>BOPP01000032.1:271837-294969 GCA_017312745.1 Gryllus bimaculatus
ACTGCAGCGCGATTTACTTGGTAATTCAATTGTTTACTTAAAGATGTCAACATCTGTGTTGCCAATGTCGTGAAAGACAATTATGATGTATTTTGCTGAAAATTTGTTTAGGTATATGTGGTTAATCGTTGCTTCCCACATAAATTGATTTAGGAGGCGTTGGTTTAATTCCTGGCATTATCACTAAGATTGCAGCTCCAAAACACGAGAAAACACGTTTTTGAAAATTTCTTTAAATCTTGTAGCGTGATTCGAAAACAAATTATCAGTTCCTCATCAGGAGACCGAGACACATCGAATGACACATTATACGTCTCGATTGGTGCGCGGGAAGTGGGCTAGACGCCAGTGAGGGAATGGAAAAAATACACACCCACACGTCCGCACACTCAAGAGCTTTACTGAAATACTGTGTAGTTATGTAAAATTTTTATTAATATTTGGCCTTTTCTGTATATTACTTACACTTTGGCGTTTGGCAATTTTCGCATTTTGACAATACGAAATATTAGAATAATAGAACCTAAAATGATTTAATCGAAATAAAAAGTAGACGATAACTATACGTTAAATGAAACGTCTACGTGAAGGAATGAAAAGAAAATCCAGAACAAGTGATTTTGACTTTTCGTTTCGCGAATGTTCAGCAAAGTACGATTCAGGGCGGTGGGTTGCCTTGTAAAATGTGATGCTCCAGAATTTCCGATTTTTAAAATGTTGACTTATTTTTGTATGTGAAGTAGAGAAATCAATGTCACAAGCAAAAATTTGGAGAATAATAATACATAACCATTTCCATATTAACATATATAGGGGGATGCATTGGTAGGTATACAGAAGGTTTACTATATTTGTATCTGTTCTAAGACCGTTTTACTATTTTTTCAGATATTTAGATAATCATGGCAGGTAATTTAAGCAATGACTAATAGAAGTAGATAATTAAACAAAACTGGAGAACATAAATTGCTGAACGGGTTCGAAACAACGAAGAATTCAATATTCTCCCACGAAGTAGACTATCAATTTACAGACAACAAATTTGATCAAGCTGAGTCTTCTGCAATGTGCCAGAATAGTCGACTAGTGAGTGCTACTATGCATGAAAATGAAATGGTAGGTGCTCAGTCATTTCTTACAAAGCTCAAAGAAATCCAAAAGGAGACCTTGCGTAAATGCTAAGCACTTAAGTCATTGAGCACTGGACACATTATACTCAATTACTATTTCTATGTCATCCATATTGTGATTTCATATATCTATTTTCTAAAATACGGAAGTTTTTCCTTGTTATTTCATTATCATTGCTTTAACAAACTAATTTCTGCAATTATGTACCTACTTACACCCCCCCTGTTTATTAAACACATAGCTCTTTTCAACGCGATCCTGGTTTTTATATCAAGTGTTTTTACTTTTTTAAATTTTTATTGCATATCCACTGTCATTAATATCTTTATTTATGATTTTCTCTGCAATGCCGATATTGAAGAAGCTATTTCAGCTCTCAGTAGTGTCAATTAGATCAGTTTCAAATTACGCATTTTATGTCAATATTTTAAAAATATGTTTATTATTATCAACTATTGACCAGTTCATAGTTTGGAATGCAATGCTTCAATATGGCTTTAAACATTTTAAGATCTTTATGACATGCACAAAATAAGGTATTGTTGAATTATATTTAATTTTACAATTTTTTCCAACTCTTGTGTTGGCACATTGTAATATTCCTTTTTTAACAATTTAAAGTTTTTATTAGTTAATGTAAATATATGTTATTTTTTACATATTTTTACAGAAAAATTCAATAATAGCACCTGAAAAAGCGTCTATGGATAGAAGCAACATTACTCAGTGAAACATTATCAAATTAACCCGATAAATATTTATGAATGTTACATTTAATTTATAGTATTGGACTGGCTTGATGAACGAGAAATATTTCAATTTCTCTTTTGAGAAATTTCTTGAACGCAACTTATAAATTTCTTTGTGAACAAATACATACAATTTTTAAATAATTTTAAAAGTTAGGTATACAATTTGTTTCACTTTTATACTTTCAGAACATATTTGAATCATGGAGAATTATTAGGAAACATTTTTCTTGTAAAAAATAAAATTAACGTTACATTTTTTCTCAGAAATGAATGGCTTTGTAACACTAGCTTCTGTGGTATGTTCTGGTGTAATAAATACTAGAAATCCACTTCGTTAACATAAATTAAGTTCGTAACTGTAACCACTACGGCTACGGAAGTACATTAATATCGTGACATTCGGATATTAATGCGCGCTTTCACGTCCTTTGCAGTCAGAAATGAGAAATTATTATTCGAACGTGTTTACTTGATCCATGTTTTCCTAGATTTATCGCTCTTTCCTTCCCTAACCCGTTACTTCCCCAATCAGATAGTCTCTTTGATATCAGCCTTACGCCCCTAATTGCTGACAAAACACGCACAAAGTTCTTCTGCAGCAACAATTTGTTGGGAGACTTTGTAATGGTAATGTGAAGATGAGACGTTGGGCGCTAGTCACGAGAACTAACTATAGGGAATGAATAATGAAATTAACTTTGAAATTTGAGAAGACAACGAAAACAAGCTCCCAGTAGGTGGCGAGGAAGTCTGCTTTTCCAACACCTGTCTCCGGAGCTCTTTCCCGGCCTACTGGGGAGCGTTTAGGCCGACCACTGCAGTTACTGCGTGAAAAGAAAGATAATGGGAAGTTGTTCGCGATCAGAAGAACATGTTACACCTCAGGTGGGAAAGATAAGACCTGAACGCTGATTGAAGCAACTTTTTGTTTCTGCTCTTTCGTTTCGATGACGTTGAAATTAAACTTCGATTGCAAAATATTACGGATTCAATTTATGAATGAACCAGAAAAAATATTATAAATGTTTGGAAATGAAGTAACTGCTTTGCAGAGGTATAACACATAATATAAAACATTTATACAAATTAGTATTCGAATAGAAGCTGTATGATTTATACTAACAAATACTTCCTTGCAATATTAAAAAAGATCGCTAAAAATGAATAAATATCTTTTTTAATATCGTGAAATATATAAAGTTCTATACTAAATATTGCAAGTAGCAATAATGCATTTGCTTAAGATCTTTTACTGTCTCTTCTTAGCCTCTGAAATTCAAAAAAAAATATTCTTACGTCTTTGCAAACGTCCATTAAAATCGTTCATTGAAAAGTATACCTCTCGTTTTGTAAACATCGCTTAAGTAAACACATTTATATTTGCTGAATCATTCCATATAACGGCAAAATTCGGGCCCACGCTATTTTATGAGCATACTAATAGCACCAAATTATTTAGAGCTTACAGGCTCTTGAACTACTTATGCTATATAGCGTTATGAGTAAAGAATGGTGAAGTGACTTATGACGATGATAATGATGATGAAGTGGAGAAGTGAGAGGCAGGGTACATGAGAGAAACCTGATAAAACATGGCAAGAAGCCTCTTTTGCCATTCTATATTCCACATCGATTAGCGAAGAACCAAAACGTGGCCCCAAAGTCTGAATGTCTATTCCCTAGCCATTACCTTAGGAGCCCGGCAACAAAAGTTTACATTTCATACGAAGATAAATGAACTTTTCCTTTTCAATTTTCGAAGTTTGTGACATTACGTAGTAAAATTTTAAAGCAGCGTGGAGAGTTCAATTTCACAGATGAGCCTTGTACGTTCTTAGCCGCTGGTTCCCAGCCTTTTTGCCCCCACCGTCTCCGGGCGAGGCCAGCCGGGCGGCCATAGAAGCCACCTCTGTTAATTCGCCGTGTTATTGCCCCCCCTGGAAAGTCGACCTGCGCGCTTTAACAAGCTGCAGTTAGCGATCTGCCGGCCTCTCTCCGAATTAATTTGCAGTCGCCCCCGTCTATGCATATGCGTTCTCGCACCTTGTTAACGATAATACATATGAGCAAAAATGGGTCTCGGTGACCGCCAGTTATTACAAACTCCGCTCGTTATTTCCCGTGAATATATGCCACTAATAAATAAATTTACGACTCCTTCTGTTTATTATCTTGGAACGTGTGCATTAAAACATACACGGTGATGTGGATAGATGGTATGTACGAGGTCTTCGCGCAGGAAGATGAACGAATTTATTGGGCCCGCTTGGGAGCAATAGCAATTCGTCCTGGAGTGGTTTTCGTGTGTTATAATGCATGTGGATTTCGTGAAAAGGCACACAGGGTGAAAAAGAAGAAAGAACGAATTCGGACTGTTCGGATCGCGTGAGATATCGGTTCGTAAATAGTTCTTTTGTTTTATTTTGATCGGTAGGAGACGTTCGATTCCAGTGTCGTGAACGGAATAGTTTTAGAAATATACAATCGAATGATTTGGCTGAATGCAATGTAAAATGGAATGGCTTGGTGTGCACACTAATATCTTCCATTGGTGTATTGATTTACATTCAAAAGTAGAAGCTTGGGTTTTTACTCACATTTAGATACATTCGCTATTTTACTCAAATTCACAGGTGTTTCTTGTGTTTCATAACATGTCAGAACCGAAAGTGAGTGAAATAAATTGTATTTTATTACGTGACTTGCGCACTACTTTAAAGATGAAGTGAACATTGTATTGTCTTTAATCATGCAGTTAAGATCACTTAAGCTCCAGGGACTTGATTTTTTTGTTCAAAAATAAATAAGCCTTTTTTCATAACGTAGAAATATTATCGCCGATAAAAAACTCTCAAAATTCCAGCTAAATCCTACTACTATATTTTTTTTCTCATTTTCCTGCAAATGACAAAATGAATGTATTTTAGAAGACAAGAACGGTTGTATTTTATTTGGGAATAAATTTAAAGTGACTCTAGAGTGTATTTTTAATATACAAATTCGTTTTAGACAAGAATACCAATTCTCATATTCTATCAAGTGGTACGTCTTAGAAAATTATTCATGTTTACCACAAACAAGTGGTTTTGTAATTGTGAACGCCTTTTTGCATCAATACTGGTTCAATTACGGTTATTGCAGAGTGCTTTGGACTTTTGATAGAAGTAACTTTTTCAAGTATATTTAAATTTTTCATAAAGTATTTTGTGCTTATGTTTTATTTTTAATATTTGTATTTAATAAAATATTAGTAACCACCACGTCCATTTTTTCCCTTAAATGTGCACATCATTTGAAATAATTAAATAAAATTTATTCAAATATTTCAAATTCTATATCAACTTCAGGGAAATGTAATGGGTCATGTGTAAATGGGGCAATTTATTTCGTCAACAAAAAACAATCGGCCAGATAAATGAGTACAAAAGACGTATTAATAACTCGATTTTCTGCAAACTTGCCGCAAACAACATTTTACATGAACGAACAGATAAAATAATATTTAAAACAAAACAGTCCATTAACAAACCTCTCTCTGAAAAGCCAGCACGAGTGCGGCACCTGTTTTCATGCAAATATTCGGTGATTCCCAGAAAGACCCGTCGCGTGCTTCATCGGAGTCGTTCCAAACGAGTCATCGCCCCTCGTTCTTCTGATGTCCAGAAGGAAGAGCCGGGCTTCCTGCGGCGAGACGGCATTCGCGCGTGCCAGCGAGCACTTCCTCTCCCGAGCCTCGTAGCTCCGTTCCAAACGCCGGGGCGTCATGCGAGAGGAAGGGGAAATGGAGCTTCCGATAAGATAATGGTAACACGACGGCTTCAACAGCAGTGTGTTCAAGAAAACGAATAAACACCGGGGCCGCTAATAAAAAGAGCATAAATAGAGACGCGCTCGCGATATTTTGCCATTAAAGTAACTTATGGTGGGGATTCTCATCACGGCCATTAACAGTGCAAGGATAACACGGGGTAAATATACCTATAATACTAAATATCACATGAGTGAGTATGTATATGTTTGTTAATTTGTTTTTTCCAAGGAAAACAGGTTGACTGTATGGGTTCTAGAAAGTATATTGATAAGACGAAGCGTTTTTTCCCTCAGATATCTCGATAATCAAATATTATAGAACATTGTTTTGAATGAACTGAAGAATAAACATTGTCGTAACGACCCAATAAAATTAAAAGGTACGCAATATCTCAACTTCACAAGAAAATAAAAATTGCACTATTTTCTTTTACACAATGTTAAACTAGTAGTGCTTCAGAATGGCACGGAGTTTCTCGTACTAATTAGCTTTTTAATTTCTTTAGTATTTTTTCAAACTTTTCGGTACATACACTCTCTTTCCAGCTGCTACCCATTAGTGCCTAAGAAACATTTTTCCCAAAGTACCTCAGTTGGTCGGTTCCCTAATTGAATAATTAAAATTAGACTTTTAAAATATTGTATAAGACTAAATCATGGTCCTCTAAACAAATTTTCACGGAAAGATTTGGACCTGTTTTGAGCAAATATCGTTTGAGCTTTTCTGAAAATGCTCATTTTTACAAAAACGTTTTGACTTTTCAAGACACTTTATAAGAAATTATTTGAAGCACTCAGAAGCACTTTGAATCTACTGAGTAGCCAGTTCACTAACCCTATCCTGATGTCACAGTACTGTTTCGTCGAGTGCTTCCGACGCTACGATAAATGAAAATGAATGCTATGAAAACGGAGATTTACACGACCGTAACGCCGTCAAAGAAAGCAGAGATGAACGAAAATAGACAGAAGTGGAGACGGTGGCGATGCCTAGGATGCAACGGAGATAGCTACGATGCGCATTGCTTGGCTCAACACAATGTTAATGCGGTACTTTTAGTAGTGGTTAGGGGTCGCGCCAAAACGGCGCTGAGTCGGGCGCTGGGCCCTAAAGCGCCGCGAGTTGTCCGCGACATTGAGGTGCGTCGGGCCTATTTGATCCCAAAGGGCCCTAAGCACGTGGCCTTCATGTTCCGTGCACTACCGCCCCAAGAGTTCGCAAGGCTTCGCAACCCGACGCGGTGGCCGGCGGGGCGGGAACCCCGTCCGCGATTGGAGTCGACGCCCAGACTGCGGCACCGCGCCCCCACACGGGCCCCCCGAAGGGCGAATGTGCCACGGACACTTTGAGATCATTAGGTGCCGTGGGGAGAGAGTGCAGTTGTATATAATGCGCATAATGTAGTATAAATGAGTGAATGAATGTAAAGCGAGATCAGTGTAAATAATGGGAATCTGCGCGGAAATTGGAGCATAAAGGTGAATAAAAACCGTTCAAACTAAAACGCGCTCTTTACTAGTAAAACAGTTTTTCTAGACCTAAGGAAACGGTTAAAGAATAGTGTTTAGGGTGAAATTATTTTATGTCATATTCGCGCAACCTTAGAAGACTCGAGACACTGTGGTGAAGCGAAAACGCCTTGTGCCCCTCGCCTGCTCACCCTCCGTCCGGGGCGCGCTGCTATCGCTTCCAGATGGCCAGGCCGCTCGCCAACCCCCCCCCCGCCCCCTGTGTGTGCCGCCGAAATAGGACACAGTCACCCCCACTGACGTAGGGATGGACTGGCCCGGCAGTACACAAAGACCCCGTACGGCCACAGAAATAGCGTCGCTTCGTACGAACTCGATCAACGGGTGAAGTATACACGACCCAAGCACTTGCAGACAAACTGAAACAGCGCAATGAGACTTGAAACAAAAAAATGTACTTCACCGCACCAGTTGGCCAATGTCGTACTGACATTCTGCTTTTCTTTTCACGTTACAGAATTGGCCATAGATTCCCGTCAAGGGTAGGAATGGTCTCACCACATGGCGTGAACGTACATTGCACTTTCCGCGCGTTCACAAAACTACACAAAACATTACTCGGAGAAATCGTCGCTCGTTTTCCCTCTTCCTGAGCGAGGTAGTGATCGCCGGCGTCTCACTCCACAGTTGCCCTCGGGCTGACCAAGGCGGGAATCGACGCCTTCAGAACGGCGAGCGGCTCACCATCCCTATCCATCTTCAGGGCCTACTCCGCCGCTGCCTGCCACCCTCGCCCCCCCCTTTTCCTCATGTCGATGACTGACTGAGTGGCTGGGTCACGTGGGATGTAATTTCTAGAGACGTAATCTTGTGCTTACAACAAAGGCACATAATTAATTTATTTTAGTAATCAACCCTGTGTTCATCTTTCTCCCTGTGCATACACCCCCCCCCTTATGGCTTCACGGCAAAACCACAGATCGCCCAAGATTCAGTAACATTAGAATTTTTTTAGCTGAATCATAATATTAGCTGAATTCTCTCTGTTACTAGTTTTTAATAAACGAAAGAATATCATCGTAGTATAAGTAAAAAGAGAAAAAGGCAGGGCTCTTAGGCTGAGGCTCTTCCCCCTGAGGTTGCTTTGAGAGGCTTGGACAGTATCGAGTACGTGGGTACTTGGCAGAACGATGTGTAGACAGCAAGAGCAGCACAGAAAGTCATAGAGAAAGAGATACACCAAGATGAGAACTAAGAAGATGAAATGGAAATGAAAAGAACAGAAAGAAGAGTAAGAAGAAGTGACAGGGCAAAAGAGGCAGAAAAGAATAGGAGAAAAAGGAGAAAGAAGATGAAAATGCGAAAGAAAAGGAGAGGCAGAAAATGATGAGAAGTAAGAAGAGGAATACTAAGTAGACGAAAATAGAGCCTTTTTCAAAAGATCTCTGATTAATTTGTGAAGTAATTGGCAAAAGTGTGGGACCCTATGCGTAAAAGTCGGCTCCACACATTCAGTATACGGCGAAAAGCGAGCAACTGCTTGGCGATGGAATCTCTCATTCGCCCACTCCATGGAATCCATCATTCGCCGAGTCAATCGCGCGAGTCAAGCGACTGTCGAACGCGTGGAGCCGCCTTCAGAGCCGAGCCGAGCGCCTCCTTCCAACCACGTGCGCGGCGCGGGCGGCGTGCTCATCGCCAGGCGGCGGGGGCGTGGCCTCTCGCCTTGGTGACGAGGCGCGGGGCGGGGCTTCTTCTCCGCCCCCGCCCACTCACGAGCCCCGTGAACAAACACGGTCGCACAATGCTATCTTTATGAGCAGCAAGACGTCTCCACATTTCATGATAGCATCTCACGCGGCGGCACAGGCGGGGGCTGTGGTGGCGGTGGCGGGGCGGCGGTGGTGATGAGGGAGGTGGCGGTGACGGTGTCTGTCGGTGGTGGTGGTGGTGGCAGAGATTGCGGTGACGGTGACTGTGACGCTGGAAATGGAGATTGCGGTGGAGGTGACCGCGGGTGTGGCAATGTCTGGGGCGTAGGTGGTGCCAGGTCGGGGCTGGGAAAGAATAGAGACTAGAACAGGAACGGAGGTGGAAAGGGTGGCGATGGCAGAGGAGAAGGAGAAGGCGCTGTTGAAGCGTAAGAGGAGGAGGATATTTTGGTGACGGTGGTGGAATTAGAAGTAGCATATGCGACGGTGGCCGCCAAGGCTTCTGAGGAATACTCACCAATAAATGCGCCATTGATGACCTCATCACTGACACTGTTGCTGCATCACCATACCTAGTCTGTCGCTCCTAGTGACGTGGACGGCACGGTCTTAGCTTCTTCGTATTTCAAATATTATCAATTGCCTTTATCTTCCGATCAAACATTGTTTTTGCTACGAATTCAATAATGCATTTTAATAATTCAATCTAATTCAATATTTCAATCCAATCCAATTCAAAATATTGGCCCTAAGCTTGCGCTCTTGTCCAGAGCATTAGCTTCAGTCATTAGAAGCCAATGTCCCGTTTGCATTCTCTTCGATCTCAAGAGAGAGATGAAACTGACGCCAAAGAAGTACAATTAAAGTATATCAAAAAAGTATTCCATGTGAGCGAAGGGTATTGAATATTTTATCTCCAAGTTCAGATTAAATTAATAATAAACCAAAGCAAGGACAATTTGAGCATAATGAGCAGTCGGCCACTGCAGATCAGAAAACATGAAGTCCCAAAAAGACTACTGTATTTTCTCTTTAAATATTTTCAAGTACTTTTATCTTTGACAAAATGTCTGTATTATAGTTTCAGTCTGAAAGTTTGTGACCCATGTGTGACATTGTTGCTTGTGTAAAATTTCCTTAAATATTTCTTCAAAGAAGTGCCATATTTTCAAGTTTTCGTCTTGAACTCTTAATAATTTTGGAATGGTAGAAACAACTCTTCCAAAAAGGTACCGCACTTCCCCGCAAGCTTTTTCGTGGCTTCTTGAGAGCCGCTTGTTGAGTGAGCGCAAGCAGCAGGGAGCATGGCAGACGGCGGCGCGCCGCGAGGACATTTGTTCTCGCTGCTACCGCCGCATCTTGATGGCGCTTTCGGCGTATCGCCTTACGCCCGCGCAGCGCCAGCTCCGCTTTCCACGCCCCCTCGGCCCCCGCTTCACCCTCGCGTTGCAAGGGGGCTCTGACGCCTGCCTGCTATTTGTTTTTTTAGAGGTTTCAATTCTGTTAGGAAGCTGAAAATCATTGATATTTTTAATGATGATCTTTCTGATGGAAATGTGATGTAATTTATCACAAGTGCTTGTTAGAATTTGAATGTTTACAACGTCTTTTCCAGTGGGTAAAACCATTGTAAGCTATTCCCTTAAAAACTGAATATTCAGAAAGTATTTTGGAAATGTTAATATTGTTTGAAATCTTAATAGAATATACTTGAATGCATTTCTATGTAATGAAGATACATCGCCCTTTGTTTCTCATGTCGGGTTTGTCATTAAAGTCAAAAATCTTAATTTATTTACAACAAATGATAAATGCATAAATTGTTGAAAAGTTACAAGTGGTGTCAGAGTTGTGATACAATTTAGTGCAATTATATGATCAATGCAGGTCTGATTGTTAACGAAAATAGTTTGAAATTGCGAAGGATTACAATGCAAATCAGTAGGAAAAGGTAGATAAAGTGATGAACATAAATTCTTCGCTCCCGACCCCCCTTTTTTTACACCCCTCCCCCGCCAGTAGCCCTGACGAGGCAGGAGTTTATTGTCATGTTGGGGGCACATGCGCCGCAGCTCTTTGGCTTATGCGGCAAAGAAGGGGGCAGTGCTTACTTACTAACTTATTTCTAACTTAACCTATGGATGAAGCCGGCGCTTCGGCCGACAACCTAAGATTTGCACTAACACTTTTTTGGTATTTTATTTCATGATTTATTTGATTTAGTTTTCTTGGTTTGTTTTTTTCATTCACTCGCACATTCACACTGTGTTCTATTTACACTTGACACACGCACTGTCACACGACTCTACATACATCCTAAAAACATTATTTACATTGCACTGTGCGCCAACAATTACATTGCGCGTTGCTCCAAGTGTTCCTGCCCCCGGCTTCGCTCCTGACGCCTCCCCCTTCCTCTTGTCTTCCTGTGTCACCATCACCGTGGCAGCTGTCCTCGCCCTCGCCTGCGTCGCCGCCCGCGTCGCCCCCGAGAAGGAGCGCGCATCCACAAGGCGGCGGCGCCGAGCGCGGGCGCACAGCCGGGCTCCCGAGGCCTCCCTCGCTCCTCAATCCCACATTGTCCCCTCGCGTGAACCGCTCGGAGAAAACGAGTAGGAGATGTGCCACGTGCTCTCTTTGTCTCACCTGCCACTGGGGAACAATGGCGGGTAGACGTTTGAATTGAGGGAGTGCTTAAATGTGGCATTCATACGTAAATTGGAGCTATATCGTTTCATGAATACGGTATCATACCGGAGCTAGATATGACACTCATCACTCTAAACCAAAACGTGTTTGCTCGTTCTTTTTATATCATCATTTCATAGCTTCTATAGAAATAAAATTGAAAGTATGAAGCTAAATCGAAAAAAAATTTAACAAATATTAAGAATACGTAAGATTTAGTAACTTTTTCGTAGCATGACTGCAGAAAAGAGGCTGAAAATCTTAATTGCCGACTTTCATAGTGTTTCTACGTAAATGCGCCACTGAAATTTTGCCTAGAATATATATCCTTCTTGTCCGAGCAATGTCGATCCTTTTAGTATCAATTGACATCCCAGGGCTAATAAAGACACTGGTAAAGTCGTAGGTTTTCTGAGATTCTGGCCACAGCTGAGATTCTGTAAACAATGAGAAATGTAAACAACGAGAAACGATTTGCAGTTGCTTTTTATCATATTTGGTAGTCATTTCTACTCCGATTTCCATCCATCATAATTTATGGCAATGTTATCATCACCATATTTACACAACATAAAATATCCCTTCATTATTTTAGTTTAGGTAATCATGTGGGATGAGACAAACATTAGAAATATTATTTAGATTCTGTACTAAGTTTTTCCTTCACAAGATAAGGTTGCTAATAATTTAGATCAGGTTGTTAGTACTTCTATTTTTCATGAAATTTCTCTTTCCATTTATCCGTATTCCTCCTAAAAAGTACTACTCCTAAAAAGATTGATACAACGAAGCAAAATAAAAATTTCTTAATATCACCTACATTCTTAATCCCTGAAAGTAACGCTTAACTAACATGTCGTCTGATTACGACGCAAATTTATCCTTTTCTATTTTATTTTCCATCCAAGATATACACACTACGTGGTGAAAGTAAAAAAATGCCCTGAACATCTCCTACCTTTGACGATATTACTTGATAAAGTAGATACGTAATCACCCTTAACAAAATTTCCTTGTACTGTTTGTGTACTCCTGTTTTACGTCCTTGTAACTGTCGTTGCTCCAACACCGATAGCGACTTGTTCCTCCTGGTGCAGCAAACGTGGAATCAAACAGCTGCACGTACCTTAACCATTGTACGTAGCATATTTGACAAGGGTGAAATGTTAGCTCAGAATAAGTTAGAGCCAGGACGAAAAAATGGAACTGACACTGCGTCTCATAGGGATGTATGAAACAATCAAGGTTTTATTCCCGCCCAAGTAAATAGGAAAAGAAAGGATTAATGGGAGGATTTACGTTCAAAAATGATACTTGATTTACTAGGAATTCACACAACGCAACATATAACGTCACGCTTCATTATGGACTCAAAGCCACTGCCACGTTGTAACGCGCACTTCGGAGCAAATACCCCAAGCCCCCGCGCCACCCACCCCAGCCACCAGTTAGTCATAACATCTGTTTGTCTCCGATTCCACTTCTCCCCATTTTCCAGATGCTTCTCCACCACGTTCTCATCTCTCTATCTGATTGTCTCGTGTCAAACTCACTTAAGTAGCTCAGGGTATCAACTGAAGTTTTCACCAAGTTCGATCAACTGTATAATTCTAAACAACCTATAAAAAGTCAGGTCACTGATCCTCGATTAGGTTTTTCGTCCAGTTTCCCTGATCCCTTGAGCAAATGCTGATATGACCCCTTGCTTTGCTTCTGAACACAAATGTAACTTCATTATCTGTGCATGTCTCCGAGAGTTCAGTGGGAAATATAGTTTCTCAAGTTATCGATCTGCATATATATTCCTTCATAAGTAAGTAAACTACTTAAGTGAGTAACTCAAATCTACAGCTGATTTGCCTTTGAAAATAGATTTTATTTCATCGAAGCGAATGTTTTCTTAACAATTCTTGCCAAAAACGTTAATTTCTTTCTGAATTCAGAATTCAACTTGTATATGGTTTAGGGTAGGTCCCCAAATTTAAAAAAACGTTCACTGACTGCTACTTCTATCCGTACCACGTCACATACAGTTTTTAATTGTTATTGACGTAAAATAAAATAAAAGTTGTGTAGTTTCGAGTTACATTATCTCAATCATAAAGTTCCATTTACACAATTATATTTGCACAATCGCTCAATTGTTCTCAGAGTAAAAGAGACAATCCTTATAGAGCAAGTAATTATTTAAATAAATATTTCCACACCTCTTGGTGTTTACTCCTTGGCAACCAAGTATATACATCTCTAATATGTAGAAACAGTAAGAATCGTTCAACATTCGCTTTTGTATATTTTAAGAAATTGAAAAGTAATACAAATGCGGAATTTGAACAATTGCTACCAGGAAGCAGAAAAGAAAGGATAACACGGGAGGGAGTCTGGGGAGATCTCGACAAAAATTTTGAGTCTACTATTCCTTGGCCCTAGTATTGGAAGAAACGATCATATTCCGAGTTGTTTTTTTTAATTCCTTCCCACCAATATCGACATGCAGCTGTTATTTCGAAGCAGTGCATATCTTTCCGCAGCCGCAGACTTACTTTGGATTTGCGGCAGAAGGGGGCGGTTATTCATAACGACAATAGAACTAATCATAGAACTAACGCTAGCAGCCTTTAACCTACTCACAGTATATTCAATATGACCATTTCCCTAGGTCTAAAAATTGCTTCATTATTTTTTCGACGCGGCTTGAATGTTTAATTTTTCATACCCATCACTCACCAAATGACCATTCACGCTTATTTACACAGCGAATATAATCCGAGAGCAAAATTACGTTGACTTTCTTCGAAGCCGAAGTGCCCGCTTGACCTGAGAACCTGGCTCGACCCGCCGCCCACCTCCGCAACCTCGAGGGCAAGCGGTCGGGGGCGGGGCGGGGGCGGGGGCGGCGGCGGGTCGGAGCATTCCGAGAGGCCAGCGGGGGGGAGGGAGGAGGGGGTCTGGTGGCGCTGGGAGCCCATTAATTAAGGCGCCTGGCTAAATGGACGCCGGCCCCCAATGTCAAGACCACATTACCCGCCAGCCCCGCCCCGCCAACGCCCTGTCCCAGCCTGGGACCGACACGGCCCCAACTTGAGGCGGCCCGGCCCACTGCGCAGCCCCGGCCAAGGGGCTGCAGCGGCAGCGGGAGTGGTGCAGGAGAGGCGAACGGCGGGGGTGGCCAGGAGGAGAGGAAGAATTGTGGGGATGGAGGAAGAAAAGGGAACAAACGACGCGAAGTGGCAAGAAGGAAGTAGGAGATAGTGTGAGGAGTGGATGGAAGAAGAGGGACAAGTGACGGGGATGGTAAGGAGGTGGAGATGACGGGAGGGATGGATGAAAAAAGGGCAAAAGAAGGGGCATGTCTCTTACGGCAAAATTACAAAAGTCATACCCCATCTTTGTATTTTGCCCCACGGTGTGTCTCAATTTTTACTGTTTATATGCAAGTTCTTTTTTATAGAGGTACGAGATATCGAAAGTAAATCAGTTAAAGTTGTTCGAATTAATTATTAAGATTTCTTCATATTTCTTAATATTTTATAATTTTTATGGAATGTTAAAAGACCTTGTATGAATGTCTGTAATATTTCATTTTTGTATTAATAGAAAAGCAAGACCGAATGGTCAGGGTAGAGTACAGATTGTTTTACGCTACAAAGTGTCGTCGGGTAAGAACATTTATCTTTATTTTTCGATTTCCTTATTTTGATATGGAATGCAATGAAGAGCAAAATGAAAACAATATCTAACCCGAAATAAAATCACTAATTCGGTGAATTTTTAATTCAAACCTGCTATGAACATCTTTAAACACAATAATAGAACAATATGCCCTCGGCAATATTTTATCAAATTTCTTGAATTCCAATCAATTTATTAATATCTTAATATTATCGCAGTATATCGCAATATTAAGAAATAAATTTAAAAACAGAATGTTATTTTATTTACAAATAATAGTTTTAAATGAATTGTTAATACTACTACATTTTCAGGGACGGTCATGGACTTGTGGAATGGCCGTGGAGAGTGGAGGCTTGGGGAGGCGCCAGGTACAACCCCTCGCTGTCTGCCGCCGCGTGGCACGCCTCAGGAATGCAGCCCCCCTCCCCCTCCCCCTTCCCTTCCCCGTCGCCCCTCCCTCCCTTGCCGCCCTCGCGCCTGCTCCCCGGGGCAACCGTTTAAGGCAATTAATCGCCCACTCATTTGTTTCGAGAGACGGGGGATTTTTCCGGCCTGTGTCTTCTCCGTTCACGAAAACTGACGCCGCATTCAGCGCTCACTCCCTCCCTTTCGCCCTTCTCCGAAAACGAGAAGAGTTCATTACGGCTTGTGACTTTTTATTTTAACGGTCCCTGAAGGGAACCACACATATTTTGCGAGAATGTGAGGCACTTTGGTGCTTCGTCATTGTCCCTAGTCGTGTCCCCTATATTTCCCGTTATGATCCTTGTTCTCTCTCCTTGGCACATATTCTCTTTCTCTTTTCCTCTAAAGATTATCCTTATCTCTGATCATTAGTAAGAAATCGTTTAGATTTATTACGATAATAGCGGTATTTTACAGTTGACTCTCGCATTCATCATTATCTGACATTCTTAATGATCTCAGGTTTTTGAAACATGTTATTTGTAAAAATGGCCGCTTCAATTGACTTGGTTACTATTTTTATTTATCTCTTTACATAAGACAGCATTTTCCCACCTCTCCTACCAATAAACAAGTAAGTTTTCCATTTCAATTACTGAACTCCCAACGATGGTAAATGTTATTTCAGATCTGAACTGCTTCATTTTCAGGGTAGGTTTTGGTTTTCAACTTCAGTTCAAGAATCACAACTATTAGAAAAAATAGAAATTCCAATGTAGAGTTCTTGATATAAATTGTAGTTTCTCGTTATAATGACAATTTGGTCACTAGGTAAAAGTTCTTAAGTCTTCAACAAAACCTACGCACTTACGAACGTTGACCCTGCAACCATAGATGATGTATTTCCTCCTAGTCATGTTTACTCCGTAGGCATGACTCATAACCTAAATACATCTCGTTACTGTATATTCGGATTACAAATATGAATACTGCTCAATAGTGTCGTATAAGTTATGCCTCTGACATGCGAAAGCCATTACACAAGCCATTGCAAGTACAAAACTGGTAACACTAATGAAGCTACTTGTTAGTTTTTTCTGCCTGAATCGCGTTCGATCACTAGCCTTACGACTGAAAGTCCGAGTTCTTCCTCCCCTCTGGAACTGTGGGCGGCAACTGGTGACACCACTGTTGAACAACAGGAGCGAGGGTGTCTCACAAACCTACGTTCTAAACACTAGTAGACTCTCCTCTCTCTCCCGCCAGCAAGTAATTGTGCAGCTCTGATACATTCTTCCTCAGAGAGCTCAGATCTTTCCTGGAGGCCTGGACTTGCTCATTTCCTTATACACTTTATTTAGAATGTATAACCGATGTATGAATTTTAATCTACTTGACATAAATGTATGTATAACTCGGCGTTTCCCAAGCTTTCTTCATATCACCAATCCAGTGTAGTGCATGGAAGTGGAAATGTGTGTAAGTGATAAGGATAAGACCCGAGCAAGAGGAAAAATCGAGATCGGTTCTTGACCCGTTTGTTAGGCTACTGCTCCGGCATTCACCTGGTGTTGATGGAAGAAATCACGGAAAACTACCGATCAGCGAGGTCGGTGCTAGAATTCTCCTCCGGAGAGCAGCTGAGCGGCAGGTATTGGACGGGGCCCATGTCGTGCTTCGAGGAGGGGCGAGGGGTCTTGTGGGAGGCTCGGACCGCCGTTCACACGGACTGTCCTGTTTGTATTCGTCCAAGCGTCCGGGAGGGTTTATTTTCCCGTGCATTGGCAGCCCTGTGGCGAATACCTAATGCCGTCCGTCTCTGGCCCTGGGTCGAACGTCGCCACCAGACGAACGAGGTCGTGCCTGCGGGAGTCGGGAATGACATGTGTCCCGAGGTGCAGCTAAACTTAAATGCCTTCTTGTTCGAGTCTGTAAATTTAATTTCGGGAGACATTAACGATGGTTGTTTGAGAGGGTTAGAATGCGCCTCGCAGGTATGTCGGGAATGTTTGGGACGACATTTCTTAGGAGGTGGCCAGGCGAATATTTTTTCATTAATTGGATTTCATGGGTTCCGCTGGGAATTTTGGTGATGAGATAATTATCAGACGTTCCTGAAATGTTGAATGCTTGAATTATTAGATAATCTTATAAATTGCTTGAAGAGTCCGCATTCCCGAAATTTTCACGATTTGAACTTAACATTTTGTGTCTTTGGCTTCATTACCTCTATTTACCACGAAAACTCCTGTATCATACGACATTAATACTTAGGAGAGACAAGCGTGTTGAAGAGGTAATAATATCTTTTCGAGTACCCCCTCATATTAGAATCAATCTTGATTACCTTTACTGGTAGAATTTTGTTTCAACAAAGCTGAGAAATAAAATAACAAACAAAATCATACACCATTACTTCACTTCCGATAATTGGAAAAGTTGTAATTGTTGAGATGGAAGTTTAATATGAAATATCAGTATACACAGGGGCAAGATACGTTCTATATGCACCCCATGCGCAATATCTGGGTCACTTTAACTCCTTGTAGAGATCTACGCAATGAAAGTAGTGAGTTCTCTACAGAAATAAGAAATAAAAACCTTAAATGGAAAAAGTAAAAGCAATTGCACGCAACTAAACAAGAAAATTACAATAACCCTAAAGGTATTTTCAACCATCATAAATAGAAAACATTTTTATTTTATACTCTATTTGTTTCGCTTGATTGCGACCAGATGAAATAAACATTGACGTTCCACCAGTAAATCTTTAATTCCTTTTTGTGCTTTATTCTCTCGTTTGCCATGACCTTTATCTAACGAAAGCTGAATGCAAATATGCATTCTGTTTTGACATATTACTTTAGTAAATGTGCTAATTATATTTCAAAACATCACTTTATTCGAAAAGTGTTATGATGCTGAATGAGAGACACCTATGAGTGAAAATTCATGTGTGAAAAGGCGTCTGTGTAAGCGGCCTATTACACTGGTTCTTGCAGAGAGGAATAAACTACCAAATGAAGATCCAGACATCGGGCACATGGTTCTCACGAATAAGATACCCCACAGTTCAGTATGTATGTCAAAGTAAACATTCTGAGCAACTCCCGAAGAATACAAAGGCACAGAAAGAAAAAGACGGGAGTTTCTTAATTCTCCCGGCCACCACGGGGCGCGGTGTCGTCGTCCAGCTCGTTACCACCGAGCGATCGGCAGCGAGAGGTAACGGCGCCCGGTCGCTTCTGGGAAAGCCACCCCTCCCGGCCGTCCACCCTAGTCCAGCATCCCGCCCGACCCTCCACGCGCCAGACCGAGCGGCCCCCGAACGCCGGCGGCCGCCTAAGTTATATTTCTCCAAATTACCTAAAAACACTCATTTTGTTACCTGGACCTCCTTACAAAACAACATTATGAGGCCGTGCGCGTGGGGACGAGGCCCGGACCTGGGCCGGCGGGAATGTAATGTATAGGTTGGAGTCTTAACTCGAGAACAATAGGTCTTTAGTATAGTTCTCCAGCCGCGGGGCCCTCCGCCGGGCGCTGGCTCGCGCTCTTTTTCTTCTTTCCCTCCCCGAAGGCGCGTGTTGACTTTTCTCTTGAAAGTTTCGAAGCTGTAATGTCTTTGGCCTAATAGCCCGCTCTCAGCCACACCTCCCGTGGGGCTCCCAGGCTTATTGTAAATTAGCCCGCGCCGCGCCGCCGGACGGAACGGTCGGGGCACGTCCGTTACAGTTCGCGCGAGAGCCAAATCGCGGCCCCGCAACGCCGCCGCGCCGACGCACGCGTATTAATCAAGGGCGCCCCGCGTCCTCACCTGCCCGGCCGCTGCCGACGCTCTACGCCGCTGCCACTGTCGGCCCCTGACCCTGACCCCTGCCTGCGGCCTCCTCCTGCGTCTCTTGTTGCACGCCCCCTGCATCACCACGCCCGCCCACGCCTCCCTCGCCTCCGCCATTGGCCAACGCTAGCAGCCACTCCGGCGCAGCGTTTCCCCTAAACTGCATAACCCCTCATCCACGCATCCTTCACGACCTCATTCTGACACTCCCACGTCCTACGCTCACCGCATGTCCCCCTCGGCCTCCGCCATACCAACGCAGCCAGCCATTTCCCGCCACTTGTCCCAACAACTGCTACCCTTATCCACGCACCCCTTCAACGCCTCATTCTGGACACTCCCACGTCCCTAACCGCCACCCATGTCCCTTCGCCTCCGCCTATGGCCTAACGCACGCAGCCCACTCCCGCCACTTTCCCACAACTGTACGTCATCCACGCCACCCTTCACGCCTCATTCTGACATCCCGACGCGTCCCTACGCCACCCATGTCCCCTCGCCTCGCCCATTGCCAACGCAAGCAGCGCACCTCCGCCTGTTTCCCACAACTGCTACTCCCTGATCCACGCACCTCTTTCACGCCTTATTCTGGACACTCCACGTCCCCTACGCCACCCATGTCCCTCTGCCTCCGCCATTGCCTAACGCAGCAGCAAACTGTTGCCAACTTTCCCAAAACTGCTACCCCACCCTCATGCACTGCACCCTTTCACGCGCTCATCTGACAGCCCACCGTCCCTAACGGCACCCCATGTCCCCTCGCCTCCGCCATTGGCCAACGCAGCAGCCACATCCCGCCACTTTCCCATCAACTGCTACCCTCATCCACACCATCCTTTCACGCCTCATTCTTGAACTCCCGCGTCCCTACGCCACCCATGTTCTCTCCGCCTCCGCCTATTGCCAAGCGCAGCAGCCACTCCCGCCCACTTTCCCACAAACTGCTTACCCTTCATCCACGCACCCTTCACGCCTCATTCTGGACATCCCACGTCCCTACGCCACCCATGTCGTCTCCTGCCTCCGCCATGGCCAACGCAGGCAGCCACTCGCCACTTTTCCCACAACTACTACCCTCATCCACGCACACCGTTCACGCCTCATTCTGACACTCCCACGTCCTCTACCGCCACCCACTGTCCCCTCGCCTCCGCCATTGCCAAAGCAGCAGGGCCACTCCCGCCACTTTCCCACAATCTGCTACCCCTCATCCACGCACCCCTCAACGCCCATTCTGACACTCCCACGTCCCTACGCCACCCATTGTCCCCTCGCCCTCCGCCATGTGCGCCATACGCAGAGCAGCCGCTCCCGCCACTTTCCCACAACTGCTACCCCTCATCCCACGCACCGCCTTTCACGCCTCATTCTGACACTCTCCACGTCCCTACGCCACCCATGTCCACATCGCCTCCCGCCATGCCAACCAGCAGCCACTCCCCCACTTTCACAACTGCTACCCCTCATCCCACAGCACCCTTCACGCTCAGTTCTGACACTATGCCCATCCCTCGCACCATGTCCCCTCCGCCTCCGCCATGGCCACCGCAGCAGCCACTCCCGCCACTTTCCCACAACTATGCTACCTTTCATCACGCACCTGTCACGGCCTCATTCTGACACTCCCACCGTCCCTACGCCACCCATGTCCCTCGTCCTCCGCCAATGGCCAACCGCAGCAGCAGCACTCCGCCCACTGTTCCCACAACTGTACCCCTCATTCCACGCACCCTTCACGCCTCAGTTCTGACCACTCCCACGTCCCTAACGCCACCCATGGTCCCCTCGCGCTCGTCCTATGGCCAACGCAGTCAGCCCGCTCCCGCCACTTTCCCAACTAACTGGCTACCCCTCATCCACCGCACCCTTCACGCGCCTTCCATTCTCGACACTTCCAGACGTCCTACGCACCCATGTCCCCTCGCCTCCGCCATTCAGCCAAGCTGCAGCAAGCCACATCCACAGGCCACTCCCACACACTGACTACCCCTACATCACGGCACGCCTTTCACGGCTCATCTGAATCTCCACATCCCTACTCCACCCATGTTCCCATCGCTCCGCCATTGCCAACGCAAGCAGCCACTTCCCGCCCACTTTTCCCAACAACTGCTACCCCTCTATTCCACGACCCATTCACGCTCATTCTGACATCCCACGTCCCTACTATCCACCCATGTCGCCTCGAGCCTCCGCCATTCCCATACGCTAGCAGCTCATCCCGCCTCTATTCCCACAACTGCCTACCCTCATCCACGCACCCTTCACGCCTCCATTCTTCGACTACTACCCGTCATCCCTAATCGCCACCTACGCCTCCCCGGAGACATTCTCAGACTTCCAGCCCCGCCACTTTCTAATAGACTGTCGTCCCCTCATCCAAGCACCCTTACGCGTCTATTTGAACTTCATCACCCTGCCTGACCAACCCACCTGCCCGACTTTCCTCCGACCAGTACATCAGCTGACATCCCCGACACCGTGCTTCTCCTCATGGCAGCATCCCACCCTTCACGCCTCAATTCCCTACACCCCTTTTATATCCCTTTACATAGTCAAATTCCTCTTACGAACTCATCTCCACTGCTACTCATCTTCCTTCTTCGCCTATACAATTAAGCTCACTATCATCTGCTTATCCCCGCCAACATATTCCAAGTCCACTGCTCTGCCCCTCATACCTAAGCAAAATCTCTTTACTCAGCTCTCCATTTCTGAAAACACTTCCCTCATTCCTTACGTCCCTCTCACATCCCCATTAAAGTACCTACGCTGTCAATCCAACACTTTGCCCACAACCGCTGCCCCTCATCCACGCGCCCCTCACGCGTCATTCTGACACTCCCTCATCCCTACACCACACACGCCTCCATATACGCTCTCACCTCCGCGGACTCCGCAGCTACCAGACACCTGGCCCTCTGGCAACCGCCGCCCCTCTTCCAGGCACCCCTCCGTCTCATTCTCACAACCGATCACGCATCAACCTCGGCGCCTCCAACTCATCTGGGCCACCGCCCCCAACCCTATTCCCGCATCCTTCTCCTCACATTTATCCCCGCCTGCCCCTCGCCCCTCCAGAACCCCCTCACGGCCATGCGCCTTTACTGTTTTGCCTCCCACCTCCCTCATCTGCCATCGCTACATCCCGCACCCCTCCGCTCTCGCCACTCCACGCCATCGCCGCCGCAGCGCCAGCTTCAGTATCCATTGCGACAGCACCGGCATTCTCTGCCACCGCATCCTTCAACCACCCTCGCCACTGACCCTTCACGCCCTCATCAGCCTCCATCCCGTCCCAATACGCAAGGACCTCGACGTTCCGCCTCCTCTTATCCCCCCCCTGTGCCACCACCTCCACATCCCCCTACCTACACCCTTCATCCACGTCTTAACCCGCACTCACCAACAACCGCGATCGCCCGTGCCTACACACCCACCTCCAACTCCCCCTTTATTCTCCCTCGCCACGGACCAGCATTCGCGCCCCTCCTCCACCGCCCCCGATCGTCCTGCCGTGTCCCACCCCAGCCTTTTCACTCTCCTTATCGCTCAGTGGTGCTATTCCATTGTCTCTAGATTCTCAATAGACACATCACGACCGTGTCTTCCTTTTCGACACCGCCTCCTGCGCCGCTGATACCCTCC
>BOPP01000032.1:301833-353037 GCA_017312745.1 Gryllus bimaculatus
ATAATCTTTAATATATTATTTTTATTTTGTTATTGAAATTTATTTCTTATTTCACTACGTCACAATAGGTCGGAGCCGCATCTCACCATACATCGAGGAGACCGCCACCTCAGCAGCAAAAACATGCACTACACGTACGGGACTAATGATCCTGTTTGTTCACCCCTCGGAATCACTAACAATCAATCCCAACTAAAGACTTTATGCGTCGATTGAATATAAAATCTACTCCATGTTGCAACCAACTATAGGGACTGTCGGTGCCTCTAGAATACTTTGCGCAAAATGTGAGCTGTTCCCAATAAAGCAATGTCTTGCACTTTCCTGTACTTTGAATGTCCTCGGAGTTCAAAGGCCTTTCGCGACAACATACATACATGAAAGGCAAGAGCTAAACAACCCTGCCGACGTCGGGATTCAAACGCGCGACCCTTCCGCCCGTGATACTCAGTCGGCACACGCTCTATCCACTAGGCCTTCCAGATCGACGGATGTTTTTATGTAAGAATAATCGTTTTAATTAATCTTGATTTCATTTTGCGATGTTGGTTTATTTTGATGGATGCAAAGGGAAGTGTTGGAAGATATTTTCTTCAATTCTAGATTATTTGAAAGTGTCTATGGTGACTGGACATGGCCTAAACAAAATATCTGTGGTGAAAAATAGAGTTCAGCCTCAAATGATGCGCATGAGGTATTTTTTCTGTTTTCACTAGGCTGTTGCTCAGTCACATAGAGGAGCAGTACACAGTATAAAAGTTACAGAGCCGTTGTCCACATAATTGATGAGAAAGATAAGACTTATCTTTTTATTCATTTATATATTTAATATTATTTATTTATAAAATAGAACTCGATAAATATTGATGCGAAATGACGGAAAGATACAATACTGTGAGGGAATGGCGTAGGTTAACCATGCAAATTCTACAGAAGAAGAAGAAGAAGAAGAAGAAGAAGAAGAAGAAGAAGAAGAAGAAGAAGAAGAAGAAGGAAGAAGTAAAATATAACAACTTTTATCAACGACCATTCTATTCTTGCATATGTGCTGATAAAATTAGATATTAGTGTTAGTGGCAAATAGAGCGGTTATTTTTTACCATAAAATAAATTAATTAAATCAAAAGTCAATGATTTCGTGCTCTCAAAAAATAGATAAAATTACAATTTATAATTTGATATTATTTGGTATATTATTTGAGGTGACCTTTAGAATGATATTAGTTATATACTGAGTTACGGTTATGAGTACCTATTCAGATCTATAAGTTAAATATTGAAAAATAAGAATGTTTTAAAAAATGCATGATTTTTTTTGGCATAAGATATAAGAGACAAAATATATTGGTCAACTTTTGCTAGCATTTTTCAAGCAACTTCAACATGGACGAAACCTACGATCACACGAACTACAACTACACCAAGAACACTTTCTTTACTATACCAAGAACAAAACGGAAGAGGAGGCTCAGGGCATCACCAGATGTCCCTGCAGTGCCTCTGACCCCGATGTCCTAGGTTCGAGTCCCGACAATGGCAGAATTTTCGACATTAGCTAGATGGTTGGGACCAATTCAGTCGCTGTCAGGAGGAGATTCTATCGGCCGGCTTCTCAGATCGCTAGTTTTCTGTTGTTTCTCTTATTAACGCCAGGCAAATGCCGAAACCGACCCCTAAATAACAGGTCACAGCCCGCACGCGATCTTTCCTCCCCATTCCTTGTCCTATCCTACCTCTTACTTACACTTACACTAACATGCACTATACTACCATACATTGGGAGATCGGTCGGGAGTTTAAAGTTTGTCTCGGCTGGGGCGGTACCCCGCTGGTGGGAGATACCTGATTGGGGAAATCCCCGGTAGCAGGCGGAAGGTCGGCACCAGATCTCTCCAGATAAAAGCATGCACTAAACTTATGGGACTAATGACCTTAGCAGTTGACGTGTCCGAAATCACTAATCAGCCAACCAACCAAGAACAACAACTTAACTTCTTGCCCAGAGTGATGGGACACGCCCCACTGTGAGCGTGTCCGTCTGCTGAGCCGGTGATGTTTGCCCCGGACAAGTCATTACGGATACGAATTTGCATTTAATAAACATTAGAGCGCGGACGTCCATCGGGGGCCCGTAATGGATGTCCGGGCAGATAAAGGAGAGGGGGCGGCGCTTTCAATTGCTGTTGGCACCCGAGAGGAGGCGAGAGGCGTTCGTGGGAATTGGTGGGAAGAAGGCGTCCGACCTCAGAGGAAAACGGAATTCTCACGTCGGAGATTTCGCTGAGCGAAGGGAGGTGGCGCGAAGGATGGTTTGCGCGAAGAGGGGCGCGGCGGAGCGTGGCGAGGCGCGTTTCAGGAGCGCAGGCGGCTCTTCTAGCATTTGTGGGAATGCTGACGAGGTGTTGTTGACATTATTAAAGGATGAAATAACAGAAGTCATTTTTCCGAACCTAGATTCATTAATTGAGCCGGCTTTCTACGGATTTACGCACCGTCTCCCGGTTTTCAGCACATACAGCGAGACTAATAGAGATAGCAATGTCATGGAAAGCTGACTGTCTTAATGAATAAGCCAACAAAGTGGATATTATTTAATTCTTTTAGAATTTGACTAGTGCTCTTAGAAAATCCTTCTTCATACCCTTCTTCCTCTTTCTCATGTTTTTCAAGTATTGCGCAGACGATCCGTTGCGGTCTTCAACATTTCTTACATCTTGATTTTTTATTCTAGGTTCTTGAGAGAATCCCAATATTCACCTCAAACCTCAATTTATAACCTGAATTCTGCTGTGGGTTTTGTAGTATTCAGTACCTCAGTTCTCTCACTATTCAGTTTTGCTACCACAGACACCCTACTATAGAGTTGACACAACTAATGAACATATTCTGGAAAGTGAAAATATCGCCGCTTGACGTATTTTTATAATGCTTCAAGAGATACAGACAATGCATTAATGAAGAATTTAATTTTGTTTAAAATCATAAATGAGACGAATATTTCCAACGCACTCAGCCATAACGGCAACTTTCGCTATATGATAAAACCCCACACTCAAGGTTAAAGTATTAATAGATTCTGATGGAATGGAACATTCCATGTGTAATATTTTTTAAAAACAGCTAAAAAGGTAAAATTCTTCAAGCCTGAGTTTTCGTTGTATGAAAAAAATTTTCAATGGCTCACAATGTTTTTATCGGAGCTGCGGTTCGAAGTGTACAAGATTCAAAAAACCAAGTAGACCAGGAGGCGGGATTGAAGGGATTTTTTGGAAGATTTCAGAAATATTTGTTGTATAACTGTTAATAGGGGAAAACGTCTAGATGAAGTTGCAGAATGTATAAAAATATCAGTGACATGGACATATCACTGATCTGACAGGAGAATGAGAGCCATTGCTGGACGTTTAGTATTTCCAAAGGTTTTTTTGGATGTGGGAGAGAAGAAAATTGAACCTAATGGTTTTAGAGTAATTATTTTATCGACAACTCTTCAGGAAGTTGTTGAAGAACAAAACGTATTAATCAAAGACAATTTTAAATATCTGGACATCCGAATATCTTAACACAAAAGACGATTCTTGGTTGGACACGAAATACATTATAGCACCAAAATTAATCAAATAAATTATATCAATGCGAAAATTCCGGGAGACCAAATAGCATGTACAAGTCATAATATGTGATGGATGCAATCTGTAACCAAGATGAGGCAGTCCGCTATCCAGTAGAACTTTTAAGTATTATTAGTATGAATGAGCGTCAGTCTACAAAATTGAAGTACCGTTCGTATTATTGAGAAATTTAAACCTATTGAAACATTGTGCTATAATTTGAGTCACTGCACTGAAACGATATATATTGAGTGAAATTGTTATTCTAACTGACTGCGAGAAAACTAAGGGAATTTCTTACAAGAAATTCCAATAATTCCCAGGAAATACCCGTTTCAAATCACGAGACTTCAGTTAAATGATAAATTATGATTTGTAATGAAAAATGCTAAAACCCAAAGGCAGATTTTGGAAGTAGACTGTAAAATATATTTAGGCTATACAATTTTAGTAATAGATATACGTAGCATGATTACGAGTGACTGATTTATAAAACTATTGCTTATACTCAATTTTTTTTCGCTGTGAATTTTATAACTTTAGAAAATTCTTATAGTAAATTGAAAAGAGTGTACAATTCTTAAATTGCAAAGCGGAAGGTAAGCACCAGGTTTTTCGACAGTTTCAAATGAACGAGCGTTGCATACATAGTAGGTCTAATGGAAGAATAAAGCAATTGTAGAAAATGAATTTAAAACTCAACAGCATAGTATTGTTCGTCTCAAATGAAATTAGAATTTTGGGTCATGCCAACAACGACATTACGAACACCAAGCGGGTGAGAAAAAACTACAATTTAACCGATGTGTCTGCAAAAGTATTAAGCTTCTGGAGAAGTTCTAGTCTTTTTTTGCCCAATGTAACAATTACGATTGGTTCATTGGGTGTGCGATAAGAAAAAACGTTTAACTGATGACTAAAATGACGGTTGACTGATCACGCCGATTGACCGGAATACGGGAAAATCCGATATACTCCGAGGGTAAATGAAGGAGCCCCTGGGAGTTCTCACCTCCGATGGTGGTCTCCACATCAGACGCAGCTGCTCTTGACGAGCTTGATGGATTCATCGCGATGTGATGCGATGTGAAGCGTGATGTGAAGACAAGATTTGCCTATTACCGTCATCGTACAACCAAGAGTTTCCGACTCTATCTGATATCTTCTTGCTCACGTCATATCTTCGTAGGATATTCACCTAAACCGGTATTATCAAGTTGCACGGAACTTTAGATGCGCGTTTAAAGTCGCAATCTTCTGATATAACTTTGGTAAAGTGTCGACAGTTAAGATGATCTTCGAAAGCCTCTACCATGATTTTGCACAATCCGTTATTATAACTCTCTTACAATGTCTCCACCTCATTAATGGTCAATAATTATCGCAATAATTTCAATTCATTTGTTACTTGTTAGAAAAATATTTCATGGAATGAATACTCTCTCTTGAAATGAAGAATTAATGGCTGTTGTTTTTAGGCCTTTCTCAATTCAACAATTTTTATACTACGATTCAGCATTTCATTCATTATTTTCAAATAATACGCAAACCCAGAATAAGTTTTATGCAATATTTTGTAAATAATACGATATAAAAGGTTTATAATAAATAACTCTTAGTAGTAAGAACGTTTTAAGTAATAAATTATCTTTATTTAATAAATAATTTTAGTTTACTGATGAAATGTTGTTATGTTTTACTATTTTTTCTAATTTTCTTCCAGGTTAATATTTCAAGTTTCTAGAAGAGTATTTGAATGTGACATCAAACTTTCGTTGAAAAACGAGATAGAACTTTAATTAGTGAGTACAAATAATATTAAATAAAACATATTTACTCATGCGCCACTTATGATTTCGATAAACTCAAAAATTATTTGGCGGTGATAATCAGAAATGGAGAATTTCGTGCTGAACACCGTACTCTCAAAATATTCTTCCGTTTTTATTGATATATGTATATATATATATATATATATATATATATATATATATAAACAATGTAAGAATTCAAGGAACAATATCAAGGAATGTAGTAATTTAGAAAGCGAGCAAGAAAAAGCATATCTACTGGACAACCTTTTCCACAATAGTTCACACATTCACTTAATCAACTTTTACTTAAACATCCTGTGAATAAGGACAAATTCATCTTTAGTTAAAATACTATACAGTTGATCCGCAGTATTCCGAAAAACTTAAGGGTGTGGTTTGTTCGGATTACTCGAAAAATATACAAATGCATCTATAGAATTACCACACACAATGCAGCTTGTACAATCCACAATGTAGCGTGCGATGCGAGAAAATGGCAGCGTAGCTTAGAGATTACATCAATAAGCAGATTTAGTTCCTACGATAAAAGTAGATTATCAAAATTGCAAGTTCCTCTATATGAAAAATTACTACTACACAAAAATGTGATATGCACCGCAGTTACTAGTGCAAAAAAAATGTTTCATTTCAACAACTTGTTTCAATAATTAGTGATTCAGTTCTACAGTAATTACAAAATCATTTCTTTACACTGCAGATACGCATTTTATTTATTTGTTTAGTTGTCCTCCATCCCGAATTTTGTTCGAATTATCCGAAAATTAGGATTTTCTGGGTTTAGATTAGCGATACTACTGTAGGTCGAAATATTTGTTTAAAACTAGTGATGTGCGTCAATGCGTAAAAAACTTAAGACAGTGTAAACTACGTACACAAAGCTAATATTTGCAGACAAAGGAAATCAATCTTTTTAGTGTGACAGGAGCGAATCCACGAAGGCTATGCTGCTCCCTAAACCAACATTTAATTGTAATAGTACTCCATTTATTCAAAAGAGTTACTGCCACATGTTTATTGGATGACCTCCAAAGGAGTACTACCATTATAGAATAAACATTTTTTTAACTTGAAGTTAACTTTTTCTTGCTTCAAAAACAGTTATGGGTTGGGAAAGAGGTTTCAATCTGGGTACGAGGTTATTATCGACTATAAAATAATGATAATCAGTAAATAACGTAATGGCCAGTAACTCTATAAATTAATACAATAACAATATTATATATTATAACAATATTATATTCAATAACCTATTTCTTTACTCGCTATCAGAGAATATAACGAGGAAACCCAAAGGATCGCCAGAATATTTCCAAATCCGAACGGAATTGGATGTTTACTGGACCGCTATCACACCTTATACATACTTTTCTTAACACCGGCCAAAAACAATCGGGCTTTGATGTGCCTCGCAATATACGGGTGACGTCAAACTGCATACGTACTGGACATGGAAGATACGTGGCTTCCTTCTTCAAGTGGGGAACCATCTCCAGACTGTAAATGTGGTGCCCTCCAGTTCATGCGCCTCTAAATGAAGAGATGTGACTGAACGGCTTATCGTGAGGATCCGTTGGTTTTCCTATATTTGACACCGACAGCAATTAAATGGTTGAGAAGCTGTACACCTTTAAATACTGACCTGAAAGGCTCTCGCGAAGAAGACTGAATAATTGTCATTTTATTGTTATGATGTCCAATAATTTGTAGACTGAATTAGTTGTATTCTTAGCCGTGTGTACTGGTCATAAAATAAAAAATAAATACATTCTGTAGAGCTATGATTCGTTCGGCGCATACCTCTTCGTTTGAGAGGTATTTCATCTTCACATCCGTTTTGAATATGAACCTTTCTCTTCCGAAGACTTTTATTTTTTTATTTCTTCACATCCCTTTTTCCACCGAAGTTCAATCGCAGACAAAATAAAATCCAACAACTCAATCGGGATTTGCCTTGTGACCTAAATCGCGCCGAGAGGAAGCCTTCGGCCCCTCGACCGAGTCAGCGACGCCAAGCGGAAGTTCAGGAAGCTGCTTCATCGGATTGATGGTTTCCGTAACCGGTAAAAAGCCAGCGGGTGCATGCACACAAGCCGCATGCATCCACATATAATTACCCCCAAACCAGTTTCCCTTAACGTGCGGTAGGTGAAGATAAACACGGGCCAGCCTGTGCCAAGAATCGCCTTTATTACATCTGATATATCCGGTGGCGGCGTTGTACACGCCGTACAGTGGGGCAGATTTCATGTCAAGCCGGCATAAATTAGAAAGAAAACATTCCCAAAAATTTGCATTTTATTAGCTTTAAAAGAGAAAAATATCTAAATCAAGATATTTATAAATACACGTGCTTGTAGGCATATTAATATATGTGAAAATATTTTATGCGATTTTTATGCGTTTTCTGCTATGATAACAAAAGTTGAATTAATATAATGTTCTTGCCGAAAATAGAACCCACAACTCACCTGTAATTAAGGGCTGAGATATTACAAAAGTATAATAAAGACATTTTAATTTAAAAAATCTGAAATTTAGTATGTACATTGTCTGTGAACAGTTTCAACATTATTGTCTCTGTGCTGTATGCACTATTTATCTGAGCATATGTTTTAATATATTCTTAATTAGTGGCGATATTTTGTGGCAATAAAGTGATAATTTTGGACTCAAATTGTAGATACTTATTTTAAAGAAACAAAATTATAATTATCATTGCAGAACGATGAACACTGTAAAAAATCACAGAATAAGAGAACATTTCTTGTTTTAATGAAAGAAATTGTAATGAAACTTTTCGGGTAAATTTAATGTTAAAGACAATATTGATACTCAATAAACTCAGTGCGTTTTGCTCTAAAAAATATAGCCAACTTTGGAGTTGGTATAGAAAATATACATTGCAACGTTAAATGAAAACGTCGTTAGACATAAATGTTTCGAAATAGCAATTTTACGGAACATATTTTAAACTGTTTTACAATTACTACATATTTTCACGCTCTACTTACAATGCACTCTAATTTTTTTAAGTGTTAGATATTATTTCGTTTACCTACATTATATATTTAACTACAGTTATGACATTTTAAATACTTAATACTATCACAACTTTTTATATCACAGTCATAAAAATCACTGCTTATAAGTGCCCATTACGTACAAAAAACGACATTAAAATATTTCTAATAAACATTCTTGAAGGGAAACTTTGCAGAAAGAGAAGAAATAGTTTTAAAAAATGCGTTAGCATCTTTGTATTTATATTCACAAATCGGAAATATATGCCGGTTGTTTGTGCTTACAATTTCATTTTTTAGCATTTTTAGGTTTACGAATTTAAAAGGATCAGTAAGTAACAGTCACAAACAGTTTTCAATAATTGGTGTTGAGCGTATTTATAACACTTTTGAGCAGTAAATTTTCTTCTCATTAATATTTTTCGTCAGATGACTATATGAAACATGACTGATTTTGTTTTGCATGCCTCGACATACAAGTGTGGGTAAATAATTAAATGATCTGTGAATAAAAACAGTATTGACTTATCTCTCACTGACACCCCTTTTAACTAAATCAGTGACTGAACCGAGCGAGATTCGAATTTATGTCGCCTGGTTTACTACTAGTTTCTTTAACAACTAAACTTCTGAGTCGACCGCTACTTGAACAGACCCATGGATCCGAATACTACTCCCTAGTTGAGGTAAGTAATGTCGAGTTGGTTTTCTAATGGGTATGACAAATACTTTGAGCAACTTTACGTTTTATGATAAGTAAATAAAGATATTGTCAGGTATCAATATTTTAATTCAGCTCATGATCATTTCGATCGCGTAGCGATCATCCTCAGAGCTAAAATGTGAAATACAAATATTATTAACAGGTTGTAGTTATTGTATACAAGATGCGTAAGCAAACTGGATCGTACACACCTTGCAGCTTCTGGGCCAAAAACAAAGTCCTGCGAATTTTTTAGCGTGTGTCTTGTTTAAGAGCACAGCCGGTCTGCAGCGGGAGGGGGCGGGAAGAGGTGTGGGGTGCGGGTGAAGGGTCGTAAAACGCGAGGGTGCTGGTGGATGCTTGAGACGGTCGGGCTAGCGAAGGTGGAGTAGTTGAGTAGGGATGGCTGGGGGTGGATTAGGGGTGTACACTTTGTGCTAATTTTAGCAGAAGTGAAGAGAGTTCAGGGATTTGTTGATTAAGACATGTCATGATCTGTTTTTTGAGGGCGTTGTGTATGTGTAGCCCTGTGTAGCCCTAAAATATTGATACTTGACAATATCTTTATTTACTTATCATAATAAAAAGGTATCTACTTCACCAACAATCCAATTAACTTCACGTTTTATTATGATTACGCGGTAACAAACCAACATGCACATCACGTATTGAAACTTTTCAACGTATTTTTTACAACCAATGATGACAGAATGGAGACAGATTATACATTCACCGCATTAAAGCTTTGCTGTTTCCAAATGAACAAAAGCTTTTTTTTCTGCGATTTGTTACTCTCTGCCCCACTGTTCACCAGAGCGTGAAGGGATGGAGAGAGTGTGTCTGTCCGCCATCTCCGACGGCTCGGAGGACGCCTTTCATAATTACATCGTTTTAGTTGCTTTTTTTCGTGACGACGGGTGTGTTTATGAACATTTCTAGGTTTTAAAATACGACGAGACTTAATATCTCGTGATAGCATCGATCATATTCTATGAAACATCGACGCGGACGATGGCAGATAAGGCGCGCCGAAGTTCTTTACGAGCGGCGCTGGCGCCGGCAGATAATCTCGGCGATTTCTACTTGTCACTGCTTCCCCCGGGCCCTCAAGTGGCCGGCAGGGACGGGGGAATCCGGTGCCATGAAGGTACTGGTGATCCCGTGGACGGAAAACTCGTCTTTCGTGTTTGGGTACCAGGTTTCAATCCTGGACAATCCAAGACGGACATTGGGCTACAGAACTCGTTTGCTGAAGTTTGGAAGGAAAAAACATTTCCATTATCTCCCGTATTTTTCAAGTGGTTTTGTGGGCGTAGACACGTTAAGCATGTGTGAGCAGTTCCCAGCCCTATACATTGAAAAACGTATTTCGAAAGTGACGCATATCCATTTCCGTTTCTTTTCAAGTTTTACATGTCAATTCATTCTAAAGACGCCTTTTCTTGATTCTGCCACAATTATATTTCAAAATAGTGCTTCTCCTATTTTAAACGGTATTTGAAAACCATTGAATCGATCTTAAACTATAAGGTTGAATGTGAATACAACACCTTCCTGAAAATTTGTTTTATAGATGTATGTATTTGAAAATAAGCCCTGGGGGTATAAACTACAAAATTTAATAATCGTACAAAAAGTATACACAGTCCCACAAGATAATCATATCGTTATAGAAATATTAAGGTGGGTAGAGCAATATTTTTAACACGTGGTTTTTACAGCATTGTTCGAAAGATAGATTTTTTCTATGTTCGTGTAGATTTTTAATCGATTTCACAATCTAATTTTCGTATAATAAGACCGTAAAGTTTGTCCTTTTAACGTGGTGACTTGACGACGGTGACAGAAATTTTAAAATTGTGAGAAAATTATAAATTGAAAATATTTTAAAAAGCTATTACTTAGGTAGTCAAATAGTGCATCAGGAAGAATCAATGTGCGCAATTTGAAAAACATCTACCGTGGCAAACGGGAGACTTCAAAATAATAAGCTTAAATCAGCCCGAAGGCAAAAATGTTTCTAGAAGGTCGGGAAGGGAACGCGCTACTCGGCGACACTCGGCGTGTGTAGCACTTCAATCATCAGTTAATCAAAAATTAAAATGTTTATATTTAAAAATTAGTGAAGTGATATAAAATGAAACATGTTTTTGTAGGTGAGAAATTAAAATGTATTTAAATAAAACGCGTTATTCGATTCGAGAGTCCTCACACTCCCGTCTCGGCCATCTGGCCTCCAAGAAAACGTCCTCATGTGGCGACGCGAGGCGGCCGTGCGCCCTTCGTCCCCCGCCCGGACCGCGCTGGTATCGCCTCCAGACGGTCAGCCTGGCCGCTCGCCACCCACGCCCCCTCGCGCGTGCCTTCGTGATAGGACAACGCCACCCCTGCTGACCTCTGCAGGGATGGTGTGAAAGAGAAAATGAGAAGAACAATCAAACAAAGGACATAATAACTTTCAATTCAAGACATTTAAAAACCTCTGTGTACTCGTATAACATATCAGGCCCAAAGAGTTGTTGTAAATAATTATAGTAGGTATACGAGATATTTTTTAATTAATGTTTTCAAGATTGGCCCTAACCCAGCTTCATAAGCAGTGCCCCTTTACCCATACTACATGTACCCCTTTAAATTAATAAATTCCCTCCTCCCCGGGGTTACTGGAGAGGGAAAACTTGAAGAAAAAAACCACCACAGAAATCATCACTCGTTTTCCGCTTTTCGTGAGGGAGGGTAGTGGTCGCCGGAGTCCCTCTGTATGGTTGCCCTCGGGTTGACCAATGCGAGAATCAACGTTGTGCAGAACCGAGAACGACCCACCGCCAACCTATCTGCCTTCGTCGCCCCCGCTGCCTGTCGCCCCTCCCCCACCCTCCTCGTGGCGACGACCGAGTGAGTGCTGGGCTGCATAGCCTCTGTTAGGCTCGTAATAATGTACTTGCTACAAGGGCACATAATAAACCACTTTTAGTAATCAACCTGGTGTTTATCTTCCTCCCGTTGCAAATTCCCTCCCATTATAACCTCCCGACATTCACTCTGAGAAAACGCTGCCTTTGATATTAACCAGATTTCCAGCAAAGCTGAAATTTGATGGATAAAACGGAGTCTATGCCCTGCATAAAACCGCTTAAAGCAATAAATATTTCAAATGAATCACTTTGACATTACACTCTTTCACCAAATGGATGATCTTGAGAGATCTTATATATATTTTTTAATACATTCACTGCAGTATTATTATTTTGTATTGTGCTAAATATCAATCTCGTGACTTTCGCTCCAAGACAATGATAATTTGACAAGAGAATTATTCATATTCTCTGTTCTTTTATACGAGACACAATCTGGACTGTCATTCCCTTCCACACCGCTATCGCATGATAATATTGCTTTGGTCTCAAACCAGCAACTCTTAGCAGAGGTCACAGCTCCAATCAGTTGAGCTACTGGGATGGGCATTCAGTTCACAAAGGTAATAGAAATAGATTTCTAATGTCATCAAATGGGTTGAATTTATATAATACTTTTATGTTGCTGTTAAAATCATTCAAAGGTATAGGTAAATCAGAGCTGGATTTCCCTTCAAGCAAAATAAGGAAATGTTTAGTCTCCCAAAATAAGAAAATGTTTGGATATTTTTATTAAATATTCTAAAAATAAATGTTATTGATTATGTTTTTATCTGAAAATAATAGTTAATCAAAAATAAAAAGTTTATATTTAAAAATCAATTGACTGAAGCGATATGAAACGAAACATTTATTTGTAAATAATAAATTAAAATATATTTTTTAAAGTGTTTTCGCCTTTGTATGCAATCATTTAATTTTTATTTGTATTTATACAAAAATTTATTCTTTCATAATTATGGTTTTTTAGTAAATACAACAAGTAAAAGATACACCCCCACAGAATATAAATCCCGTCATGTATAAATGTAATGGAAATTATAAGAATGATCAATTCCGATTTAGAAACATTAGTATTTTACTAATAACACGTTTACTGTTTAAAACCATATTTTTGGGCAGCATATTACATATACTCAACAGCAATCAAACATTTTAGATGACTCCAAAAATGGACAAAATTATAAATAACAAAACAGAGAAGCGAGTATGTGAAGAAACTAGAACTATCATAATTTTTAATTTGTCATTAGATCGTTCCACAGTAAGCTGGTAAATTCGAAGTTAAATAATTCGATTTATTGAACAAACCAAAGAAACGATTGAACCCCTTAATTCCTTTTAAACTATTAACAACATATGAATTTCAACTTTTGAATAATTCAAGCCATACGTTTATAGAGTTCAAAGAAACTAAATAATATAAAAAATATGTACTTCTAAACAGAGAGTTTCATTTCAGCAGGCCATAATAAAAATTACAAGTACATTGCAACTCCTGAGTTCTAAAGCACACAATCGTAATTCGATAATTACCGTTCACAATAATAGGGGTTATCTTCTCGTTACAAACTCGGCTTCCAAGTAAGCCCCCGGAGCCTGAACAATTATGCCGGTCTAACGAAAGCTGAAATACAGTTTTTCGTCCTTTTACGCAGAAGAATTATTACAGTGTTTCGCTGCTCCCAGTGTGGCCAGACTGTTCATCCGGGTGCTCGACCAATTACCGCGAGTTACTTCGCGGGGAAAATTAGTAATAAAACGCGCGGGGATTACTTTGCAGCGGGCGAACCGCGCGTTGCCGGGCGGGCGGGCGGGGCGAGTGGGCTTGGGGTGTTAATTGCGGCCTCAAATGAGCGAGCAGCCGATGTAGCGACTCTTTACCTCGCGCTGCGCTCGCCCTCGCGGCCGCGCTGGGCACCAAAAAGCGCCTCGGAGCGCAATCTAATAATAGCCCACGCGGCGAGTTGCTGGCGAGTATTTGCACAGAGGCTGCGGGTACAGGGTTATGGCAAAACAAACTTTACCCCGGACACAGTATGCATCCGTAGGAAACTACCCAGACAATCTAACCTCCTCGCACGTACAGCTTCGCTAAATAATTCTAAGACTATAATTATTTCTAAATGTAACTCAACTCAATAACTCTGCATCGAATGTATTCAAGCCCTTTACAAAACAGGACGTACACCTGAAAGCAAATAAATTTTTAAAATTAACTTCAGTGTACATCACCACTGTCAAACAATCATAAAGATGGTGGTGTACACCAGTGTATTTATGCACACCAGTGTACACCACCATTGTTTATCATAGAAAAATGATCTAAATTATTACAAGAAAAGCAAACGTATCTTTAAGGAGGAAAATTGGAATCAATACTTTACTCTCCCAAATTTTTTAAAAAAAGTGTAGAATTTTATGAGTAACTACATTTTTTTATGAAATATAAATGTAAATTGGGCATATGTTAAAATTTGCTTCTAAATCACAAGGAAAACTTAAACACACAGAATTTAAATGAATCACAGGACTCTCAATCAATCACAGGAAATTCAAATACCTACTAGAATAATCTAATAGTAGAATAAAATCGATAAATACCATTTTTGTAAAACACGATAAGAATTTTGTATTAATGTGTAGCACTGTAAAAAATGAAAATTATATGTCGCTAATAACGACTGCGGCGAATGTACACTGCAGACCAGCCCTGAGGAAGGTCATGACAAGATGGTCGAAACGTCGGCAACACAGCCTTCGACGCGGCGTCACCCGGAGAGCCAAGATCACGCACATGACTCCGGCCGCGAAAGCCTACGCCTTCATTTACATGAATCGTTAGGACTCCATTCATCAGATTTACGATAATTGAACTAATTTTGTAAGGAAACAAAAATTTAAACACGTATTTTAATTATTTTTTAATTTAACTTTCTAGGCCCAAAAATGAACAAGCCGCAATAGTGTAAGATTTTTAAAATTGTTTTTATTTTGGTCTCTCGAAGTAAAAATAAAACGTTTTAAAATGAAAGTATCCGACAGAAGCGCCTTGCTAAACGACCGACTTAATTTGCGCAGTTGATCAGGAGGTTAAAGCTCAGCTATGGTTGTAAGATTGTATCGCATTCATGTCGTCTCTACCAACACATTTTATCGTAGAGTAGAAAGGAAATCTCACGCACTTTACAATATCATCTCAAATATCAAATGAGAACACACGATGGCTCGCGGGCTCACGCAACGTACGTATCCTTATGGCTGATTTGGGGATCAAAACTTTCCTTGGAGAATAATTTAATTATAAATTAAGCAGCATTAATTGTACAGAGGCTAGGGGTACAAGTACAATGAATATTAATGAGAAAAGCTTAAATTAGATCAAATTTATGTACTTATCACTAGAAACAAAAAAGTTGTGAAGGAGAGTTGAAATACTTAGGAGAGTTGAGAATAGAGTATAGTCGTTCAATATTCTGTTTCAAAAATTACGTGAACAGAACAATAAACCATAAGACTGAGCATTCTGCCTACTCGAATATTTTATAACCCCAATATTTCATGATTTGTTCAACATTTTAAGTAGTCATATGTCAATGAAAACATATTTCTAGGGTAAAAATCCTTAAGGCACACCCCTTTATTTCAAAAGAATGTCAAGCAATTCATTTCAAGTACATTAGTTCTCATGTACACATGTAAAAGAAACTCAAGTGCAACAGACGTTTTTTAAGGAAAGTTTGAATCGATTCTATTGCGAGTTACACCTTCCTTTGGCGCACATTGCTCTAGGGGAGAGATTTCCCGTCACGCAGTATCTGGAGAGATATTATCATATTATTGGCGAGTATTGGCTAGCCTGGGTATCAACAGATATCCTCGGAACAAGCTAATGATGATGATGATGATGATGATGGTGATGATGAATATTGTCATGGTGACACACTACAAATTCTTATATCCATTTGACTGATAATACTGATAATGCGTGATGTCATAACGTAGACTGTTCACATTAACTTTCTCATATGTTAATAACAATAATTATATTAACCCTCACTGCCACAGCTTTAAGGTTCACTTGCCAAGCCTCACGTATGCCTCTCAGACCCCCAAACTACTGAAGGAAAAAAACTTGCTTACCCGATATTCGGTGATTTGGATCAGTGTTGACTCCATCAATCGATCTTCAAGATACTAATTGAGATTTATAAGGAGGTCTTACGAGTCGGAACGGCACAAGAGTACCAACAATCGGTTATGAAAATTCTCTGTAGGTCTCACAGGTCTACCTGTTGCGGTGAGGGTTAATAATATTTTATACATAATAATATATTATATACTTTATTCTCTTTTTTCTAATACTTTATTCTCTTGTTTTACAAAACTATTTTTTTTACAATGTTACAAACCACTGATGACGAGTTAATAAGCAATATTTATTTCTCAATTGTTCCTTATCAGTTCCTCAATTCTTCCTATTAATTCTATACTAATAATATTCTAAAACCAGTACACAAAATATTCGAAAAATTACTAAAATCTATAAAATAAATCTTAAACAATGTGATTCGCACAATAGAAATAATAATTTTGTGACGTACGTAGAATCTGAACAATGTAACTAAAATATATTTCAGCCAAGAAAGTCAACACCAGCGGCAATTGCGTTGAGTGCCCTTAGTTACACAGAAGGAGCGTCGTTCAATCAGCTCAGCGCATTAAGCTCTATCATTTAGCAGCCGTTGCGTCCTTGCATTCCGACGGGAGCAGCCATCTCAATGGAGATGGCAATTGCTCGTAATTGCAGGAACTGGGCTACTCGCTACGCTATTTGCAGCGGTAATTAATTGTGCACAGCCGGTCGCGCTGTTAATTGCTACGTGTACGAAGTATTTAAGAACGAGTAACTGCTAGGCATCAACTTGGCCAGGTGTTCCTAAACCTTTATATGAAACCTGTCTAACGCGCAAAAAGACCGCATGGCGAAGGTGCTTACTTGAGTGTACAACAAGTGCAAGTTGTTTAAAGGTATTTTTTTTTTAAAAACGTTTCCAATAGTTCAGGATGTAGAGCACTTCGCTGTCGCAGCTGCAGGGTAGAGTCGATTACAGGGCCTTGTGTTGTAAGAATGCGCATTTCTTTCAAATGAACTTCGTAAAATGTCGGTGTCTGTTGTATTTTCTTTCTGTTCAGTGATTCTTTTCATGACGTCTCAACGCGATTTATTGAAAAAGATATTTACTCAAATAAAATCGAACCAATGCCGCCCTAACCGACACTTTGAGATATTGAGAAAGTCCGCTAAGTGGGATGACATACACAAACTACATATAAGCTTGGAGATCTTTGGTTATTTACCAAACCAAATAGAGAAAAAACTAGTTTAAAATTCTGCAGCTGTAAATGATCAAGAATTTTTAGGAAGTCCTCCCGAACTTTAAAGGAAATTGCGATGTCTCCTTGGAGAAATAACTCTGTTTTGTAAGAAAGCAAATTTTCATCACTCTACACCGTTGATAATTGCCCATAATATCAAAATGATAGCGAATCACCAATATCAAGTTGTAATTGTTGTAAATAACATTTTATGACTCAAAACAAATTAGCTTAAGATTTAAAAGGCAATTAGAGAAATTTTGTTGGTACTAATAGTATGCTCTTCGTTTTAGATTGCATGGCCACCCGAGTAGCAGAAATGTGAAGGCACACCTAAGAAGATGTCACCAAAGTGCAAAAGGGGAGATTGTGAAATTTGTGGAAGTACAGAAAAATCTTGGGTTCACCTATGATTATTTAAAATGGAAGATTACTTTTCGTGGTATATAACTAATTATTATGACTCAAAAACACTAAGTTGAAACTCAATTTTATAATATTGAACTATTTTATGGCCTTAACGCAACCAAACAAAATAAGAAAAGGTCAATCTTAACGGCCAGAGAACGTTAGAGATTATAATTATTCCGCCATTCGTTAAGAATTTGCACGATTCGCTGCCCTTTAAGAGTTAAAACAAATGTGTTGTACTTAAACATGACGTATGAGTGCTATTTGAAGAAAATGTATTTTTATATGAATTCTGCTTACAAAAAGGCGATATTACGAAAAGAATTTAGCGTCACACTGGCGATATTACAAATAACAGACTTGGTAGGTTATAAACCTTAGCACCCTCCTTGTTTATTACAATAGTACCTTGTTTAGTACTTATTACAATAATTTTCTTATTTATAATAAGATTTATTTTATCTATAACTTAATATGAAGTTATAGATAACAATATATACAATGTAGGTATTGCAGAGTTTGCAAAATGTATTACAAAAACACCAAAATAGGTATCAGTTTCGTGTTACAGTTCGAACTGTAGCACACTAGTATTTCAATGTTTATTTTTGAGGTAAATCAGTTCTTTACATTAAAATTGAAATTTGAAGCCTGTAGCATGAACTAATTATTTTAGATAGTTTTGGGCTGGAAATAGAGCAACTTGTTCACCATATCTTCTGTTAATGTTCTGAATGAAAGTGATCTCAAGGATGAAATAAATGAAGAATTTGTGTGGTCCAGTTATGTCAAGTAATTGACACCGAAAGTACAAGTTGAAAATTTTGTTAGTCTTCCCGAGATGTTTTCTCCACGAATATTTCGATCATATCTCAATAATGTAGCAATCAATAATTTAAGAAACAAATAAAAATAAAATTTGTGTGTGTTGCATTGAATAGTTGTACGATGTCGTGGACTTGCTGAAATACCAAAAGTAGTCGTATCGTTAATGAATACAACTTAAGAATACAAATTAGGAAATAAAAAATAATAAAAATGAAGAAATATTTCAAAATGAAAAATCAACGCACGGAGAACATTTCAAATATAATATTATTTAAGTGTGTGTGAGTTTCGGGCTTGCCATACAGTCAAAGAGCACGGCGATTGAGGATCTAAGAAGTGGTGGCACTGCGGTTTAGAATTAAAGGTGGAAAGCGCATCTGTAGAAACCTCTGGATATAAGAGAGCCGTGGACGGCGTAATTTAGTGTATAATGCACTATCCGTACAAAAAGTTTAAAGCCATTTTGAGAAAATAACAGTTGAGAATTTCTGAAAATGTGCAATTTTAACCTCAAATTCACTGACAACTTTTGAGTTATCAAAAATAATTTGAAGCACTTGTATTCACAAATTCAATAATGTATAAAAAAGCCGGAATTGAAAATAATGACATGAATTATCTATAAACTCTTAAATTTTTGTCGTTTTTAAGCATCTAAAGAATATATCAAAATGGCGTTTTTGTCATATTATTCAATGAATGTAGCATTATCCGTATGAAATATTTCAAGAAAAAAATTGAAGCCGCTCTTACTAAACTCTTACTAGCCGCTCTCCGCTAAATTACTTCAAAGAAAATGAGACCTGTGCTATCTCTGATGCACCCTTTACACTATGCAAGCACAAAGTTAAATAAAAAATTTAGAGTCATTTTGTAGTAAAATTTGAAAATGTCCTTGAAGCTTCATGTAATACACCGTCAAAAATCGAAACATCGGTGTTAAATTCATGACTGCGACATCAGCCAGATGGATGGGTGAATATCAATTTTGGTGAAAATTCTGCTTAATGTTTAGTCGCTAGCATTGTTCACAAAAGGATAAACAGACAGGCAGACCGACGGATGGTCAGACGGACAGACGTTTGGCCGTAAGCCAATTTTTCGGTATTTCAGAATTAAATCAGTCTCACCAAATGTGGATTCTGCATACACAACGTTTTAAAGAAAGTAATTTAGTACATGAAGGAACATGAATTATTCACTTTTTTCGAAATCAAGGATCTACATTACGAACTTTCTGTCGAGAAATCTTGTTTATCGCTGCAGCATTACATAAATTCCTTTATACTACGTATGTAGCATGGGAAAAAGTAAAAAATCGAAAATATCCAAAGCACGTATATGTTTTCAAAATAAACCCCACATGGAAGAAATCTTCAAAAACGCATGAGATCTGAGCTGCAGTGCAGGGCAACTGCACGCCATTAAACGCCCGGAGGAGGTGCCGTGCGGTTATTCTCCAGCGCCAAACATCAGCCGCTGCGCGTCGGAGAGGGCGTAATTGGTGCGGCCCCGGGCCAGCCCTTGCACCTCTCTCAGCGGCCCCGAACGCCGGCGCGAGGCCGACACGAGGCGCGTCCTAGACCGAACAACGCGCGCCTTTTTTCACGCTTCGTTGCTGCTCGCGCTCGTCTTGTCTTCTCATCTCTGTCTCTTGTGGTTCTCTTGTCAGATCTACGTTCTCTCTCGTTCACTTGACAAAAAGAGTGCTGCGCCGCGCCCGCCCCATTGGCTGGCGTGTGAATCTCGTTCATTGTTTGCTAACGGCGGATTGGGTCGCCAGTAGGATAGTAAGAATAAACAAAGGAAAAGGCTTGTTTAGACTATGGTTTTATTATCGCGTATACATAAGAGATGAAGTGTCGCGGCGCGAGGCGGCGGGGGCGGAGGCGGGCGGGGCGGGCGGGCGCGGTGACGGCAAGGAGCGGGCGGGCGGGCGTGAGGCGACGTGAGGTGATGTCGCCTGGGAGTTGTGGCCGACGAGCCCAAGTGGGAGTGGTTTATTGTGCCGGTTTGGGCGCCGGAGTTCGGTGGATTGTGGCCCGCGTCGTCTTGTCTCCGTCCGAGATGGCGTGCTGGGTGATAACGCGCCGTGAAATGAGGCTATCAATGTTCAAGGAAGACTTCGTGCATTCGTAGGACAGAAACGTTGTGTTGAGAATGCATCTAACAAAATAGCACGTTTATTTAATTTTTTTCACCACAGAGAGAATTCTAAGGGTTAACAGTTTGGGGAGGAAGGTCAAAAAATAGAAGCGATGTTATTTTAAAGCAAATTTGCGTGTAGGGTTTGCATGTAGGATGGATAAGCGTCAACCGTTGATATATTTCAATTCGAAGTTATCCTCTGAATTGAATTCAAAGTTATCCATTGAGAAAATATTGAGATGGTCGGTTCTCTTCTTCTGAACATAAATATAGATTCACATTGTACATTTTTTGGAGCTTCCTTTTTGCTAGTGTCTGTCAGGAATAGAGCAGATAGGTATTTTGAAGCAATATTTCAAAATGAATTATGCAGTCCGAGTGCCAATGTAAGAGATTTGCGTTTCTCGGGAGCGAAAAGTTTGTATTTTTCAAATTTGCCACCCAGACACGCTGTTATAACTTCTATTCTTTATTCATAATTTTATGATGTATAATAAAAGAGATAGTTGGGTTTCTAAAACTCAACATTACGTATGCAAATTATAATTCTCCCCACATACCATTTACAACGTTTACTACTTTGTAAGATAAATAAATTAAAACCTACTATTAATTGTTTGTTTCAATTGCAGTCGCTTACCTGAATTCTTTCCTGGATAATTTAAATGTATTATTTTGGGTGCTATTTATGCATATTGTTGTTATTGCACTAGAAGAAGACATACGTTTTATGAATTAATGTCGAAAATGTTTTAACAAAAAACAGCTTTGAAGAGTTGACTGTAGAGGGTTGAATTACTTATCTAGAATTGATCTGTTACTAATCATAAACATTTGTGTAATTTGATTTATCGCATGTTCCAGAAGAATTAATAGTAGTTTTTAATTTTTCAGAAATATATTTTTCAATTTTTTTCTAAAAATAGTTTTCGATTATACAAGATGATACAATACTATATTTTGTTTAAGAATTTGATTGAAAAGTAAAAGTATTTTTATTCGTTGTTTTTATTTACCATTTTCTTTTACATCTCACTTGCATAGTGTATTTTTTAGCTTAACTTGTACCCTTCAAGATGTTATACAATATTCCAAAACACTTCAAGAAACATACACGAAGACAATTTTTACCACAATTAATGTATAATTATTTGATAAACTTTTATTTTCCACCTTTGTCCTTCTTGTAACGATGTTTATTAACATTGGTTTGTTTTTGACTAAATTCTTTGTGGGGAGATGAATCTTGAAAAGGACTCGTCCAAACAAATGAGATGGAAGACATCGTCTATTATTACATTATTACATAATTGGGATTGTTTTTCTATGCATCTTCAAATGTGGCAACCTTAAGTAGTTAACTCTGCTAAAACAAGTATGCACATTTAATTGAAATCGAATCAACGACTTAATAATTTTGATCAATTATTTACGTTTAGTGAAACGCGGTGAAGTCGAATTAAAAGTGTTTGTACAAATTTTTGTATCGAAAACCAACTTATAAAAAGAAACTTAGAAACTTAATTCCTCATTCTGGAAATGTAGGTAACTACTTGGTACGTCTGATCTCGAATTAATAATAATAATGCGTAGGAATTTGTGAACATGCTTGTTTAAACTACAATTTTTCACAGAATTTAAAACGTGATGAAGTTGATTGTTAAGTCATATTTTGTCTTTTCCATTTTATGAAAATTATTATACCATAAATTGTATCAACAACAAAAATCTATCTGCAATCTTCTTACTCCCATGTAAACGTTCCCCAAAAGAATGAGAAATTCCTCCTACTGTTTACCAGCAAAATTTTCGTAAATAGAATTTACATTTTAACTATCTAAATAAGATTCACTCCACAGACACTATCTCTTTGATAAAAAAATTAAAGTGGCTATCGAAAGAGCAGGGATTACATTGTAGACTCAGATAAACACAATGCTAATTAAATATAACCATAATAATAACCATGGTTGTGAAATATGCCTATGAGACAAGGAAAAAATTAACTATTGCACAAGAGCTTTATAAGTGCAATATAGTTTCTTGACAAGGACACTATAGTTGAAGAACAAGATAAAACGAAACAGGCTTTGAAATCAAGTTACAACAATACTTTCCAACATAGTATATAGTAACTGTGCCCTCCAACAAGCGGCCATTTAACAGTAGATGACGCAATATCAGCTCAGAGCACAAACTACCTGCTTGTGAGACAAAACCATGGGAGCACGAGGTGCAAATGAAATTGCCTCATGTCTGTACCATTTTCTATTAACCCTTTCTGACAAAATACAAGGCATGTAAGTACTCATACACTTTTGTGATCTCAAAGTAATTTTATTGCTAACATTTTCCCACATTACTAGTCATACACCAATCTTAATCCAATAGTTGGTGGCCATTGATATGTGAGTGTAGCACGAATCATTGTTAGAAAAGGAGCCAAAGAACAACTCAAAAATCAATCGTTTGAATAATTAGATTCAGTTGGTGAGAAATGACAAGCATAAAAATAATTGTTATGTGGTTGCTATAGAAAGATATAATTTTTATAATTTTATATTACGCAAAGGCTGATTTTATTCACAACACACAAATGGCGGCTATGAAGCTCTAGCAACAAATTAGGATCCCAAAGTCTCACTTTTTGGACTAAGGTTGTTATTTTTAAATCGCTCCAATTTGTGGACTTCAACACCTCATTACTTATGTAAGTAATCATATTGGCTTTGTAGAGTCGTCAAGCTACCAAATCAATTCAATAGGTTTATTGAAAAATCCTGTTTTTTTCACAACTGTGCAAACTTTAAAAGCCATGAACTGAAAAGAAGGGAAATCTGTCTTAACCACTTATCCACTGCGCATGCAGATATGACTGTGGTTAAAGGCGGAGGGACAGAGGTCTTTGTTTGTCCCCCAACAAAGTTGACAGGTTGACAAAGAGTTTTGTAGAAAAAATCGCTCATTTAACAAATAGCTAGGTCCTTTAGATCGCTTTAAAATCATAGTTTAGTAATACAACTATGATTTTTATTAAAAAAATTATTTACAATATGTTCACACATGAGAACAGTAACTAAATTTGTTGACTTACATAATTAACTTTGATTGAAGAAGATACTCATTAATATCTCTTCAGTAATACAGTTGGCACATGTATAACAACAAAATATGTACGGTAAATCGAGGGTCTTGAATTTTGTAAGATGTCTCATTTGTAAATTATCAAACAAATTTATGGCTAAAGTATTAGTATCGTAATTCAATCTTTTGACATATATACAACTAAATATAGTTTTTTTTCATTAACCATTGATATTTTAAAATCCCTGTGAATCACATCTTTAATCATTGGGAATCACATAGAACATACCAGGGGGCATTCGCAATGTTTCGTAATACTTTGAACTGAAATCTTTGGATGATTTGGAAATTGGATTTGTTACTGGTGCCCCAAAGACTTACGTAGGAAGTCCAAATAGGCTTTAAGAATTATTTGCAAACGATTTATTTATTATCTAAAACTAACAAAGAGTTTAAGATATATATATATATATATATATTTATATATATATATATATATATATATATATATAAATATATATATAGATATATATATTTAGATATATATATTTATTATATTATATAGAATATATATAGATATATATATTTATATATATATATTATTTTAGTCATTTTCATTTTCACATAATATGTTTCTTCCATGTGAGTCTCGTTTCAAGATGAACACCTGAATATGGTGTCTCACTGAATCTGTTTATGGTAGGTTAGTTCGGTTCAATTACTCTGGAGAACAAATTCTTCTCTTCTTCCATAATTCTTCATTTTTTTATAATAATTGATTATGACAGTCTAAGTTTGTAATATTATCTGTCTGTTACAATTTCTTACTTTTCAGTAACAATCAGAATTTGAACTGATGTTTCTTCAGATTTAAAAGAAAGCTGTGAAAATTCAGCACAACATTTATTGATATTAAGACTTTAAGCCGATAATAAATATATTTTGAAATTCCAAGACCTTTTATACCTGAATAAATTAGGTTAAAAGTCTGATTGAGACTAAAACGCCAGAGACATTAACAAAGAGATAATATTCTCAGTTTTCCCTGGACTTTGTTACCCATGTTTTACATCTTTATAGGAGAGTAGGTATGGTAATTCGTTTGAGAATTTTAAACAAATTGCCTTTCCATTCTTTATTTTTCAGTATTCTCTTTATAGTATTGCAGATAACCTTAAATTTAAATAGATTTTGTTGTACATCAATGTTATTAAGAATTGCTACGTGGCTCCCAAATCGATTTTCAAATCTTGTTCATAAGCTAGGTTTCTTTTATTGTTCGTTTGGGATATTTATCCCGAAAACACCTAGGCTTAGTTTTGTCGATTGATAATTTACAATTATATTTTATTGTTGTTTTTGTAATTTTTAATGTGAACTTCTGAAGGTAATTTTTAGAATTAGCAGTGAAAATTATCGTTCGATACTATGTGCGTCAGTATAACTTTAAACACTATAATAACATAATACATAATATATGTTTAACAGTTAAGGTGATAAGGGTTCCCGCTTGTTAAACGCCTTGATTCATTTTAAAGTATTCCGTTCTCTTTGGATTTACAAGATTCACTCATACATTCGAATAAAAAATTAAACATATTTTTCTTCACTTTGGCCTTCTGAATATTTTTTCTTATTCGTTCAACTTACTTATCCATTTTTATTTCGTCAAATGTCTTCGTGGTCAATAAAAATAAGATGGGCTTCCAGCTTCATTTCTCGACGTTTTTTCATGGTGGTTTCTACACAAGATCTTCACTTTTGGACATTTTTTTAATTTATTTTTAGAAGTTTTCTTTTCGCATTTGCTTGGTTCATTTTAGTTTTAGATTAGATTAATTATTAATGCTGCAATTAGAATTTGTCATAATCTTGGCACACAACTATTTTACAATCTGATATCTTTTTAGTTATTTTTCTCCCCTATCTTGAAGGTGAGTATTCCTTGCTCCCTCTCTACTAATAGACATTTTGTGTAGTAAATGATTAAAGGGTACGAAACATATCAAAGGAAAATAGATTTGAATTTATTTCTTCTGGTCTTAAAGTTTTTCTACTTTTCATTTTTGCCATGGCTTCTAGTTTATCTATTGACAACAGGACAGTTTGAATAATTTTATTTGATCATTTTTCTTCGTTGACTTTGTTACCAAACATAGATTTTTCCACTCTTTCTCTTATAATGACTGATATGCTTGCTGTTTCTTTCTTTTATTCATTAAAAATAAAATTTTGTGTGCTGTTCACTGTTATCTCGGCATGTAATGTTTGAAATCGTAGGCAAACGTTGAAAAGAAGATTATTGTTGGACTTGTCTAGCTAATTATTATGCTTCAGTTTGTATCTTATTTTATTTTATTGTTCTTCTTCGTATATACTTTGAAGAAACCTTAGGTGCACTTCTTTTTTTAATAATCGTTTCAATTTCCTCGTTCCATTTCTCAGTTCTCTTCTCTGGTACTCTTTTTCTTGCATCTAAACATTAGGAACTTTTGTAACAAAATATTGGTTTTAGATTTCTATGTCTTTCAGAAACTGAAACCTTACGTATCTTAGGATCAGTTCGCAGTGTGAATAATAGAACAAAGAGATTAGAACTAACAACAAAGGCTTTAAGGCGTCTTGTGTGTAAGACTCACAACACCAACATTTGATTTACTTAGGAGTTATCAATATTTTCTAAGCATCTTGCAACCCATGTGTATTTATGGATGTTTTTTGAAGAAAATGTTTTTCTCTGAAACAAGTAAGTTCAAAACAGAAAGTGTAAAGTAGTAAAAATAAATTTGACTTGAAAAACATTGATTAACGTTCAAGAATATCAAGAAATCTCCGCTAAACCCGAAATTTAAAAATATTCCCAAGCTATAATATAAACTTATGAAATTCATGACGAAATATTCAACAATTAAAGTCAACTAATCCAAGGCCATAACCTTGAAAGGCACACCATTATTACAAATCCAGACTTCGACATTAATGGGAAATAAAGAATACATTACACATGTACGCGGAAATGAACATATATATATGTGTGTGTGTGTGTGTGTGTTTATATATTTTAAACATTTGAACGCGCCCTTTTCCAAAGAAATGAAATCTGTGCATATTAATATTTAGTTCATTAAAATACATTTGTGGGGAAAAGAATGCCAAAGAGGTAAGAGAAAGGACTATTAATCTCCTGTAAACCCGAAGAAGGTGTTCCTAGAGTACACGGGTAAAAAATATCTACGAAAGGCTGCTGAGCCTTTCTTTTAATATAATTTTTGCGTCTGTGCACATTCACGCTTAAAATAATTCTCTAACATGTTCATCTATAATTATGTAGGAGGAACGTAATTTTCCCTCTGAATAAGCAATGTAAAACAATTTCAAAAATCATGTCGTTTCTTATTACAAGTAGAAGTATAAAATAAGTGGCATTCGTACTTAAAACAGAAGTTAAGCTCGATATAGGTCCGCCTATTTCTGAAACTGGGTAAATGTTGATTTCTTATTGACTATAATTCTATTAATTGTTTAATTATCTTATTCAATTTTTAATCCTACATTTTTAAGAGACGTAAGTAATAATGATGAATGTTAATGTTTGTTCCGCCGAGGAGAAGATCCGGTTGGGCTTCGGCGGTCCTAATTCGTATTTGGGACAGGACGGTGCACGTAAGTACAGAAAGCAGCGCGGGCTTAAGCTGTCGATGTCCAATCTGTAGCGGCGGTCGTCATTTTGACAGAGGTTCATTCTTCATCAGAGCATAACACGACCAGACACAACGCGTTAGAATTTCCTTGCAAAGAACTGACGTGGATGAATGATCCGTCCCATTTTGTAATTATAATTAAATGTCTTCATGTCTGATCCGGCGGCTAAAGTATTCTTGCCGTATTTTAAAATAATATTTTGTCATTATAAGTAAAGACAAAATTGTATTTGTTCAGATGTGCATATTTTGGTGGGGGGAGTCAGCTACCAAACATCTTTTAATAAAACCAGTTACACCGTATCATTTGATCACACGTCAGTGGAGCAAATAAGAGAATATCGCAAGAAATATGTCGTTCACTTACAAGAAAAATACCATGACATCATATGCCACCTGGAGAGAACCGCTTAAGCGTTATCATGTTTTAAGAAATTCTATGAGGTTGACAATGCGAACGATATTGTATACCTCATCAGGTTTCGTTAGATAGAATTGACCAGATGGGATCTCTTTCCTTTAGTCGAGAATAGTATGAGACAAATTTGGAGAAGTCAACTAGGTAGTTCTTTTAAACAGAGTGATGTTGCCTTACAAGGTATTTAGATGAGATCCGATAGGGGTCTAAGCTCACGTCAAATTTAGTTATGTTTTGCTCATGCAAAAAGTCACTCCCTGTAGTGACTTTGATCTTAGATAAGTTGTGGTTGGTAGAGGATTAAGGATATTTTTAATTTTTAATTTGTGTTCTTTTTGATGTTGTACGACGGATTTTCTGTACAACGTATTAATCATTCTTATATTGTCGAAGTATTTAGACGAGTAAATCCTCTTATAGTTTTGTTGTTCAATGGAATGCAATTTCATGTTTCATTATACAGAATCAAATAATTTTAAAATCCCAATACTACACTAAACTTTTTTTTCTTTTGGGCATCTTTTAATCAATAAATACTGGTAAAGTATAGCATCGCATTCAACCGTAGAAATGTCATATTCTCCTTTTCCTATGTTTTAGGTGTATACTACTCATATATTTCTTAAATTTTCATAGTTTTTAGAACCTTTTTCTTATACTTTTTTAATCTGATTATTACTTTTAAATATATTCACTCAACAGGCGCAAAACATGCAATAAATTTTCATGTAATGCATCTATAAACCAAAAACCAGTATATATTTAATTTTACAGCGACAAATAATTGAATTCATAACATTAATATTTTGTAAATCTGTCGGCATGACTGACACAAATAGCGAATACCAACTGAAAGCGTCAGTTCGAAAGGTTGCTGGTTCAAATTGTTGTTTGCCTCGAATCTTTTAGGCGTGCTGTGTCGCGGAGGCCATTGTGTTCGGTTGACCTTTCACACGAGGAGCCCGCAAATGAGTTAGTGGCTAGTGTAAAGTATACTTTCACCCCACCCCACTAAAGTTCATAAATATTTGACTCCGGCTGGAACCGTAGGAAAACGTAATTCCTACAATTTCACTCAACGCAACTCAACAGTTAGCAACTAACGTGAAGTTACCTCCTTAAATCAATTTAACAATTCCACTCTGGCGAAAACTAAACGCTTCCTGCGTCATTTGCTGACCGCAAACATTGGCCTGTGGGTGTCGCGAAGTAGGATTTCCCTAAGCGAGACACGACTCCTTCTTGACACAATAAGCGTCTTTCCGGCGCGGATTAAAATTTCTCTTTGTCACGTCGTCGAGGTTCCTCGTGGGCGCAGTGCAACTGTTTGCGCGGCGCTCGCCCGTGGGCGGAGACGGGCGGCGTTGGGCGGCGGTGGGCGGCGGTGGGCGGCGGGCCCCTCTGCCTCCGAGCGAGGAGCATCCATCTCTCGCAGACAGTCGACTATCGCGCGCCGGAGATCTATTGGCTGAGGCGCCGCCTCCTCAACGCCCCGCACTGCTGTGGCTCGCTGACCCCCCTCACTCCCCACTCCACTCCTGTTTCCCCGCCTCCACACCCGTTCCCCGTTCACCATATCTAATGCATTGTCCTCGCCGCTAAGACCGCCTTAGTGCGCAAGCCTCACCAACAATCTTTCATCCACCCCGCCACAGCCCGTCGACCCCCTCACACCCACTCTACTGCGCCTCTTCTTCGCCTCCACAGCCGTCGCCACTATATCTCACCAAATTCCTCGCCGCCTAGAGCTCAGTCTCACCAACAACAGTCCACACCTCCAGCCACAGCCCGCGACCCCCTCACTCCCCCTCCAGTCGTCTCCCCCCTCAAGCCGTCGTGCCACCAATATCTCCCAATTTCATCGCCGCCTGAAGCCAGTCTCACCAACACGTTCCACAACCGTCGCCACAGCCCCGCCGCACCTCCCTCACCCCCGCCCAAAAGCTTTTACCCCCGCCCCGCCATCCTGCCGCCTGCCGCAAGACGCTGCCCCGCTCCCAACATCTGCTTCCTCCCGTTTCTTCCTCAAGTCCCGTCCCCTAGCCAGCCGCCTCCCCACATTCACCTCCCGTTGCGTTCCACCTGCCTACCCCCATCAATATCCATTCCTCGTCACTAAGCCCACCTGTCTCGATCAACATCCCTCACGCCGACGCCGCTGTCTCCCACCCCCTGCCCGTTTGCTTCTCCCGCGCCTCCACTACCGTCCCGCCACAGAATCTACGCATCCCGTTCCTCGATTCTAAGAGCCCCTTACTCCCCGTCCCACCAACTCCACGTCCCCCGTCCCCCCATCAGTCCCAGCCCAACTGAGTGTCCCTCGCCACCAGTGCCTCATCCTCCGGCAGCAGCTGCCTCGCCACCACATCTACACCTCCCGTTCCCTCACCTCAGTCCCACCGACTTCTCTACGCTCCGGCGCTTCTGGCGCTCCCCTGGCTTGCTTTTGCGCCTCTTCAGCCCTTCTCCCTCGCCTCTTGGCTGCCCACAACTGCCAGTTGCCTCCTTCCCGCCATTCCCCCGCACCACCATGGATCTCTAGCGCTTCTTCCCGCTCCGCCCACACGCCAGTGCCTCTTCATGCTCACCACGCTGAATCCTCAGGCCCACTCCCTCACCACCCGCGGCCACTTCCACTGCACCTGTCATTTCCTTTATAATTTCGTGTGCTATTCATTGCCACTGCCACACCCCTTTCCTACTTCTGCTCTACCACCTCTGGGCTCTGCTCTGCCACGTTTCACTATTTACTCTGCGCTTCCTCCTGGGCGTTTTCGTCACTTATTTCCTACGCAATTCTTCCCTCTTACCTTTCATGAATTTATCATCTTTTCAAATCCCTACTTCAAAATGCATACTCTTCTTTAGTTATTACCATACCATTGCTGGATGACTAAAAGCCTTTGGCTCCTCAATGCCTTCTTTGCATACCACATCCTACCTCATTTTCCATTGTTTTGACTTCCTATCTTTGCCCCTTCTCCTGTGGCCTTCTTATTTCATTTTAACCTTTTACCGCTGAAGTTCATAAGGGAATTCCTTTATGGCTCAGATTCTTTTAAATCTACACTCACCTGGCGGTCGAACCTCCAAACTCAAAGTTACTTTTGCCAAATCTTAGAGCTGAAGTTGCTATCCTCATCCCTTTTTCAACTACCGCGCCCTCATCCTTGCCCCTGTCATTGCAGTAGTTCCTTTTCCGGAAGCCCGTGCTGCTGGTCTTCGCTTTACAGCCCAGTCCGTCTGCGCTGCGACCGCGGCGACCAGCCCCTCACCTCTGTCCCCGCCCCCTCCCTTCCTCAACCCTCTCCCCCTGGCCCCGCCCGCAGCGCGCTCCCCGCCGGGGCCTCCCCGCAGTACTTTTGGACGCGGGTGTCTCCGGAGGTCACGTGTTGTGGGTGTGCCCGGGCCCGGAACACACGAGCTGGCTGAAAGATGAAGATATCATCAAGACGAATATCATAATAACACAGCAAGCTGCTTATGCTTTCCTGCCCAGCAAACGCCGCCTCCCCCACGCTCCATCATCGCATAAATAAATGTCAATTAGAATGGACAAAAAACACAGGCGTACCAACCACGCGCGTACGTGGCGCTCAGAGATTAAATATTGCGCCTTAAGAGCTTGACACAATCGGTAATGAAATCTGTACAGGCGGACGGTTGCTTGTTCTTCGGCGGAGGGGCCGCCCGTGCCAGACAATTGTGGAAAGACGCGAGCGGCCGCGGGCCCCGCGCCAGACTCCGCCGCCGCGCCGCCGGGCCGCAGGACGGAGGACAAGAGGACGGGAGGACGGGAGGACTGGTGGAATGAGCCGCTACCAGCAACGCGGAGACTCGCACGCGCGGGTAGACAGCGAACCTACGGGACGCTGGGGCCTTAAGGCAAAAGCGTGGCCAAAAACCGAAGGGCCAGGCCGAGAGAGGAGAGCCAAAACTATGGATTTGTTGTTGAAAGCCAGATAAACAACTACGCGTGCATTAACATTTGAACAATCGAGTTAAGTTGAATGATTTAATGTTGGTACTGCAAATCCATGATTTCGTTAACAGGAGGCCACTGGCATTTCAATTTCCTCCTAGTAGTTTTATAAATATATCCTTTTATACTATTTCTAATTAACTTATATAACAAATGAACAATTCACACTAGTAAATATTTAATGCAGAGAAATAAATGTATCAGTAGTAGCATTAATAACAGCAGCAAGTATCAAGCCCAGCCAGTCTGTTCCGGGAAAGTAATCTAACATTAATTATTTCTTCCTTGGCCTTTCGACTTTTTTTCAATTTGGCATGCCTCTTTGGGCGATGTTTTCTATTTCATCATATGCAAACGGTTGAACTAGTTTTTACAGACTTGTAAGCTGCAAAACCCCAATTTGTACACGACTATCTTCGTTCCTAATTTAATTAATCAAAGTACCGTCTTATTCTCTCGATTTTCTTCGAAGCCGAGCGTGGCGTTGGGGACAAATGAAGAAAAACCCAAGGGCAGCTCCAAAGAGCGGGGGATTTGACAATAGATAAGATTTGTTTGATTGATGAAACATGATATCTTCGAATTAACCAATATGTGTTAATAAAAGAAAAGTATCGCTAAATTCATACGAATGTGAAAACATGGATACTTTCATGTTTATATCCGTTGAAGAAAAGATGTAAGAATGTTTTGAATCTGTACAATTTTTTTAACGCAAGAAGATTAATTGGTTATCCTTCTTTCTCGTCTGTGGAAAAACAAACTTCACCATTAACATCACCATTTGTTGGGATGATATCATTAACACTTTATGATCGTTTATTTATATTTTATGTCTATCATATTACAAAAAAAATATTTACCAAATACCGCCTTTTTTATCATCAATTTGAAGAAAAGGTATCGAAACTAACGTCGTATCACTGATTTTTCCCGCAAAATTGAAAAAAAAAATAACACCAAAAATTATACATCTGTAACATTGAAAATGTAACTTACAAATTAGTCACAGACAGATAACCATGGTTATGTGATTAACTTTATGGTTTTGAAGATTGTCAATGATGTCGAAGAGAGGTAGAAATCCAACTTTTATTTTGTTTTGCAATGCTGCGTTTTGAAGTATTGATATGAAGATAGAGGCGTCCACAAATAAACTTTCGATTTTGTGATTTCTTTCGACAGTTGGTGACACTGTGTGCCGCGGCGCGCTGCGCCTTTGTTTGCTCGTCCGCCGGCGACCGCGGGTCGTGAGGCAACAGACAGTCAACGAGATGTCCTGAGAGACACAGACAGGTAATTGCGGCCACAGATGGGATGAGAAGCCGAGGAGCCCGCGTCGATGTGATGCAGATTGAGATGAATTCATTAAAGTTGTCCAACTTCGCCATGTTTCTTATGGAATAACTTTATAAGAGTGTTAGAGAGGGGGGACGAATTATTCAAGATATTATCGTGTCTATTTGTTTCAGAGGCATTTCTTTTCCTTTGTAAATATTACGACTTCTTCCACCTTTGTGATCTGTTTTTCAATGTGTGGTGAATGGTAAAGTAACAAAAATATTCGAATTGTAAGCACAAGATATTAGAACGATTAACTATTCCATTAAATAAATTTTGTTTTTCAAATGTTCTTTAATTGATCTAAAGCATAATATGTTAGTGAACTTTTATACCAGCATTGTTACCAGGGGTCAAGCACAATAGAACTTGAAAAACGTGAAACGTATAAATTACCCTTCAGGTAACAATATATTCCCGGGTAATAAGACTAGACTGTCGTTTATCAACAATCATTTTTCTATGTACATAGGTGTGGATATGAGTTTATTGTCAGCAAGTAGTTAACTGAAGGCAATTTGTGATGCGTAATAACTTTAACTGATTGACGATTCCAAAAACCTTATTGTTTACGATCGCCCATGAATCTCAAAACTTATGGAGTAATCATTTTAAACATTGTAGATATGGACAATTTTTTATCTCTTTGACGCTCTTTTTTGAAGTTACTTCTCGTGATTACTTTTCATTACTCTCAGCGGAGGAGTTGAGATTCCGCTTGTTTGTATCAGTTATTACTAGGAACAAATAACGTGGAAGCCCAATGACAGAACTTGGCAATTGAAAATATAATTGAAAAATCTTTCTCATAAAAACAACATCTAGTATAGATCTGAAGGATGTAAAGAGTTATTGAGCTTTTTCGTCTCATTCTCCTTCAACATGTTGACTGGTGGCTAGTAAGATTGTAAATCGAAGAATAGAAGTAAATGAACGTCTTGGAATAATTCATTTTGGCACACGTATTCCGTGATGTTTATTTTTATTACCTCCGAATGTAATCTCGCTTTCAAAATCAACAACATACGTCATACAAACCTCATCAACTTCCGTTGGAAAATTACACGTCCAGGCGACTATTTATTCCTCTAAAAACGCAATCTCTGAGGCGTAAATGCGCGCGTAAAACACTGGCTGCATATTCATCAAATTACATTTCCTTCGAAGTCCACGACTCTGATGGCTTCTGCCGCGTCGTAAATTTTCTGGATCCTGATGGGAGTTGACAGATTGACGGGCGCACCCCTTCCACACGCAAATAATATTTCTCGGAGGAAAAAAAAAAAGAAGGCGGCGGAGCGAACGCGGCAAGCGGAGATGGCTTGCGTGGGCTTCCCAGCACGTTCCCGCGCTGCGGCCCGGCCGGGGCCAGGCACGCGTGCTGGGGCGTTAATTGTGAATGGATGGAGGGGGCGGGGCTGGATTTGGGCGGGTAGTGGGGGAGGGGGAGGAAGGCGTGACGAGTCTTCCACCCACAGTTCGACGCTGTTGAGGCGGAGTTGCGTGAAGGGAATTGAGTGGTGGAGACGGGGAGACTCAGGAGAAAGGGAAGGGAGAGAGAAGGACGGAGATGGACGAAAAGTGACGAGGAACAGGAGGGACGGAGATGGGTGAACCATAACGTGACCAGTCTTTGTGACAGGAAGGGAGTAGAGGTAGCGTAAGGAGACAGTGAGGGTTAAGGGGAGACGGGGTGGGAGATACAGAGAAGTATGGAGAGAGGCGAGACGTCACGTAAAGATACGAAGAGGGGTGTGGCGGAACGGGAAAAGAGGAAGAGAGACGCGTAGCGACAAGGAGGGATGGAGAGGAGTGACGAGAAAGGTCTGAGAGTGAGAGAGAGAGAGAGGGAGGGAGGGAGAGGGAGGAACAAAGAGGAACGGATAAGAACAGAGTGAACCTGTGAGGGATCTAGAGGGACAGGGATGTTTCGGCGAGGGGTGACCAGGAGAGGTGAGACGGTACGAAAAGGTACGAAGAGAGGTGCGATGGAACGGGGAAAGATGAACAGAGATGGAGAGGGGCGAGGTGAGGTGGAAAGAGCCTAGAAGAGTCGGAAAGGTGAACGGAAAAGAACGGAGAGAAATTGGGAGGAACGGGGAGGACCCTAGAGAGGAACGGTCCAGAGCGAACGTCGAAGTTCGTAGGGCGCTGAGATGACAGGGCGTTTGGCGGTGGGGCGGCGGGGCGCAACGGGGGCGGGGGGGCGGACCGGGTGCGTCGGGCCTGCGCGCCCGCGGGCGGGGCGAGGCGAGACGAGCGAGCAGGTGGAGGAGGCAATCTTTTATTATAGAATTGTAACAGATAACTTCTTTAACATGAAGCGTAATACTTAGTGATCAGGATAATGGGAGCGACAGGCGCGAGGGAGGGGAACGTGCGCGACGCGCGGCGGCGGGGGACGGGGCGGGGCGGGGCGGGGGCGGGGGCGGAGGTTACGGGGGGTTAACAAGCCTCTGATTCATGGGCGCGCGCTGCCTCGCTGGAAGGTGTGCGGCGGTGGTGTGCGGGGAGCCATCAGGAGGCAACAAACAAACCAGCGCGACGGCCGCCCCGAGCGCGCGGGCGGAGGCGCAGGCGGAGGCGGAGGCGGACGCCGCGGCGCACAGTGCGCCCGACGGCGCAACGCCGCCAACAAATCACTCGGCGTTTCAGTAATGACAATTTTCACTCCCCTTTCCAGATCTCTGTCACACTCCGGGGTTTAAGTAAAAAAAAAAGACTAACAAATTTCAGAATTTTTTTCTTTTGCTGTTTTAGAACGCAACATATACATGGATGTCCTTTTCCTTGCCAACTTACTTACTTAAAAGTTTAAATGTGATTCAAATTAGCTTCTTACCAGTGTGACGTATCACTTAAAAAATTCTTAGAAAGGGTAAGTATTCAAATTCTCCCTTATAAACGAAGGTAGGATTAATCAGTTTTCCGATAACTTTTATCAAAAAAGAAACATAATTTTTAATGCAATATTTACCACCAACATTTACGTACGGAAATAGAGATAAGCAGCTATGAAAATAATCTCTTTAAATGTTGGCCACGTCAGCTAGAACCCAACAGTGTGAGGAAAAAACAAGAACTGAATCTAAAATTGTAAATATTACATATTATGGGTCTTTATAATATTATTATAATATTACTATAATATTATATGTCCCAAATTTCAAAATTGAAGGCGCAAATAAATATTTAAACATAAAGAAAACCTTTAATAGCAGTAATTCCCAGTATGTCTTCCAGCCAATGCACATGTAAAACGTCAAATAACTAAGAAAGAAAAGTTCATGCGATGCTGTTTTTTTAATCTAACAATATTTTCATTTATATATCCATTAAAATTCGCTATTTCAATTCTTTAATTTTACATTTCATTTTGTTGATCTGAAAATATTTGGTAAATGATATTTTGACATATGCTTGTGGCAATTTAAGTAAGCCTGTTCAGTACATCTTGTTTCCATTACATGAAAACGTATTAATCATTAGTGTAGGTCAAAGATGTAAGTTGTAGCTAACCCATGAAGAGTGAAGCCTGCGTTCAAGTTGGTTGCACCTAATCCAACGGCAGAGACCTCCATTGAATAAGTTTCAGAGATCAAATCTTGCTAACAAATTGAAAGATTACCGGAAGAAAAAACACAACAACCGCCCCTTCGTTCGTCATGAACTGATTGAAGAAACAAACCCATCAGTTTTTCCAAATAACCTGAGTTGCTTAATGTGATATTACAAAATTTCCCTTACTTTTCTTCAGATCTACCATTATTTATCCTTTCAATGAAAAATAAATTAAGTCATAAATTGCGATAAACTATAAAGACGATTTTATAAGCAAATTTGGGATCTCTGATATCATGGTTTAAGTGTAAATCATGACACATGTTAAGATTCGCAAAACATGAAATGTAAATTTGCTTTTTTTACTATTGAACAGCACTATCCATAGCGTGCGTAACAGTGAGAAAGTGTCACAGTTGTCCGATCGTAGAAATACCAGACATTTAGAGAGCTACTCACTCTCTATACCCAATAAGGTCGATGTTGCACAAAATATTATTTACCACGTGGAATAATTTGTAGTACCAGATACATTGTGGTTAGATCGAGGAGCAGGACTTGTGGACTAAGAATTTCCAACGTACGCAGAAATTTGAAGAAAACTGTGCAGAATCCCGCCGTGATAGAACTGTCAATGGTTTTGTTACTTATACAGAAACTCGGGAAAACATCCAAAAACAATGAAACAGTTAAACCAAACAGTTAACCAAAAATGCAAAAATATTACCGTCTGATCGTAATCAGTGAGTCACTACTTGCGATGCAGCTGACATTATGCGACAGCAAGGCTCTAAGAAGCCGCCAGCCATTAAATATATGTTATTTACATGTTACCTTTCGGAACAGCAACTTTTTATTATAATAATCTTAGCATGTAAAGATCTGATGTATCGTATTTTTAGTACACCATACTGGACTGTTTTCCAACTGCTAGAACTGATTGTTTGACTGTTACAAGATTGTTTCGCTAAAATATTTAATTCACTGAAGTGTTATACGAGAGTATTTTATTTGTTGTACTTGAACGGTGTGCGAACTACTTTTTGGCTTTGTTCAGCTTCATTTTCAGCAGCTACAGGCCTCTAGTTATTACTACTTTGATTATCGTCATTACTACAATTCACGCCCGAACGCATCACTATATTTTCGTCTTTCGCAGCCATTCCGTCGCACTGTGCGTCCGGCCGGTGGAAGGGGGGCCGCGAGCGCGAGCGAGAGACGGCGAGCGAGAGGGAGCGAGAGCGAGAGAGAGCGAGAGCGAGAGAGGGGGTGCGAGAGAGGGGGAGCGAGAGAGAGGGGCGGCGGAGTCCGCGTCGGAGGCGTCGGCGCCGAGCGGCCGCGGGACCTGCTGCGGAGAAGGTTAACAAGCAGAATATATGTGTTGTTTAAGGTATGAAGGTGGAGAGAACCACTTCACCAGGTACAGTCGCCGCCCAGCGCTCGAGCGGCCGGCCGGCCGGCCGAGCAGGACCGGATCGGCTCGCGGCGGCGGGCGGAGCGGGGGCGGGGCGGCGGCGCGCTCGCGGGAGGATGATGGAGTGGGTGTGAAGCTGGCACGAAGCGGGAGCCCCCAGAGGAGAGGGAGGAGGAGGGGACGTGCGCACTGCGGGTGGCGAGCCAAGTTCCGGCCGTTCAATTATACCCGCTCGCTTATTGGGAAGACGTCACTGGTCGTTGTGATAGATTGAGGCCAGCGAGGCATCGCTCCACCCGACTCAAAGATATCGGCTAACCTCTATACAAGTATGGTAGTGTTGTACAGAACTACATTTGTGTGTGTATGTGCGTGTGTGTGTGAGTGTGTGTGTGTGTGCGAAGAGAGGCGAGAACAACAATGAAGCAGGAAAGATACTGCGCAGCTCGTGGCGTGTTTGTTAAGGTACTACTCCGGTGTTAACCTGGTACTGATTGGACAAACAACCAAACACTACCCATCAGAGCAGTGAGCCACTGGAATGTTTCTACGGCCAGCAGATGACTTCAACCTTCCTAAATAACTAGTGTTGAAAATGCCCTCTTCAAAGCTCAGACATACGCGTGTGGATGTGTAAATGGAGAGGCGGAGACAAGAATTAGAAAGGAAAGATCGCGCGCGGCACTTTTCCCTTTTATTAAGGTACTACTCCGCCGTTCGTCTGGTACTGCTTGGAGAAACAACCCAAAACTACCAATCAAAACAGTGAATCACTACAATTTTACCTTCAAACAGCTGACTTCAACCTTAATAGCTAGTGAGGAAAATGCCCCCCACCCCCACCCTTCAGAGCTCAAACGCTAGGATCTCCTAGTGCGACTCGCTGCAGCAACAACTATTGTTGCACTGAACTGCTCTGGTGATTGTGAGCACTTGCGTCTCAGCCGGTTCCGTGATTGTGTGCATAAATGCTGTGTAACGACAACATATTAAACGATGGAGAATGAAGTGACAGAGACAGCGCGATTGAAACGCAGATGTTGCAGCGCTGCAAGCGACGATGGTCAAAGAGATATCAGTGGTCTAAAGCGTATACGAGCACCGCTTTATGTCGCAGACGACAGAGTCGATGGAACGGTAATGCAGATGGGAGAAAGGTCTGAATCTAAACTAATGATACGCTTGGTTATTGGTAAGAAGGTCAATCTCATGAGCAAAATCTTCAATATCATCTACATCACATCACAAATGCCTTACTAGGAAGATAAGATAATGGCAGTGAAGACATTCCGGCTTTGGAACTGAGTCCATTGTGTCATCTTCCTGTAATTTTATGCGATACGATAAATAAAATAGATTGGGGATAGAATGAGAGTAAGTGATGTACTTACACGAGGAAGTCTCTTCACCTGTTGCAACTCTATCATAACACGGTACAAGCAGATTCCAGAATGCAATGCATCTCAACGAATATCGGTAGAATAGTTTATTGTTACTTTCTCGCTACGGAGTAAAGAGAAAGTTATGTAATGTTACGCAAAAAAAACAGCACATTTTCGGCAGAAAACTCTTATTACAGGATCCTTGTCTCAAAAAAGTGGATAAATCCAGTTGCTAAATTTAGGGAGGGGAATCTTCTATTACGTGATGTATCTATGATCCATGTTTTGTTGGTCTTTCATACCGAAAAATTGATGACGACAAAAGTCTGTCCGTCTGTGAACAATGCTAGCGGCGAAACCCTTCAGCCGATTTTCTCCAAAATTTATATTTTCAATCGATCTAACTGATGTCGCGGCCCTTGAACTTGAAACCGATATTTTAATTTTGGGGGAACTCTACATGAAGCTCCTGGGACAGTTTCCACATATTCAAAGAAATGGCTCCATTGTTTTTGTTGCTGAATAGTGTGAAGGACGAGTAAGAGAATGGCGCAGGTCTTATGTTCCTTGAAAACTCTAACTTTTCGAAAAGTGCAAAGCTTCAAAAGTTTTTCGGAGTCTTCCTACAACTACAATATTGAGAGATTTTTATAGAGTTTTTTTGGTTAATGAAATATGTTCATTAAAGATATATTTTGAAATAAGGTCATGTATAACATGTATAACTAACGAAAATGTAAGTAGTTTTTGTGGAATTTTGTGTGAAAGTATGGGCGAGAAATTACGTGCTGTTTTAGCACTCCTAGTTGAATCTTGCTACATGACAGTTAATATTACTGAGACACTCAATACATACTAGTGCAATCTGGTTTCTGCATTTCGCTCTACGTCAGTCCTGTGTGAACCACTGTGTTCAGCGTTTTTCCCCCTAAGTGATTCGAAAGAGAGCAATTAGCAGCATAGCGTTTGGACCTGAGTCATTAGATAATTATTCTGCCTAAGACGCTATTGTTTTCATTAAGTCGCTAAGGTCGGCAATGAGAATGGTGATTGGGGCATGTCGCGTCCTATCACTACTGCAAACGAAACACTACGATGATTCATACCAATATTCTCAATCTCCTCTCCCCATGATGATGTTGACGATGGTGATGATGATTAATAAAGTGTAAAAGCGCTTTAAAATCTTTGTTTTTTTAGCAAAAAAATATTAGACTGATTACTATCCACTGAGGTCCGATAAAATTTGACTGAACATAACATGTAAAATGCGTAAAGAACACTTTATATTGATATCTAGTGGGATAACGAATGATCTATTTCGAACACTGGGGCAGTAAAACAGCAAGGTGTCCCATGAAGAATGGATAAATGGTATTCATGTTTCTTAAAATAGCTCTCTTTTCTTAGATGAGAGTGTAAATTCCATTTTCCTGTGGGGAGCTGAAGAGGTTGCAGAGAGGGGAATCGTCGTTTCGAAGCATCTCTCGTGGAGACGGTAAAGCGATGCTTTCGGAGGCTTCAGTTTCTTGCTTTGCGTGCTGCACGGGACGATGCCCCACAGTACGTCCTGTTCTACATCCATCATGTATGAGTTACCATGGCGAATATATCCGTGCGAGACGTGAGACTGATCACTCCGAAGGCGTGTAAGATTTGGAGTAGTGGTACCCAGGAGAATTAAACTTCCATAATGTAACAGAAAGCTCAAAAAGGCTCATTTTGTAAACTACAATCTACACTTAGAAACCTAACTCGGTTCCCCTCCAGGTCTATGAAAATGTGCTTTCAAAATGTTTCCTTAAAAACTTCCCTTGACTTCCCCGCACCTAGTTCCGAGGGATGGCTCAGTTAATGGTTTAATGAATATCATCAAACGTAAGTATAAAATTCTAGTTCCAACACTCTGTCAATGACCACTTTGAAGAAAATTTTCCCATCATGCCTAGGAGTTTTATGCGTCTCAGATATTTTGCAGAATTATTAAGTAAAATCCATCCCTTTTAAATACAATGCCAAGGGAAATATTCCAGGATGTTTCAAAAGCCAATTTTTAGAGACCTTGAGGAGAATCGTATTATATTTCTAAATGTATATTAAAGTTAACAAAATGAGCTTTTTTGGGTCTTCTCTTACATTTTGGATGTTTGTTTGATTCTTTTAAGTACCCCTTTTCCTCACCAGGCTCTATGCGAGTGTTTAGCAACATACAAAATTCCGAAATCAATTTACAATTAAACTATTTGATATTCTGAACAGGTCAATGGCCATGGCCTAAGTATATTTTTTTGTTAATAAATGCTTAACAGGATTATAATGTTTACCCACTCACAGTACCGGGCCTAGTGTAAAGCACTGTTGAAGTTTTGTTAGGTTTCAACATGAAGGTACTTTCTTTTTCAAATAATTTTTTTCAAAGTGCCAAATTTTCTGACTGGTCCAAAAACGTACTTAACAATCAGGTCTACTATAATGTATAATTAGTAATAAATGTCGTTGGTATAATTATGCCTAATAGAATAATAGAACAATTTTATGTTATCATAAAATAAGAAACTGCATTAAACGAATGCTTATTTCCTAAGTGATGCATGTCGTGCCAAGAATCGCCTTGGTTCTAAATGCCGCAATTACACGTGATTCACCACATTACCGTTACTATTGCCCTCGTCTCGCAACGTAAAGGCATTTTACTCCCAATACGTGACAAATAGGCTTTTTTGTGTGGGATATTAATAAAATTGATATCAATAGTAATGTATCAATATTGTAGTATTGATACCAAAACCCCAGAATACTCAAAACTATTAATTCACCACATAGTAAATCGGCTGTCAAATCAAGTACACATTTTTATAATATTTTGACAATTTTCTCAATGACCAGATCTGCAAAGCTGTGGCCTTAGATATGAAATGTATGAAATATTCTTAAGTGATTGAAATGTATTTCCACTTACGTATTTCATCCTGAAATATTCGCCAGCGTCCGTAAGTTTTCTCTTGACTGGCATCTTACTTCCGTTGCTCTCGAATGCACACTTTACTTATGGTTGGCTAATTACACCTTATGAATAGTGATTGGAGTGCAATCGAACTATGATTTCTGAGGTCGCCAAAAGTGCAAGAGATTAACTGGAAAGCTTTTGGGAGGGAGAATGCAATCACGCTTAATCTTCTGTGGTATACAAAAGTGAAAGAGGTTAAATGGGAAGCTGGTGGAAGGGAGAGCTGACCGCGGGATGCACTCGGACTACACTTTCTGAGGTCACCCAAAATGAAAGAGATTAGCTGAAAAACCGGTGAGAGCTAAGCTGATCGCGGGATGCAATCGGGCTACACTTTCTGGGGTCACCAAAAGAGAAACGATTAAATGGAAGCTGCTGAGAAGGGGAGCTGATCGCGGGATGCAATCGGGAAATATTTTCTGGCGTTGCCAAAAGAGAAATGATTAAGTGGGAAGCCGATAGGAAGGAAAGCTGAACGCGGAATGCAAACGGGCTATAGTTTCTGCGAACATCCAAAGTGTAAGAGATTAGCTGAGAAGCCGATGGGAGGGGGAGCTAAATGCGGGATGCAATCGGGCTACCCCTTCTGGGGTCTCCAAAGGGAAGGAGATTACCTGGAAAGCTGGTAGGTGGCAGAGCTCTCCGCGGGATGCAGTCGGGTAATTCCACCCGACACACTTGACGTGTCAGCAAAATTCGGCCCAACTAACCACCTGTGTCTCCTCTGCCCCGCTCCGCTTCCGTGCAAAAGAAGGAACTAGATCCAGTTTTTTGTCTTCTTTTCTCCACTTTTGTTGTGTCTTCAGCGCCGCATAGCTAATCTTCGTGGTATAAATTGGTGTTCCGTCTCCCCCATAAAGCTGACATTTTATGTCCTCCAACAACAAAATACCGGTTGTTAATCGATGCTATCTGCGTGAAATCCAAATCGCAATTAAAATCAAGCGGGGAATAAAAGGGCGAGCGCACTAACGTTGTCGGTGCGCGCCGCGGCTTTATAACTCTATACGCGGCCACTCGTAAAGCGCGGGCGTCCGCCATTACGGCGACAGCGTTGGCAAATAACGACGTGTCGGCCGTTGCCGCGGGAAATAAACGGCCGTTAGCGGCGCGGGGCGGCGGCGACGGCGACAGCGGCAGTGGCCCCAGCGTCGCGCTGGGAGGCGACGAGGCGTCGGGGCAGAGTGCGGGAAGCAAAAGGGCCGATGATTGATTGATTCATTTCTGTTTCCGGGCGCGTCGACTGATAAGGGCGTTGGTCCCGTAAGTGTAGTGGATGTTTTCTTCAGTAAGGGGCCGGTGATCTTCCCCCGCTGGATGGTGACATCCGGCACTGTCCTACCTGTCGACTAACGGGGTTTTCTGCAACCAGGAATTTACCATCAGCGTCCTATTTACAGTCCCGCTCCTTCCCTCGCGTCCCGTTCCGCACAGTATCCGCACAGCATCATGACCCGTCCCGTCCCGTCCCATCCCGTTCCATTAGGTCCTGCCCAGACCCGACCTGCCTCGGCCCGTTCCGCCCCCGCGTCCCGTCCCGTTCCGTCCCGTCAAGTCCTGGCCCGTTCCGTTTCGTTCTGTCTCACCCTGATACAATCTGACCAATATCGTCCAGTCCCGTCCTGTCTTGTCCCGTCCCTTTCCGGCCCGCCCCGTATCGTCCGTCCCGTTTCATCTAGTCCCGTCTCATCCCGTTCTGACATCAGTCAGATCCCAGTCTGTCCCGTCTCGCAATGCATGCCCTCTCCGCCCAGCCAAGCCCTCCGGCAAGTCCGCCCCAATCGGCAAGTCCCTCACAGTCCCGCAAGTCCCCTTTCCCTCTCCCCCCACCTCGCCCGTCCCGCTCTCCTCGCCCTCTCGCCCACCAAGCCCTTCCTACCCCGTTCACCCCGCCTCCCCTTCCCCCCCCGCCCACCCCGCCCCTGCCCGCTGGCCGCCGCGGTGACGCTCCGCGCGTACATGCGATATCTCCGACGCGGAATGCGAGCTCTTCTAAGTCTCCTGCGCGCCGATCCGTCATTCCGTGGTTTGCGGCGCGCGCGCGCGACGAACAAAGCCGCCCCGCGGAAGGCAAAAGCTCTAGCAGTCGCGCCGGCCGACGTTTGCTACGCTGTGGCCGGGAGAATGAAGAAAGAAATCCAAACAACGCTTTGGAAATTGATCCACGCCAATAAAACAATGACGACGAGTAGAGTTTAAAAAAAATAATAGAAGTGTACTCCCAGTCGATGTAAATGCGAAGAAGAAACTATCGATATTTAATGTCTACATTCATGTGAAAACATCAAGTGTAATATGTGCGTTTTTAATCTTCTCCGTTGGTTGTTGTGAGAGGATTATGCACGTAGAGATCTCGTATCTGGTGACAGTAACATCAATCTTTTATCCGTCATTCCGTCCGAGAATGATTCATTTTCAATCTGATAGAAACGATGAAATAGAATTACATTGGCAAAGAAGTTCATTAAGGGATATTTCACGCTCGTTTGTTGATATAAATAGTTTTTAATAGGTAAGCTACGATGAGGTATAAAATTCAAGAGTATCTATATAATGACACCTTCAAGTGAAAGAAAACATAAACGAGTGCATCCTATCTCCATCAACTGTATTATTCTTTAATAAGATAATTTATCTTTCTCTCTTTGTTCGCAAGTGTTAACTGACACAGTGCCTACACCAACGAATTTCACATTATATCTTAATTACCCATCATTATCTTCTGAACAAGAAGCAAATATGTCGGGAGCAAGTGATCTCCATAACAAATGATGGGTGAGATAGTCGAGTGCCGCCTAGCTTGCGAAGATACGAATATAATTCAGCCGCTTTAAAACGAGAAATAATAGAGGAACCCATTACCGTGGTTGTTGCCATGGAAATTAGTTGTGAAGTTGTTTTAAGTGACTTTTAATAGGCGAAAGCCCGAATGACCAATGAAGCTGATTACCCACAAAAAAAACTACATTATGAATACAAAAGTATGCTGAGGAACAACATTAAGCAGGCTACCAAATTATGCTACGTTTAAGCGGGAGCCATTAGTGGAATATATCAATTATTTAAATATTTATGGCAGCTTGCAACGGAGAGCTTGCATCAGTCGGTCAATTAACAGACTAAAGGCAGACAGACTAGCGTGTGGTCGGGGTAAAAAATATGCCCAGTGGCTCACCCAGAAAGTTTCTGTAATTCCCTAAACGAATTATTAATTATAGTACAGTTAGCAACTGTCTAAAAATGGTCTTGGAACATTTCGATCTTCTTCTGGATTCGTTATGTTATTAGAGTTAAACAGTTTTACGGCTTCACTAATTCCTTAATGCTTCTTTCAAGGAATGCCATTGTCCCAAGCACCATTTGAAACTGAATTTGAAATTCCAATACAGCACAAAATACAGGGAGTAATGAAACAGGCTCTTAGGGAACGTAGCCGCTTTCCTAATTTGGCGAATCAAGTGGGATATGTTTCCTAACACTCATCTATTTCACAATCGGACGCAAGTTTTTACGAATGTTTTTCGGTGTTGAAAGCTACGATTACGTCAAACACGACTTCGGGAAGAGGTAAGTAGGGGTTGTGTTCAATTGAAGGTTTGCACGGGTCAACTGTACCGCAATGCCGTGCCCCAGCGATTACTGTGACATATTAATGACTACACTCTTCGCATTGAGTGATAACCACGTCTGCCCGTTCAGCTAAAGCGTAAAAGATACCTGATAATTAAACCGACGTTTGATGGTTCTGCTTACTAATATCCATTCTGTGTATGGTAGGAGGACACTGCTTTCAGCCTACGATTGGAGTCTTTTTTATTTATTTATTAAGAAACGGATATTTTGGCGAATCTATTTTTATAACATTTAGTAGTAATCATTTATTAAATGTATACAATAAAAGTTTTATCATAGTTACAAGCCAGTAAGTTGTTTCCTGTAGTCTTTCTTGAACAAGAAACTAACATTTCTTAATCAAATATTGTTATTTACATTTCTTTGTACTATTTTTAGTGTTATTCCGTCTTACCTAAGAACTAGCATTTTTTTTATTTTAAATAGGGGATTTCTAGTTTATTTTACTTTTCTGATACACATTACTTCAAAATGTATGGGCTTTTATTTCTGATTACAAAGAAGAGATAATGTTGTCCAATTTTAGAAAATTGAACTAATAATTTTTTTCGCTTTATTACGTTGCTTTAAAAGTTACTTTAGTTAGGAATTAATTAAAACATTTTGATAAAACTACAATATCCAATAGTTTCAATTTTTTGATTTTATTCTTGATTCATATTTTTAGGATTCAACGTTCAAATAATTTTAAAAATCCAACCAATAAATAATACCAAAATGTTCGTAAATGTTTCGAAGTATCTTAAATCTTGTATCTTGAAACAAATTAAGAAATGCAAAAAAAAAAAAAGTGAAAATACATATTTCTCAAATTTCTTATGAAATTAAGGACTTTTATGGCGACAAACATTTGACTTTCTAGCATAATGGTATAATTAATCCGTATTCGTAATTCGTTTCGTATAATTACACATATATCCTCGCACAGATGCAGATAAAAAGTGAAAAGAGAGAGAGACAGGAGAGAGAGCGCGCGCTGCTGGCTTGTTGAAGTAGACCGCATAATGAGACTCTGATGCTCACTTTGCTCAATGAGGCTAGAATTTTTTCTCTGTTAGACATTTTGTTCAAAATTACTGTTTAACTGTGAGGGAAAACGGTAGTTCTTGTACTTTTGTATTTATACAGTTAGAATCACTCAAGATAAAATAAACCCTAAATTGTCCAATCAGAAGCTCGTGAGCTCGTCGACGGTAATTCAATATTCAGAGGAAAGCAGTCTGACCACCTCAGCCGCGTAAGTGTTTTCTGCAAGTGCAGTCCCAGGCATCAATGTGGTTTGTGAGCCATTGTTGGTATTTATACGTCATTTGTCATTGTCCTCTAACACAGTACTATGAGCGACGGTCGTGCGAGCTGCTTTTGTCCAATACAGTTTGAACGTCGTCGCAGGGTACTGTAGTTGGAGGAAATAGCCTTGGCCGGCTGAGGTCGCTTCGCTATTTTCTTCCAATGCAAGATTTTTAGCGATAGGCTCTCGTAGTACGCCTGTAAAATAGAGCTTTTACAAAGACCAATAACAGCTCACGAGACATTCGTCTCATGGGGACTGGAAAGTACTTCAAAGGGGTAATATGTCAACTATTAACAGTATTATATGTGATTAGGAGTTAATGTTTTCTTGATTGATAGGTAAACTAAATATCAGTAATTCATAATTTAACTAAGTGAATAGTTATTTTAAATTACTAATAGCATTATGAGAGACGAGAGGAATATAGGAGAACAAATGGTAAATGACAAATCAATTACCATAATGACGAATGTGTTATAATCTTTTTGTAAGTAAAACCCGTTGTTTCCCGCAGAAATCTTGTGACAATAAAATGTATGTGGAATATTTTTTTATGTGGAATATTTTTTTATGTGGAATATTATTTTATGTGGAATACTTTTATTGTGAAAGATTACTGCTTTATACCTATCCAATAATGTAATATTTATTCACTCACATACAGAATTACAACTGATAATCATAAAGAAATAATGAACCGTAGAATTCTGTCTCATCAAAAATTATAAATTCCCGTTGTTATTATTCAATGAAATGTCTTAATTCGTTTATACGTCCATTATATTTGACAAAACGTTCACGAATTTAAATAATTCACTTTAGAGTAGTTTTAATCTTTCTTTATAAGTTAATGTTTAAATAAAATGATCCATCAAATTACTCCATAACATTCATAATGATAAATTATAATTTACATGAATTAATTATTTGACAGAACTCATCACATGAATGTAATTAATTCAAGTGTCTGATTATACTTATATAAAAACGTTAATATCATCTAAAAAGAACATCGAAACTAGCTCTGTTCAATTCAAAGCTTCAAAAAATGCAGGATTTGAGAAAAGTATTCACTTCTAGGACAAACATTCAAAAGAAATTAGGGTATCTGTGTACAAAAAAAATATACCAGAATGTTACAATATGGTATAGGAAAATTTAAAATTTGACGAAATAATGAATGCTGTGTGCGCAGATGCAAGGTTATATCAGATTTAATGTAATTTTTACGTGTAGGTAATAAGTTCTTTGAACCCAATATTCACCACCTCATATTTAGTAATGTATGTAAATATACTCTCCTCATATTACAAAGGTCTTCAAATTAAAATTGGTTGATAGCTGTTTTACATTTAAAAGGTGAATCGTTATATTTCAATACCGTGGGTTTCATGAATGACTTTCGTTTTTTACCATCGCACCTTCACATCAGGTGTTTTGCCAAATTAATAATTAAATATTCACATGCATTGTTCATACAAATATAGTATAGTCATGATTTGTACAAGAGTTACAAATGAACGTGTGAATTTTTTATTACCAAAGTTCACATTTCCATTCACTTCATAAACAGCACATCAGTAAAATCTTGTTCGTTTTGGTATTGAATATCTCTCTTGGATTTTTTTATGGTTTACGGTAGAATCCTTTCACATTATCCATCAATAATCTTCAAACATTGACTTATTACATTGTTCCTGGGATCTCATCCCAATTTCTCGAATATCCGGATGGAACGTCTCTCCTTTTTTACAATTGCAGATTCCAGGTTAACAGAAAATAAGATGAAATATAGAATCCAAAAATGTTTATTGAGACTCATGTTTTACTCCAATGTACCATCTTCTGTAGCGTTTTGTTCACGATGTAAACCTAATCAAAATATGCATTGTTTCCTAGAATATTTTTTATAACTTCTTTAAATGCATTTCCAGAATTTTTCCCTTTAGAAATCATAGTGCCTAAAAATGTTCTGTCTTAAGCTAAAGCTCCGATTTGAGAACCCACAAATATTCTTTCTCTAATTTTGTCTTCAAACAGAGCAGAAAATTTGTCGCTGATATTTAAAACAATCACCATCTTGATCTTTATTTTCTCAAACGGTTTTATTAATCTAAATTTTATTTGTAGATATGGCAAAATAATTTTCTTATGATCTACTAGATTAGACTATGTTCTTAGTATCTGGAGTCTAATTTCTTCTTTTGGGCTATGGTCTTTGACTCCATTATTTGTCTCGTTTGTCGATGATTCGGAGAAGTTCAATGTTAGGTCTGGCTTTCTAGTGAGGTAAGTGACGTTTCTTCCCAACAAGGAAAATGCAAACGGGTGCTTGGCCGTGCCCACAGTACTGTGCGTTCAGTGAGGACCACTCCCCGTGAGAAAAGCAAACGTATGTCTGGCTGTGCCCGCGATAGTGCGATTAATGAAAATCATCCATTCCCCATGAAGAAAATTCCCACGTATGGTGTGCCCGGCTGCGCGCGCGGTACTGCGCGGTTAATGATGGTCATTCACCATAAGGAAAATACAAGCGTCTGCTGGCCATGCCCGTGTTAATGTGCGATTAGTTAATTGATTACTAGTGATCACGAACGCGTCAACTGCTAAGGTCATTAGTCCAGTAAGTGTAGTACAAGTTCTGCTCGGGAGGTGGCGGTTATCTTGCTCCGCTGGATCGTGATATTCGGCGCCGACCTACCGTCGGCTAGCAGGGGTTTCCCCAACCAGCCATCTCCCACCAACGGGACACCATCCTCAGTCCGACAAGCTCTAAGCTCCCGACGGGCATGTGCGATTATGCATGTAAGAGTAAGTGTGTGCAAGGGGTGAAAATAGGACAAGATTTGGGGAGAAAAATGGCGTCGGGGCAGAACCCCAGGACTTCCCCGTCAGTGGGAGTGCAATGACATCAGTTGACGCTCTGTGATTAAAACCACTTCACATGACCTACTCAAATCGTTGGATATATTACCAATGTAATCAAGGCGTCTTCCTTTTGCTCGAGTGAACTCAGCCTGCAAACTTTGGGTTTGGACGCTTCTTTCAAAGAAAACCTCTACCTTTATTTATCGCGAAATCCACCAAAATGACAATGGTGTCTATAAACGTCACAGAAATCTTAGATTACATATTACTCACAACAGCTGACATTACAATACATGAGCGAAGAAATCGAATAGGTTACTCAGAAATTCTGTGGTTAACATGTGTTGCACCTCGTATTGTTTGAAGCAACTGCCTTTAAAAATTACATTAAAATCGACTAAATCAGCAAAAAATGCATTAAAAAATGACCTGAAGTGGTAAAAAATGACTTATTTGTCCAAAACGGCAAAAAATGCAAAATAAAAAAAAAGAAAACAAAAACTGGCCCTTTCGTTTCGTCATAACATAAAATGAATTTCTATACTAAGCTGCATTCTTCAAAAGCGAAAAGAAAATTGATTCATTGAAACCCGCCCCTAGCAAGGGCCATTCCGCGTGAGGAAACTGGCATTCCTCCGCGGGACCGCGAGGCGGGGCGGGGGGGGCGCG
>BOPP01000032.1:362958-405212 GCA_017312745.1 Gryllus bimaculatus
TTCCTCACTCTCGCGGGGGCGGGGCGGGGATGGTTTGTGGAAGAGATCGTTGGCCGGGCCTTGGCGGAATTACATGATCCGCAACAGTCAATATTTGGTCAGATCACCAGGACACGTTATCGCTCGCTCTCCCTCAACGGCTCGTCTTCTGACGACGCCGCCGTCCTCGCCGCCACAGCTCACCACCATTTACCACCTCGACAACCACCCCCGCTTTTCCCCCTTTTCCACCACCACCACCTCGACAACCACCCCCGCTCCCTCCACCCCTCACCGACTCCGCTACGTACCTCGCCCAATCGCCCACTGCCCGCCGCCACTGCCCCTCGCCTATTGCCCCCGCCACGCCCCCGCCACTTCCCCTGCTCTACTGCCCCGCCACTGCCCCGCCACTTGCACCCGCCAACTGCCCCCGCCACTCCCCCCCGCCACTGCCCTCCGCACTGCCCTTTCCGCCACTTGCCCCCCACTCAATCATCATCCAATTCGTTTCCACCACCACTCCCACCTTCAGTCTCCGCCATCCCACCCTTCGGACGTTCCACTCCACCTTTTCTCCCCTTTTCCTCCAACCTCCTCCTCCACCTCCACCTGCTTCTGCCACGAGCCGGGAGTGGAGCGAAGCTTGTTAGCGCCTCTACTACAACTCCGCGCCCCTCGCCGGCGTGCGCGCGGTTTGATTATTTAGCTATCTGTGAACACAAAGCGCATGGCGTGGCCGGCGGTCGTAACGCGTGGAAGCTTTTCGTTTACCCTTCCGCCGTCCGCATCTCGCCTGCTTCCGTTTTGAATATGACGATTTTTTTTATTTGCGTGTTTGGGAAACCGCCGTCGATACGCACCCGCTTGCGGTCTGCGCGGAAAATCCGGCTGCGCGCTGCGCCGCCAGCCCCGCCGCGACTGCGCGCTTGCAGAGGCGTGGGCGGGGAGGGGAAGGTGGCCCAAGCATTGCCCGGCACGTCCGCGCAGCGGTTATTACGCCTCACTAGGCACTCCGCCGCCATGGCGGCTGGCCACGCCGTCTCCCCGTGCGCCGCCCCCGCCATCGCGGCGGAATTGCCGCGCCGAGCGTTTGCCTTCCTCCCTCGCCCGCCCCACCCCGCTCCGCCTCGCCACTCCCCTCCTCTCCGCCCTTGCGCCCCGCCCCTCCCCGTCGCTTGTGCTATTGAATCAACGCTGTAATGTGTGGAAGCCGTTCGTCAATGCGTGAAGCGGCGCGCCACACATTGTTCGAAGGGTGTCGCCCCATAAAAAGCACACTTCTCTCTTCTGAAACAAAACAATAGCACTTACAATTACCCGTTTGATCTAACCACGTCTTTAACACACACCCATGTCCAATACTTCCGAATTCGCATCTTATAGACCAGCCCTTACATTAACTCCCACTCACTCTCATCACACGGAAGAAAGTTTTGACACATTGTCTGCCGTTAGCTTTTTGTAACCAAAAACGAAAAATTTACCACGTTAGAATATCTCGTCTGCAATTGGGCGACCGCGACTGAGGCTATAATTGTGTGGCGCATGGGCGATTTACTTCAACAATTTCAGTTTTTGGGGGTGGGGGGGGGGGGTGGAAGAGATCGGGGGGAGGAGGGGGTGGGGGGTGAGAGGAAAAATGCGGGATGAGGAGGCGCTAGTGCAGAGACGCGCACGTGGATGTTCCAGGATCGGACGATGCAGTTTGATTGTTCTAATGAGAATGGGCAGAAAATGGAAATGGTGAGGCATGACGCAAAAGGAAGAGCTGAATGATGGATGGCGCGTTTGGAATGAGATGAAAATAAGTAAGATGTATCGGAATAAATCAGTCCGCGAAATGGTGGAATGTTGAAGAGAGCGTGCAGCGTAGTGTAGTATTTCTTTTTTTGACAAATTTCAATTTCCTCCCCGAGGACTTCAAACCGTTTCAAATACGATTCCGGTCATTGAAAGAAGGTATTTCAGATTCGGTATTGGATTCGATTTATCTTTTTGATAACAAATATTCGCATTTTGGCTCTTTTTTTGGAATAATTAGCAGTGATTTCATCAACGTTTTTTATTAAAAAACAATTATGTTTTAGTGTATTTAGTGTTAGACATAAGTTATTTTAGTAAAGAGGTTAGTGGCTTGAAGTCACGGCTGTGTAAAGTAACGAAATCTGAGTTATTTGCTATTTATTTCTTTATTTGTAAGTGACGACGTACAACATAATAAATGAAGCTATTGTTAATTAAAGGAAGGAAAATCAACATAATATTACATTGTGAGAAACATTATGTTTCTCGAAGGTTTTTTTAACGGTTAAGTTTTTGGATTTTACTACTCTTATGTGAAGAATGCGAAATGTGAAGAAAAGAGGGGTTGTGTTGCTATTGATATTAGCGATGCGCCGTCTAACCCTGACTTAGGCGACACATGTTTATTAAAAAAGTATTATTTATGCCGTAAAATTTCTTAATTTTACTCTAAGGGGATGTCTAATGTTATACAAATACAAATTGGCGCAGAATACGTTGCTACAACAAAGTAAAAGCGAGGCGAGGAAAGCGAACAAAATACGCAAAGAGGAATGAAATGAAAGTTTCCAAAGCAAGAGGTAGTCAAAAATCGAAGTAAATATTCTTCAAACGTCAAGTTGTGAAAATTTACGGAGAAAATATTGAATAAAGTGAATGGGAATACGATATTATAAAGTCTATAAAGAGGCGGTTTGCGAAAGTATGTGACGCGCCAATTTGATAAAACGCACGATAAAGACATTAAACAAAATATCTTGGGAAGACAGCTGAGAAACGGAAGAGAGCTGCAAGAATAGATTTCACTAGACTCAAGGAATTTTCACATACCGAGATGATTGTCGGCCTCTCAGCCCAGTCGGAGTGCACGCTCTCTTGGAATTAACGCCCCTTCGAAAGCTGTCCAACACCCAGGGCTTTCGGCCTAGGAACCTCCGCTGAAAGGATTTCGGCCTAGGAGATTCAATGCATTCATAGCAAGCTGCATCCTACTCCGAGGTTAGTTGAAAATGTAAACTTATCATTTTGGAGCTGTGACAAGGTCCTGTAATTTCCCTGAGTAAGGGGCAATTAACGTCACCGAATCAAGAGCTACGGGCACCACACCAGACGCCAAGAACTCCGGATGAGCTCGGACACCCCCCTCTCTACCTCCTCCTCTACCGACCCTTCTGGCGCCAACAATGGGTGTCACAGACGTTACGCCCTTTCCAATCGAAGTGAGCGTTTATTGAGAGTTTACAGGAGATTGTCGCCAGCAAATAGACTCGCTAACATCTGCTTATCCTCTCCTCATTGTCAACAGTTTTGTATTTATTCTCTTCCAACTGTGGAACAAAAACACCCCCACCTCTTGAGATACAAAACATTCACTATACTAACGGGACTAATTATCGAAGCCGTTGACCTGCACTCAAACATAAATCAATTAATCAATCGATTGACTATATTGTGAGGATGTGTGAGCACGTGAGAACATTGCAAGATAATTTTGAACGTATGAGTACATATAGTTTACAAATGACGTTGATATAAAGAGACTGCTTTCAATACGAAAATATCAGAACCATCTTCATGAAGCAATTATTGGATGTTTTGTTAGAGATTCAGAACTACTTTTCCACTTGATGAGCGAGAATCATAAAAAGAACATTTCTTTTGAAAGTCGTCTGGTTAGAAGTGACAGAGTCGTTGAGGGCCAAATGTGAGTTTTTTGGGCTGTCATAAAAATACTTAACTACCCATTCTAACCTTGTTAAAATTTGATTTATCTTTTTATATTCAGTATCAAACCACATAATACTCCTTCGCATTTTTAAGAAAAAAAAAGCTTTGAATCGTCCCGAGCTTCTTTTTACACTGGAATCATTCACACTATCCAGAAGGAATATTTTTATGAAAGATGTTACGAAAACAATCGTTTCGAAGTACGTGGTGCGCACCGGTTTTTTCACTCGCCTCTCTCCAAAATTTCCTCCGAGAAATAGAGAACGCTCCTCGCAGCCGGCAATTTACCTTCCGTAATTTTCATTGATTAGGGTAACAAGAAAGCCGAAAGTGTGGAAGTCGTGTTTGTTCTGGCGTTTTTTGGGCTCCGCGCGCGACTTCAGAGCGACGAGCGCCCGCGCCGCGCACGTCATCGTTCGAGACGCCCCACAGTGGGCCCGAACGGCACTAAAGCGTTAAGGCGGTTTCTTTAATTCATTCATTCATTCATACATTATTGGCTATCCGGGATGAGCCGCGTCTCGGTCAATTGTACTGACGTTTCGGCCATCTTGCTGTGGCCTTCTTTAGAGCTATACTGCTGATTCACTACTGCTATTCATTCATTCATTCATTGAGGTTTCCGGACGTATCGACCGCTAACGACATTTGTTGTCAAAGTCTTGTCTCCAAAAAATGAGATTACTGTCTCCAACTGAAAGAGTTCCGTTCGTTTAATTGATTGATTATTTGATTAGGGATTCCGGTCGCGTCTACGGCTAAGATCAATAGTCTCGTAAGTGTAGTGTATGTTTTTATAGTAGGATGAAGTCGTGATCTTATCTTGTCGGATAGCGAGAACCGGTGTCGATCTATGTCGACTTCCAGGGGTTTTTCCCAAGCAGGTATCTCCCACCAGCATAGAACCGCCCCAACCCGGACAAGCTCTGAGCTCCCGGTTGATTTCCCGACCTGTGTGGTAGTGTAGTGTATGTAAGTTGTGAGGATAGAATAAGAAATTAGAAAGAAAGATCGCGCGCGTTCCCTGGTCCGTTTGTTAGGATATTGCTCCCGCATTCGCCTGGTGTTGAATGGAGAAAGCACAGAATGGTACCGATCAGAGCAGCCAAGATTTAGAATTTTTCATCCCGACATCAGTTGAATGGGAATACTGAGAATTCCACATGCCCCCAAAAAACTAAATTTTCCAGGAAGTACAAAAAAACATTCCAGGTATTACATTTACCTTGAAATTTAGTTTTTTTCATCCAAATTTCCGTTAAAATGGGTATTTATGAAAGCATGCTAATGCACTGTAGGCAATATCAATCCATTTTCTTAAGGTAAAATTGAAATGTATTCAGTGAAGGTTTGGGTTTTCTCAATATTTTATAACAAATGTGCATAAATATTTACTTAACACAAATTTTATTGCTTTCAAGAACAAAAATCAAACAAAAACTCTTACCTATTTTCCATTCTCTTTGGCATTACACTCTGCGTATGGTTCATTCTTTAGAACATGTTCACGAATTGTAGATGTCATCGTAGAAATTCAGAATGATTTCTTCTTCTGGTAGAAATGGTAAAAATCGCCTAAAGTCATGTATTTTCTTCTCTTTTCTAGGCACATAAGCCCATATTTTTTGTACATGTGGGGTTATTCTTCAGATTCGGTGATTCAATGGCTTCTTAACAACACAGAAAATGCCAGAACAGAAGGGATTTCTCCATATAATGATAGGGGTACGTGTTTAGAGTACAAAATCCTTGTAACTCAGAAAATGGACATGAGTGGTTTGTCAAGGATCCCATTCAGTTGAATTCGATCTAGCTAGTGCCGAAAATCCGCCTCCTTCGAGACTCGAACCCCGGAAGCTCCCGGTCAGAGGTGCTGCGCTGCCCCCTACGTCATCAGGTATTGGAAGTGAACAAAGCGATTGCTCTGCAGGGTTTGTCAGGGTTCTCCCGATTACCCAATCTCTCTTTTCACCGTTGCTCTATCATTCACCTAACATTCATTTCACTATCGTTTACTCCTTAGATCACTTATTGGCACCAATGGCTTGAGCAGTTGAAGAGCCTCTACACCCCAATTAATTAATTAAGAATTTCATGTCCGTCCTTCCGCCCGTACGTCTATCCGTCCTCCTGTACGTCTATCTGTCCGCCCGTACGACTATCCGTCCGCCCGTACGGTTATCCGTCCGCCCGTACGACTATCCGTCCGCCCATACGTCTATCCGCCCGCCCGTACGTCTCCGCCTGTCCGTCAGATTGACTTTGTTAATGGTGACAAAAATTTGGTATTATGTTATTAGGTAACAGTCACTAAGCGTGAGAAAGTACGCGCTGATGCAGCACTGCTTGTTCTACTTCAAAAGCTCATGCCTTTTACCATAAGTTCTCGATCTCTACTCTCCGCACGTATTCTTGTAAACTTCTAGAGTCGCTTTTTTCGCTAAGAGTTTGGCAGAAACATTCCTTTTTCCTCTCAACTAGAAACTTTGACTTTACTATTTGATCAACCATGTTGTGTGACGACGAGTTCAATGAAGTTCCATTTTCTTTTCTATACACCTATTGTAACTGGCTTCTTTCCTGTCACGAAAAGCGCAACCTTTTCAAGACATTCCGAAAAATAACAAAAATCAATGTAAAAATAAATGTTTCGTTTTAATTAACTTTTATTGTTTCCATTTATTTATGACATTAATATTCGAAGTCAGAGATATCTGACGTCACTTGTGAAAATGTTTTCCTTTTACTGGGAAGTGAAGATCTTGATGCCGCATTTCAAACTTTGTTATGATATACACCTTTCATGTTGTATAAGAAGAACAATGTTTCTGTTTCAGATTTCTCTCAGACTAAGTATCATTATTTTTTTAACTGTAAAAAGGAGGTTGAATTTGCATTGAATATCATTCAATGCAATGAATTTGCATTTGCATATCATTCAATCTGAAGAATTCTGTGAAATAAAGTAATCATAATTATCTTTTTCCTCTTCACAATTTTAGGACGCCATAGAAGTATCCTTATGACCATGAATATCGTAACGCAGGCAGTAGATTCAAGGAATTAATCCAGGAAAATGGAACAGTAAAATTTTTTAACCAGCATTTTTCCGGACTTGCTGACTGCATTGAAGGGTTAATTTGGACCTAATTTTTATTTCCCAACGCATGTCTTTTGACGCTTTTGAGAGCGACGTCGGTAGGGCTACGTCTGTCGTAAGGGCGCCTCTGAGGAAGGGAAGGGCTAAGGGCCTGCAGGCGCCGGGGCAGGGGGTGATGCAGTTTTAATTCGATCTTAATTGCGCCGAGGAATGCAGCGCGCGGCGTCCAGGGGACACAGTGCCCGGAACTGCCTTCCGCACGGACACGCTCAGAGAAGGACAGGTACAGAAATTTCAGTGCTTCAAGCACTCATATTTTTGTGTTGAATAAAGCATATTCGTAAGTTGTACAAAAAATTAAAACATTATCAACGTTTACTTCCGTCCGCTGTGCGTTCATCCGGCTAACAAAAGCAAATGAGATCCAAGTGGAAGACATGCCTCCCTTAGATCCAGGAATGTTTCAGAGCTTATTTTATATTCTACTAGAGTAATTACATAATTTTACGTAATACAAATGAAGGGCGCAAGTCTAAATAGTCCTATGACACATTTTCAACACAAATGCAATGGAAAATGAATTTGCAAAATGAAGCAACAGGCTTTCTTAAATTGATTTTGTTTGGCAGCTCTTTTTGTTTTAAGTTGCAGTTACGTACACAATAAAACAATAATATCAACTTATTCTTGCGTCGCCGCCTCAGTCATTTTTATTAAATTGGTCAGCGCTCTTTTTAAATAACTACAATTAGTACATAGGCTACATTTGGTAAATATTTTTAACAAAAACTATTGGAGAACTGAGATATATGCATAAAAACATGCTGATGCAGATACACCACATGGGATGTAAAAGTATCTTTATTACATTTTATACTGAATCAGCTTACTGAAACGCAATAGGGGGTTGACTCTTCACAAAATGCGAAGACTTACGGAATTGCAGTGAATATAGTTTTCGATACACATGGTATTGGATTCCAAGAACGCGGAATGTTTAAACGACTGTCACGAAAGTCAGGGGAACAAAACAGAATTCCTACATGGAACGTGTCAACAATCGCAAATAGCCTAAAATTTCACCTGCTGTCTTTCAAGATCTCACTATTTTTTTTCACAGCCCCCTCGACGAGCACGAACGAATATTACTAATAGAAAAGGAAACTTTGAAATGAAAACAAGCATAATTATAGTACTAAAGAAATTAAATTATGTTTTACAAATAAAATTAATTATTAATCCGGAATATATGTCCCGACATATTTGACTGGTCATCTCTCGTTTTGGATATTTGAACAATACATTATTTTTCAGCACTCATGCTTTCGAAATTAGTTCTTTCCTTCACTTTTGTTAGACTGGAAAAAGTTACTTTGCGGGACACATAAGGCAAAACAGACTTTACCACGTATACCACACGTATACCACAAAGAAGTCATGTTCATATAAAAGAACTGGTAACTGCAAAGTAAAAAAACTGCTGGGGGGACCTGAATCAACATGGCAAGCTCTTTGCATATCGAAAACGATCCCAAGAGAATATATTTGTACTTTTACATGAATCTATACAAAAAAATTATTTACTCAATTTCTACGAATATTACTTTGGTGAACTCATTTGAAGTATCGTTGCCTCGTCCATCAACATTTCATTCATACTCCCAAAGATTCACTTTCTGCACTAGTTACGTAAATAACTATTATTTTGTTTTTGAAACTCTCTTCATAAAATCATCAATAAAACAAATGAAAAGCCGCCACGGAACAGCGTTCTCCACTGGGACGGCTGGCCGCTGGACGGCTGGCGGCGGCGGCGGCGGGCCGTGGGCGGATGTGACGTCACGGCGGCTCCTCCGGCGCTAACAGGACTTCGATCGGCGCAATTAAGCGCCGGCGGCGGTCGCCGCGATGCGCCGCTTTGCATACGGCCTCCGTCACGCAGCCTCCGCCGCCGGAGCGACCAGGCCCTCCTGGGGCATCGGACGCGCGCCGCCGCCTGTCAAAGGCTGCGCGCGCGGGACGCGAGGAAATGACGCGGCTTTACAGAAATTAGGAAACTCCCTAATAACTAAAGAGATGTTTAAACCTGGATGGCCGCGGGGTTCGAAGAGTTGTGGTGTTGGGTCCCATTTTGGACGTAGGTGTACGTATGTGTGGGCGAATGAGTGTGAAGTGGCGTGTACTGTGTATGTGTGTGCTCGTGTTTACTAATGTGCGCTTGTTTGTCGGTGCATGACTTTGAGTGCATGTTAATATGCAAGTGTCGCACGTGCAGTTAGGTGTGTTTGCCAAATTGTGTATTAGGGTGAGACAATTAACGTGTTGTAGTCAATTCGAGTATACTGTCTCTCCTGCAGTGTGGTGTCAGCTGTACTGCGCAGAAGTTTGAAAACTGAAACACCACTTAGTAGAGCATAAGAGTTTGAGCCACCTTGACCGTGACATCAAATCTCTTGTGTCATATCATTAAGAATATATTTTAATCAATTAAATTTTAACCACTATATATCATTCCGTCTTGCAGACCGCGTGGTTTTGTCATCAAATTGTAGAAAAAAAAGAAGGCACTGGTTGAGTCCCATTGTTGCTCTAAATACAGGTAGGCTACAAAAACTGTTCCATAGTACTGTTTGCATATACTCTACCATGCTTCCAACACCGAAGCTGAGTGTTTCCTTCCTACAGACTTCGAGATAGTGACAAAATGGAAATCGCCAAACGTTCTTTTTTTCAAAAGAACATATTTAGTCGCCCAATACAAGGCGTCCAATTTTTGATAACCAACACGTAATAAACGAAAGAATAACGTACTAATTTCGATTGTTATGTCAAAATAGAAATTGCGAACCGTTGTCTCTTTACCGATAAAACACAGTGTCCTTCGGACACTACTTGCCCGATTACTTTTCTTTAAAACGAAATAAATATTTTAACTGCAGTTTTTTGACCAAATTTAGTGTAACGTCGTACATAAACGCTCCAATAGATAAGAAACGAAGTCATGAAAGCGCAAATACAGAAACATTTTAGCTTATTTTATATGCCACTAAATATAACCCAGTCCAACAGGCGCTGCCCGGATAAGAGTTAATTCTCTTTAGGGACTAGAAAGTTTACGAAAGAATCTATACACCAAACTCAAGTATCCGGACGTAAACCAACATTTTTATTTCTAGATTCGACTGGTTGAATTATTTTCTCTATATAATTTGACAATATTTGCAATTCACGACCTTATATATTTCATATTGGATAAGATGATTCCTGTCATAGTTTAGAATAAAGGGGTTCCCTTAATGATTCCATCCAATAAAACAGTTTGCATTTGCAGCACATAATAAGAGAAGACAGGAGGTTGCTATTCTGAAAGAGAAGGGTACGAAGTGATAAATGAAAAAGTGAGTTGTTTAGTTGTTGGTGTAAAACGAGCAAAAACTGTAAGATGATGAAGTCAGATTGTCCAAATACTCATCGAAACGCACGGGGAGAAAAGCAGAGAAGAACGGCTACTGTAATAATGTATGATGTTAGTGAAAGCGACATCACAAGAAGCCTTTGAAATGGAGATACTTCAAAATTAATAATTAAGGCATTTCAACAAATGAACTGCGAGGGGCTGTTGTAAACCACACACCGAACTATTTAAATGCCTCTTACGCCAGGTAATTCCCGAAAGGAGAAGATGGAATCTGGACCCCATCACGCGGCAGTGACTAGTGTACAACGTGTTACAGCCAACCCCGCCGGGCTACGGCCCTACGCCCATAAACAAATCGGCGGCGACCCCTTCTCGTTAAGCTAGTGCTTCTCTCGAGTCCTTTTGTTCGCGGGCGGAGAAGAGAGTCCAAATAGACCGAGGCCCCGGCTAACCTTTGAACGCAGCGCTCAATGACCGTTTACGAGACTTCCATAAAGAGCCCGCGAGGCGACGTGCCAGAGCGGAGGGACAGACACCAGCTCGCCCCTGCCTCTGCCTCAGCCTCTGCCTGCCGCACCCATCTCCCACCCATTCTGCCAACCCAGCCACCCAGCGCCCCAACTACCCAATCACGCTTTAATCACCAATACAACTACAACTTTATACACCCACACGACTACACGTTCAATCACTCACCCAATCTCACATTTATGTGCTCACACAACCACGCTTTCAACCATCCACCACAATTAAAACACACATAATCAAACGCCCTGACCATTTCAAATATCCACACCACTACCTGACACACACTCCCAGTACATTGCCACCCCAGCATACCCTCTCCTAAAATCCGCTCAACAGCACCACACTCAATCACACAATCGCCAACAACTCTCACCCACATCCACCACCCGCTCACCCACCCGCCCACCTTGCTTTCACTTCCCTGCCCGCTCTCCACCTCCATATAATTGTCTCCGAAAAATGAGGTTACTTGGGAAGAGGATCGTTCGTAGAACGTGTGTAGTATCAGCTAGCTAGTTGCGAATGATTGATCTCGAACGCGTCAACCACTAAGGTCATTAGTTCCTTAAGAGAAGTGCATGATTTCATTTCAAAAGATGGCGGTGATCTCCTGCTGTATGGTGAGATTCGGCGCGGTCCTACACCTCGGCTTCCCTAACCTGGCATCTCCCACCAGCGGGGCATCGCACTAGCCTAAACTCCCGACTCGTCTCTCGGCATGTGTGGTAGTGTAGTGTAAGTGTAAGTATTTGTAAGAAAAGGGCGAGGAATGTACAAATAATAGGAAGAAAAAATCCAGGTCGGAGCGTGGTCCGATTGTTATGAACTGCTCCGGCAGCGCTTTGGTGTTGATCGGAGAAACCACGGAAAACTTTCGATCGGAGCAGCCGGCAGCTAGCATTCTCCTTGTGGCGTCGTTAACACGAGGGCCAGAACCGTTAGGTTGGTGAAAGTACGCTGCGGGGGAGGAAGGGGTTGAGCCTGAACATCCGGAGTTTGCGCTCGGGCGGTTGACTCAGGTAGTGCCGCAGAGCCAAAAATACCGGAGGCTGTAAATTCCGAGGATGCTGCCGGCGAGCCTCGTTTACGGAAGCAGGCAGCCAACCTGAGAATTCTGTGTGGGGACGTAAACCAAGGCTGGCCTGCGAGCCTCGCGCCAGCCGGCGAGCCTATCTATGGAACAGTGGTGGGGGTGTCAGCCTCAACTATTTAACGCGGCGCCATCTGCGCCCGCGTTCTCATTCAGTTTGCATCGGGAAGCTTGTACGTGTGTACAAGGGGTATAGGAGTGTGGGCGAGATGTCCGGAGAGTAAGGGCCAGACAATCTCACGTGCTGTAGGCACACGGTTGCCACGACCGGGTTAAATTTTGGCGTCAGGCCATGTGACGGTAATTGTCACGGGACCGAGGTCCGACACCGCGCATCACGCGTGGCTTGTATTTTCTGCGGTAAAGCAGTGTTCTGAAAGGAAAAGGTTGCCGGAGTGTTTTAAAATTAGCAATTCATTGTAACTTGTACATAATCTTCGAATATATTATTTTTATTTTGTTATTGAAATTTATTTCTTATTTCACTACGTCACATCCTACACACAGCGGCTGAACTCGACCTAGCTACGTGGCTAGTGTCAAAATTTCAGTCACCTTGGAGACTCGAACCCTGCGACCTCCCCCGCAGAGGCTCTACACTAACATCAGCTGATGTCACGAGCCACCTTGGCCTGTACCTCGCTACAAGATCACGGTAAGAACTCAATGCACATTGTTAAATAGCAATTAGTGTTTGGTTCGCATCGTAAGTATTTCTGAGTCTTGACACTAAACGGTTTATAGGATTGCTATTATATATGAATTGTTCATAAGCGCTGGAGTTCACATTATTTAAAAACATTTGAGTGAGAATGGGATTATATTCATCTAAGGATTGTTTGTGATGAATTTATTGCCATACAAAACATTTCCCAAAACATTTGTTGTCATTTGTCATCGTTCTTTGGTTGAGCAATTGTCAGAAACTCTTTCAGATAAAAAATACAATTAACAGACACAATCGTAGGTAAGTGATAGGCTCTTACCTATCTGATGAACATATGGATACCTGTATCTTGTAGTTCACTGATGGAATCATAGACCTTCAGACACAGAGATATGCTCGTGTTCTGCCTGCATAGTTACGTCTTAATTTCGATACTCATTAGATCTGGACAGTATTTGGGTTGCAGAATTGGGAAAGAAAATGCTCCAGATAATATGAGTGCTGTGTCACGTCGTCTAATAAAATAACTGATTGCCTCTGTTCTGTCTCCTGATCGGAAATGTGCAAACTCGCGACTAATGTTCCTCCCAATCACAATTAAGCGTAAGGGGGAACAGCTATAAGGGCCATCATAATAATCAGCAGGAGTATAAAGGATTTGTCCACTCCAGCCTATTTGGTTCGGTGTTCTTTGCGGAATGAATTTTACAAGATCCACACAAAACGGTAGTAGAGAATTTATTTAGTTAAGAAACTTATTTTCTCTGCAGTCATCGATATCTCTGACGTACATCATATCATATTGAATTATACTGTGAGTAATTTAGAAAAGGCTAGTCACGAATGAAATTCCATAAAAAAGGAGAGAGAAGAAAATTAGATGGAAAAAAGAAAAAGTGCTAAAAATATATGGTGTAGAAGCAGAAGGAGACGAAATTTGAGGAGAAGAAGAAGAACGAGAAGCGAAAAAGAAAAAGAAGAACGATGAGACGAAAAATAATTAGACAAAGAAGAATAAGGAGGTAAATAAAGAGTTGAAGAAGAAATACAATGAGAATATTAATAATTTACTTTGCGCATTGTGAGAAAATTCTTGTAGAAAGCGGCAAAATTCATCCCTGCCGAGGTGATAATTGAAATGAGAAAATTTTACATCAATAATTCCCCTCTCTAATTCGTTGGCTGAAATTTCACGAGCGTAATAGTCGCGTACGTGCGCACTGGTGCTCGCGCAGTGCTTTGATTGGCTCTGGCTCCGCATATGGGCGTCGGGAGGCGGCGAGAGCGGCTGGCGGCCGCGCAGGGCCACAATAAATAATTCCCCGCGCGCGTGTGCGAGCGCGTTGCGAGGCTCCGCGCGTCGCCTTTATGGGCCGGGGCTCCTCCGACTACAACAAACTAATAAAACCCTCCCGAGATTCCTCGCCGGCGCGGCCCTGCCCCGCCTCATGATTTATGAGCCGCCGCGCTCGCAGGTAGAGAGCGGGGATGAGGCCACCCCTCCTAAATCCAGACAAAACTACCCCTTCGTAACAAGCAGATACGCATCTGTGGGGCGTAAAAAGAAAAGGAAAGACAAGAGGCGATCCGGGTGTTTTTCTTGTTATTTCCCGGGCTAAGACGGTGCTTAGCAAAACACAAACCACGCGGTATAGATGTCCGAGCAGCGATTACAATTGAAATATTAAGGCTGGACGGATTGGACCGGCCGGTGCGGAGTAGCCGTGGACGCGGATTTGCATAAGTATGCGAGATGGACGGTGCGTGGAGAGAGGGTGGTTAAGACACTCGTCCATCACGCGGGTGAGGCCTGGTTCGAATCTTGACGCTCGTTATTTCGTTGGAAGGTGTTGGAGAGGCAGCTGATGAGTTATGGTTCTGTGATGTGACCGTTCGGAGCGATCGCAGGCAGAAATAAGTGGGATGCTTAATGGGAGCTCGTAAAAACGCGTGTTGGCCATTGTACTGACTTTCAAATCAGCAATACAAACAGAGGTGGTCGAATTGCTGTGTAATAATTTTATGTAGGACGTGATCAATATTCTTTTGAAATATATTTGTTAATTTTATTCTTTTGATATGTGTACACTTGATTCACTAATATTCAATTGCAATAATGTAGCCTACATCTTGATTTATGTACTAAATTATTCATAATTGCAAATCAAATTATTTGAAAGGTTGTTTTTAACTTGCATTTCCAGCTTGTACAAGATAACTATCGTATGACATCCAACTGTACACTTCACGTAACCTGATGATAAAAAATTTAACATAATAGTATCTTTCGAATTATTTGATTTTCTCAGTAAGATATTTCTAATAATTTACAGTTTATTACGTTTACTTATACTATAGTTATTTACTATCGATTAGTGGGTTAACTATCTAGTAAATTGGTAAAGTGACGTAATAAAGGCTCCTTGTTTCTTCTCCCTTGGGTGGGGCGGGGTGGCGGTGGGGCGGGGGGGGATGGGCGGTGGGGCGGTGGTGGGGTGCGGATTCGGTTCCAGCAGAGGAAGCCCTCTTAGAGCCGCCCGCCTTCGCCTCGAAACAACTGAGCTGCGTTCGCACTCGCTCGCCAACAGCCGGCGGTGGCGTATGCAAATTGCAGCGCGTGATGTATTAGCGGCGCTCCCGTAAATGCGCGCGCGCCGCCCCCGCTCCGCCCCGCGCCGCCCCGCGGCCAGCGCGTGGCGGGGGCGGAGGCGAAGCGGACTGGGGTGAAGTGGAGTGGGGCAGAAGTGAAGCGGGGATGCGGTGAAGCAGAGCTGCGGCGAAGTGGGGCTGCATCGAAGCAAGGCTGCAGTGAAGCTGGGGTGCAGTGAAGCAGGAGTGAAGCGAAGTGGCGCTAGAGCGAAGCGGGGCTGCAGTAAAGCAAAACTGTGGCGAAACGTGGTTGAAGCGAAGATGGGCTGCTGCAAAGTGTGGCAGCAGCGACATAAGGCTGCGGCGAAACGGGATTGCAGCGATGAGGTCCTGCAGTGAAGTGCTGCTGCTGCGAAGCAGGGCCCCAGGAGAGCGAGAATGAAACGAAGCAGAAGTGAAGCGAATCAGGGCTGAAGAGAAGCGAGGCTGCAGCGAAGCGGGACTGAAGCGAAGCGAGATTTAAAAAAAGCAGGTACTGAAATGAAGCGAGGCTGAAGCGAAGAGGGGCTGAAACGAACTGAAGCTAAAGCAAAGCGGGTCTGAAGCGAAGTGGGGCTCGAGTGAAATGAGGATCGAGCGGGACAGGGGTGAGCGAGGTTGAGCGAGACGTGTGGAGTGTGAACGAACACTGTGGGATGTAGAGGGGACATGGTGGGTGCAGAGCTAGACGACAATGGAGTTGACAGCAGAGGCGCGACGTGCGGGGCATATGGGAGTAGTAATGATATGGAAAGCCCAGCCCAGAGAAACAATGAGGCTTGGAATAGGGAAGAAATCAGCTTCTATAATCTCTAATACGAATAATCGAAATAATGATTTTCGATGTCGGAAGTGTCTGTACCCATTGTGGCCAATAAATAGCATTGAGGATACTGGATCCAAAACAATGAAAAATCTCATTGGCGTATCTCTCTGACAGCGCTGCATCCAGGAAGGGTGTTTGGGCTGAAAACGGCACTCTCTCTGTTTGCCGGAGTTTGTCTAGATCAAGGAAGATGCGCTACAAGACAGACAGGGGATCAATCATTGCATGGCCCCAAAATTGAGAGTAGGGACAGCGATCGCGGACGGCCCGTAGCCAAATGTGTTCTTCTGCATCTGCTTCAGGGAACCATCGAATCGACCGATCAGAGCGTCTGGCATTTAGAACTATCATCAGCTCAGCCACTTGCGATTGTCCGACCGCCGACTACCGTCAAGAACTACGAGTATAACTTCAGCACAGATATTGTTACATACTGTTATAGGTGCTAAAGCGACAAGTGAAAACCAATTTACTGAGAAATTATAAATCGCTTAATAATCGTAATAAGTCTCAATGGCAGTTGTGCAGATGGGCGAAGAGTCTGATCCTGATAGCGATTGGGAGCGCAGGAGAAACGCAGGGGTAAAAGAGTTGGCCGATGTTGGATGGGGCGTATCGAGCGATCCGTGACAAAAGACGCTGGCGGACCACTAGCTACTGAGCTATTGTCAAAAATCGTTCAAACGTCAGGATTCGAACCCGCGAGCCACCCGATCAGAGACGTTTCCGAGGCAAGTTCTCGCCCTCAGTCGATAGAAGGACGGTGACGGGGAGATCTGAGAAGAGGCAGAAGGAGTGGGCTGCAGTGGGTCGAGGGTACGGTGGCGCGACAAACGTCCATTTTAAATTTCTCATCACACTCACTACCATCATCACAAGCACGCAGTTCTCCCGCCATATTACAAGCTGGCGTCTCTCTCACCGCTGCCTGCTCATGACGACCTCACTTCCCCTCCCGCTCCCAAGAGAGGTGGGGGTGGGGGCGTCCCTCTGCCCTGCGCGGGCGAGACCACCTCACCGGGAGGGGGTGGAGGGTGAGCGGAAGAGCGCAGTGCGCATCGCCCCGGGCCGCCCCCGCCCGCGCTCCTTACGTGTTCATTAGGGCGCGCGCCCAGAGCACTGGGGAAGGGGAAGAGCGAAGGGGGGAGGGAGCGGGAGGGGAAGTGAGGTCGTCATGAGCAGGCAGCGGTGGGAGAGACCCCAGCGGGTAATATGGCGGGGCGAACTGCGTGCTTGTGATGACAGTAGTGAGTGTGATGAGAAATTTAAAATGGGGTGAATAGAAGTGGGGAAATAGTAATATAAGTTACACCGAAATATCTAAAGAAAAAAATAATTAAGTTGGTTGTAGTATTAAAATTAAATAGCAGTAAAAGCAAATGAACGCAAACTGTGACAAGAGTAATTTTACCTTTTATTTTAACCTGCATAGCTTCCTTTGTAATTTGGCTTTAGAAAAAGTGTCGGAAGTGATCAAAACTGATAAAGTTTTTGCTATTGGTTCCTTTTAGAAATTATAAAATCCCGGAGTGATTTGGGAGTTATTTGTTTCTAAGATTGTCATTAATTTGTCTATAAAAATAAGTTTAAAATTAAAGTTTCCTTTTCTGATGTTTCCATTTTTCTTTTCTTTTTCAAAAAATTAAATGTATATTACCACGTTGTGTAAACTCGTTCGGTAAATAGTCCAGCTTGTAAGAGTATTACAGGCAATGTAACCTCCTTTCATATAAATATTTTTTTGTGACTTTAATCAGTTTCATAAACATTCTTTTGATCTTCTGATTATTTATTTTCTTTCCAAGAACATATTGAAACGACGTTACAAACTGTAACTAAGAGATTGTGCAACAGAAAAAAATTGAAAACAAACTCTTTATGTGCCAAAAACACTCCGTGTAAGTTCCTTACATTGCTTAATCGAAGTATGCAAAACTAAAGGAAATATTAAAGACTTGGTATTAGTTTCAGTTAATTCAGTAAAAAATTAAATGGGGACAGACATGTGTGAATTTAAACAGGCGACTTCATGGCAACGAGAATGATTTTAATTTATCCTGTGATAATGATATAATTTGCTTAATTAAAGTGCTGTGTAAGAAAATATTTTTAATCCTGTCGTAGCAGAGTATTTTGCAATCTTGATGTTATTCTCTCCATGTGTATTCCCACGCATAAGGATGGGAAATGCCAATCCCGTGAACAGAAGTGTGTTGTTAATAAACTTGTCTGCCTTAAAAGACTTAAGACATTTGTACAATATCTATAGCTGCAAAATTAAAATTGTTATTACGTTAATAAAAACTAGCTATCCTTGTATCGCATGTCGGAAATAAAATTGTTCCACAAACTAGTGTTTCTCAACTGGTACATCTCTTCACATCCTTGCGTTATATTCTATATATACAAATTATATTAGGAGGAACACTGAGTTTCATTGTAGTTTGCATATTGACAATTGGGCAATTCGCTTGGCACTTGTGTATTACCGATTTTCATGTCAGAGAGTCAGGTGTGTTCTCATGCCGTATTAATTTTATTGATGACTCCGAGGAGCAGAAAATCAAAAAGGAGGAGGAGAAGAAGAAGAAGAAGAAGAAGAAGAAGAAGAAGAAGAAGGAGAAGGAGAAGGAGAAAAAAGAGGAGAATGAGAAAGAGAGAAACAAGATTAGATTTTTTAACGTCGATCCAAGTGAGAACGGCAGGGCAACTGCGTGAGTAGCGGTAAAGCGCACGGCGAGTTAACTCAATGAACCTGGGTTCGAGTTTCGATGAGAAAAAAAATTATCTTTAGAAACCCTTTAGCAGACACATGTAGTAGAACAATATTTCGAAGCTGTTACAAATACTGGAAGTACGTTTGCACTGTTGTGCCATCACCATTATATTGATAGTTGTTCCGCAACCTCTAATTAACATTTTGCTACATTTTAGAAATATATTAATTTCTCTTGAACGAGTATAATATTAACTGAGCCTTAACTTTGGTTTATTACCTTTCGTAAATGCTAGAACACTAATTAATTTTGCTTGAATACTTCATAAAAGTATCCATTAACTTTATAACGTACTCTGACATGAAAAGTATAACTTAATACTTTGTAAGTTAATTTCACAATCTTAAATTATTTGTAAAACAATTATTTGCATAAGAAGTCAATATATCATATTTACTTAAATGTACTTTTCAACGAAAAAGCGTAGTTTTAGCACTTCTATATGATAACTAGTATTTTATTATTATTCTCTGTTTATTGTTTGGAAAATATTAGTTTCTGAAACGCGAAAAGCAAAGTAACAATTTGCAGCACACGTGACGCATAAACAAAACACCCAGATGACATTAATCAACACCGTTGTGGTCTCACGAATTTCGAACAATTCCAAGACAATTTACTTCTACATTTCCATAGATTCGTGCAAAAATAATGTATTTGACTAAAAAACTTGTTTTCGGTATCCCCATTTCAAAATGTCAAAATTTGTAAACGTGTTTCACCAAAGACCCACATTGCTTTCTAGTTAGCAAATACCTACTTGGAGGTGAAGAGACCTATCCCACAAAATTAAAATTTTGGGTTATTCTCATTTACTGTATCTAGACACTCTAAATATTGCTCTTTTTGAATAGATTGTAACAAACCAATTGAGTAAAACTGGAAAGAGGAGTTTTTAAAATTAAAAATAGTATTTTTACAAGTGCAAACCGCTCTATCTCGAAACATGCTCAATGTGAATGCTCGTGCCCATTCATTTCCAAAGCGAAGAATTCGAAAATTAATTTTTTTAATATTTAATATTTCCTGTCTTGAAAGCTCATGTAAGAAAGTGTACAAGAGATGTACAACCGTGTGAACACTGAAGACAGGTATTTGTTTCCTTGAGCTGTTGCCTCGTGCACAGGGAAATTTCGCTTTTAATTCACGCACTCGTAATTTCCTCGTGCAGAGCAACATACGTAAGTGAACGTTACATTTCATTATGTAAATGCAATGGAACAAAAGCTTTATCATCAACAGTCATCTAGTGCATTCGAATGTATGAAGTTAAGCATCGTAAGTACTTCAGTAATTGAGTGTAAGACGGACAATGCGCTTAGAAAGGTTTTTGTTTAGGCAGGCACAAGTAAAAGCGTTGCTTTTTCAGGTCATGAGTGGCTAGATGCTCAAGTGTTCAGATAAATCTGTGAATGCAACACAGGAAACAAAATAATTTTGTCTAACCGCATCAACTACTATTAACCATAATATAAGATTATGTAATTTTTAAATTTGAATAAAAATAAAATGAAAATCAATAAGGCTGTTCAACAAATAGTGTGACACACGCCGGAAACGTAATATTTTGCTCATAGGATCGCGGCACACGGGCTATCGGCTCCGTGTCGCAATATTTCCTTCTCCCAAAACAAAACTCACTTTTACTACTCGTATGATAAATAACTATTTTCTTATTCGCGAATATGTCGTATTTTCATCATAGTCAAAACTTCAGGAAACTATATTTTACCGACTCAAAGTTATGATGATAGAAAGGATAAAAATTAATGGAGAAAATTAAAAATTAGATTTTGAGTCAAAGATACATCCATGAATTTAAATTTCCATGAATTAAATTTGGTATCAATGAAATCGTTTACTTATCTCTTAACATTGATTTTTTTACTCTCACGCTCGTACAACGTAAGAAGAGAAATTATTGTAAAGGTGCCTGAAAAAACGCGGATTTTCAACACAAAAACTCTTATTGGCGGCCCTCATTGAAAAAACAGTTTTGTTTCAGGCAAATCGTTATCTTAAATTTTGTAACGAGAAAACAATATTTAATGATACAACAATTATAATTTAATGATTTTTCAAAATTGAAGAGATCTGTTTAAGATAAAATCACTTATCAAAATGTCGAACGTTTTAGAAAACACTGCACATTTTCATACACTTTCAACTAGTTGCATGATTTCAATCATCCTTAGCCCTAAAGATGATTGTTACAAGTCGAAGCACTTAGCCTCGAATCAGTCAGCAGGTTGACCAGTTTATTCTCAATGATCCAAGGACACAGTTTATAAAACTCTGCGTCAGATCGTCATGTTCATTGAGTTTCTTTCCGTTACAAATAACGATCTCCCGCAACCTCAGCCCCGAAGTTGGCAGCTGCCCGCGCGAACCTCACTCGCTCGTCAGCTGCCCCGCGCCTCCGCCGCCACCTGACCGCCGCCCTGGGAATACGCACTCCCCCGCGCGCCCGTATTTGTTTACGAGATAATGCGGCGTTTTATTTTCAATTAGGTAAGTATGCGCGGCCGAGATGGTAGACGTCGAGTTGAGACCGCGGCGACGCAACCAATTATATTCTCGGAGGCGGGGCGGCGGGCCATGGAGTGGTGGGATGCAGCGAGCATGGCGCCGGCTGCACGACGCCCGTCGGGGTGCTCTCGAATCTCGAGCTCTATCTCCATATGTTTATTAAGTTCGGAACGGTGGGCGCTAGGCCCTGATGAAGACGTCGCGGCCCCGACAGACGACGACGTGGCGGCGAGCGCGTGGAGCCGAAAGTCCCCCACGCCACCCGCCCACGCCCCCGCCCCGCCCTCCCGCTGCTCCGCCCCGGCCCCTCGCTCCCCGTCGCCCCCGCTCGCCGCCTCCGCGCCTTCACGCCACCCCGAATCTGAATGCCGTCTGCGTCCACCCTTCCCAACCCACCTCACTGTCTCAAGACCAACCCCACCCACTGTCTCAGCCGACCCCACACTGTCTCGGCCAACTTCACACTCTCTTAACCACCCCACTCTGCCTCAGCCAACTCCACACTTACTCAGCCAACTCCACTCTGTCTCAGCCAACTCCCTTACTTATTCAGAACATCTCCACACTGTCTCAGTCAACCCCAATCTGTCCCACCAACACCACACTGTCCCAGTCATCTTCACACTGTCTTGGTCAACTCCACCACTGTCACAGCTGCCTCCATACAGTCACGCGCCTCAACAGTCTCAGCCATCTACCACACTGCCCTACTGACAATGTCACATCCACTTCCACACTATGCTAGCCAACGTCATACTGTTCCAGCAAAATTCACATTGTCTCAGCCGGCTTCCACACCGTCTCAGCAGCATCCACGCTGTCCCCACCGCCTTTGCATTTTCCAAAGTCGCCTCCACACCGTCCCCACCCATTTCACCGTGTGTATTCACGGTGCACCACCCTCTCTCCACCTACACACGTCCAGCGTCTTGAACTTATATGGCGAGATCTTTACCAATCTCACTTCCCACCATCGTTGCTTCCATCACTTCAACAGTCCCGTTTCATACAGTCCTTACCACCGCATCACAGCTCATTGAATATATTGTAGATAGAAGTATCTACAACACACCAATAGCCACACTTTCCCAACCTACACATCGCCGTCACTTTAGCAACTCTGGCACTATTTCACTGTCCCATTATAACTAGCTCCTGGTACTGCCCAGTACTCAGCAAGTCCCACGTCCGCCCTGCTCGCCACCTCGTCCTCGCATATCACCCCACACCATCACTGATATCCCCCGCCCCCTCCGCACAACCCAGCTGCAGTCTCTCCACACCGCCCTCGCCCTCCGCCATCCTGCAGCCTTCTCCGCCCCAGTGCCGCTCCTCCCGTCACCTCCCCAACCTGCCCTCGCCGCCCGCCTCCACCCCCGCCCGCCGCGCGCCAGCGGGCGAGATGCCCGCCGCAGATTACATTAGACCCGGGCGACGCTGGGGCTGGGCCAGCAGGCGGCCCGGGCTGCGCTGTGAACGCAGCTAGTTAGGCGTGGGGTAGGATTTGTGTTAAAGATGAGATATTTCCCCGCCCCCTCTCACGCCCCGCCCCCGCCCCCGGTCTCGACCCGTTGTATCGCCCTTCAGGTGAGAACGGGGCAAAACTCTTAACAATGGGAGGGTGTGGTAATGTTGCGTATTTATTAAAATAGATATATATACACACGCGCGCCAGCGCCCGCGCGCGCGAGCGGGCGGGCGGGCAGGCGAGCAGGCGGCACGGGTGGGGATGGAAGCGCTCATCCGGCCGTTTGTGCCGTAACAAGTAGTTTCTAAATTCAAAACGCGAGGCGGAGCCTTTCTCGGCGGCACGTCACGGTGATTTATAAGGCACAAAGCAGACACCCCTCGCGAGTATTATGCGCGCGATGAGTCGGGATATTTGGGTGATGGGCCGCGCTGTTACTTTAGTTGCGTCGCCGTAAATCTGAGATAGAGTGCCTTAAGCTAACGGCGGCGGTAGAGTGATATCCTGGTGATAAGCTTCTCCGGTGTAGGAGATCTGATTCTTGAATGGATAACTTCCTGTCTTCAAATTACAAATATTTCCGTGGGCAGATGGAACATTCGTTGAAATGGGCACGAGCTTCTCAATGATGGAAGTGGTATTGAACGAGTAGAAGAATTCGATTACGTAAGTTACATAATATGAGTAGATGAGAATTGAAAAGTGATATTCGGAACTGAGTGGGTACCGCAAGTTGCTATTTCTAATCCTCAAATTGTAGTCTATTGTAGTATATCTCATCATTGAGTTCATTGCTTGCGATAATGAAATATTACCGTTAATTCTTTGGGTTGTTGAGGAGAGAGAAGCGAAAGTAAGCTGGAACTAATATTTCTGAGTAAGTTCTTACTTGAAACTATCACCCATTGTTGGTTGTTGGTTGTTTCTGGATCACGTCACCCAGGGGTCGTTTACAGCAGTGGACCCAGTATGGACCCTCCGCGACTGCAGATACTTCCAAGTGGGTCTGTCGCGAGCTGCACGTGTCCAGCTGTTGCCTGCTTCTTGAATTCGACTGCCCGTCTCATTCTTTGTCTGCCTTGATTCTTGCATCCCGTTCCTGGATACCATTGTTTCGGCGTATGCCCATCGTCCTTGGTTAACTCGGACTAGTTCTGCTTGTAGGACGTCATTGTTTTGTCCTTAATGATACAGATTTTTACTTTGTCTCTAAGCGTGATAATCAGAATCTTGCGTTTGAATTTTTGTTAGCATCTCCTTTGTGATATTTTTGGGGTTACAATTAGCGACCATGTTTGTGATTCGTATATTAGAGCGGGGAGTTCACAGGTGTCCATGATCAACAATTAGAATGATCTAATAAAAGAATAGAAACCAGAGAGTTGTGTAAGGGCAAAGGCAAGTCATCTACGAGAGGAGCTAGGAATGTTATGCTAGTGCTCCTCGCAACTCCCTCTTTTTCACTTTCTCTCCCTTACTTTAGAAGAAGAGAAATTATTGTAATCGTGCGACGGAAAATGGCAAATTGTGCCAACAGAAAAACTCTTATTCCCTGGCCCCGGTAACGAAAAGGTGAATAAATCGGGTTCCTATATGTAGTTAATTTGTAGTAATTACTTTCTCTAACGTAGTCCCTTAATGTAGTTAATTACTTTCTCTAACGCTGCGTGGTCAGAATCCATGTTTGTTTTCTAGTCCTTGATTCCCAAAAATAGATTGACGGCAAAACCTGTGACGGGTGTCTACTTGTCCATCAAAAAATTGAGAACTCTCATCACATTTTCCTCTCAATTTGTTGTGGATGGGCGGCCACTTCTTGTCTTTTACAGAGACCGTGCTCACTAACTTTGCTTCACAGTTTGTACCTGTCTCTGACCGAATTGTAGTATTCGCCCCCTTCATTGTGAGCCCCATCCATACACTAAAACGACCTTCATAAAGTGCAACTCATAAAGTGCAACAAACTGGCAGCTAGCCACGTGGATTAACAATGCGCGTGATGCCTCCAGCGGTCACTGGTTGAAGTAAGGAAAATATAAAATCCTAATAATTACTTCATCTTATGGCTCTATAACATTAATATATTACAAGTATATCCAGTATTAAAAATAGCTAGTTTCTTTGCACCCACCTATATATTTATATACCGTTTGTGAGTTGCATTTATACATTTGTTACTTTTGGATATTGTATTCAACTTTGATTTTTTAATTATGATTTTAAATATTACTTTACTTTTGTTATTTTATTCCATATTTCATTTTTTGTAGTTAAAAAGTACTTTGAATATAGTTGTAAATGCTTGATTTCATTCAACCTTATGATGCGGCCATATTATATTGTGGAACGTGGTTTTTAGTGTTTTTGATGAATGAATGGTTACACTGTGTTAAATATTCTAGGGATATCACTGCCCTACAAAATAATTTAAAACGTGCGGACTATTTGCAGGGGTACCACTAGTCTTTATAAAGGCTTAGAATTTAACAACATTAATATATAAACACTGCCTTGCCGAGTTTATTCATAATGTAAAACAGGGTTGTCCAACTGGCGGCACTCCGACCGCATGCGGCTCACGGTGCCATTTACTGTGTCCCGCGAAAAATTGTTAGTGAAAACTAAAATTCACTTACATCCACGTCGGGCGAGACAATTGCGCGCCTAGTACATGCGCTCTGTTGGGGTTAACGACTCCTTTAATGTAAAAATAGATTTAGGTTAGATTTAAGATTTTTTTCAGTAAATTCAAAATCATTCCAATGTGTTAAACTGCGTTATGTTGATATGGGCTGATATCAGACATGGTTCCATCCCCCCTCCATAGTCAGGGCAGCCGAGCGAATTGCTGAGATCAACAATACGGGGAAGTCAGGTGAAGACCGCATGAGTGATATACATATGACCCGCAATAATTATAAAGTTTTCAGCTGTGGCCCGTGAGGTCCTGCAAGCTGGACACCCCTCATATGTAAGTTATATCTTCATTCTTATGACTACATGTTAAGTGAACCAAGTGTTTATTGTAATCCAATATGCAATGTTTTAGAAAATTATTTTGTTTCTTTCAACTGACATCACATCAGATTGCCGCCTTCACTCTCCTCCCCTGACCACAGACACGAGAACTGAGAGACTCCCTCGTCCACCTGGTTGTTATGACGTCCTCCACCGTGACCCGGGCGCCGCAGAGAAAGTTATTGGCACGACGATAGCCCCGCTGCAGCCCTGAGCAGCCTGCTAATTAAATATAATTCCGAACGTAATTAATGTGACATAAATATGATGAACCACTTCCGACAATTTAATTCCTTGTCATGTATCTCTTCTTTAATAGGGGCATCTTTTGTTCCGTCTTTCGTAACCTCTTTACTATTAATGTTTGCCGTTCATTTGCATAAGTTTTTGTCTTTTCCTTCGTAATCGTTTCTAGGATCTCAAACATGCAATTTACATTTTTTCGTTCTCAACAATTTTCTCTTTATCATGCGTAATAGCCTACAAGTCATTACGTCTAATGAATTTTGCCGTGTTATTAATTGCGGACGGTGTTTGGTTGAGTAAACGCGCCAACAACCTGATGGAATGTGCAGTCTTGACTTTGCGTTCGCCTCGCCCAAGGAGGAACAGGCAGTAGTCATCTCTGCAAGCGGAAATCACGAATTATCAAGGCTCCGAGACGCGGAAATAAGTTGATGACTTAAAAAATCTTGAGTAAAATGAAAAAAATTTTAAACGCTATTTTAGTGCATAGTCGTATGTTTATGAAGGAGTATAATGTACAATATTTTTTTAATTCTTTAGTTCTTGAGAATAAGAGAATGTTCCACAACGAAACCAGTTGAAACAATTTTTCATTTACGACAAAGAATAATCAATAATACTGTTGTATTGTAAACCCTGTCCCTGCCCTATTATTTGTGAAACTGTTTTTCCTGGAGTCAACACTCAACGTGAAAAACATTTGAATATTTCAACTTCTGGTGACTGGAAATCAAAAACGATTATGAAAAACTCGGAAGAAAATTACTTTAATGAAAAATTGCATGGCCAAACATTAATCCGAAAGCAATTGATATAAAAATAATTCATAAATTGGAAATGAATATATTGTTTATCAATTCAGAAACTTTCCGATGCTTTTGAAAATAATAAAAATGAAAACTGCGATTAAGGCTTTTAGTATCCATCAGTTCTCAATATATGCAACTAAAGCAACATTTTAAAATGTAAGAATTAACAAATAGCTGTACCAACGTTATTACGGAACATGTAATATTATTTTAAATTCCTTTTTGATTTGCATTCCAATATTTTGGAAGAACAAGATAATAACTTTTCATTCAAAATAGAAAATCAGGATAATGGAATAAATTGCAATTTCAAATAGTGTATTTGAATGAATTACTGTCATCTGTCGCACTTTTTAATTATACCTAAAACATTTGTAGTACATTATAGAATTGTATTACATAGCATTTCATTACAACTTAGCATAGCATAGCATTATGTTTTACATGAATATCTACTTCGTGTTCACTTTTAACTACTCTACCTAAGAGTTAACTCCCCGCAATTTCTGCGAGTAGTCGGCATGTCTAGATGTCCAATTACATCACCAGAAAATCGATCAGTCGGCAATTGAAACAAACAGAAACGTAATTCCTTTGTTCCCCTTCATTCTAAGTAATAATTAAGATGTCAAGATGCCAACAAATTCCACACACGAGTGCCCTAAAAATTTTCGATTCTTGTTGACAGTTCATTGAAAATTCTGAAGGAGCCTCCAAAAACGTTGCAGAGCGTGCTATCAAAGAAGATTCGTCGGCCGCTGATTGATCATTTTCCGTTGCTTTTTGCCTCAAAGGAATGCCGACGAACGTAATTGGTGATACAGGACATCAATAGAAAACCGCAACGTGAGGCGGGCTTCAGCTCAAGTTAAGAACATCGAGCATCGTCATGAGTAGAATATTAATACCTCTAAAGTAATGTTTGTGAACTGGCATTATTTGTTCAAGGTGTAAGGTGCGGCAAGGGAGGAAAAGTGTTCAGAAGACCAAAAAACTCGAAGCAGTGCGTTTTGTTGTTTTCCTGGCTAAATTTGCTTTCGGCGGGCCATAAATGGACATACATTTCCGGAACGCTTTTAAAATGCATTTGATTTCACGCAAAATTTCCATGGAATATAACAAGAGAGAAATTAAGTTTGCATAGTAAATAAAAACAATGTTATTTACAGTCCCCATTTGGTCCTATTTTAGAGAAACATCAAATTCAAACTAAGCATTATTTTTAATAAATTACACATGTATTAATCACATGTCATAATTGTTCTATTTATTACATTATCATTATGTTGGGATCATTTAACAGAGTTTCAATAATGTAAGGATATTTGGTGGTTGTTAATAATCAAAACACCGCACGATTCACAAACGTCAAGTTTATCATCGCCAAGAACGTAATATTTTTTATATTTACACTTATATTTTGCCTCCTGAAATATTTTTTCTTGCACAGAAGTAAAAAGCTTTTGGAAAAGGGTAAGAATTTAAGTAAAAATTTGTTAAAATGTGGGGTTAAATTGATTTATAATAAGTTTGGAGAAATTTTATTATGAATACAAAAAGCATGATGCACTTTGGAGAAAAGCATAACTTGCATTACAAACAACGGCTTCAGATAATTAGTTTGTCCACTCACAATTGAATCAGGAATATGGATATATTTGTTTTCATCGTCCTAGTAAAAAACAAATGTATCATGTATCAGTTTCTGTTATGTTGTCAGCACGTAAATAATTTAACGGAGTTCTTGAACCTTTCACTTAATCTAACAACACTTCAAATAGTTTTTTTGTGTTGAATATGGAAAACTAATAAAGACATCTGACTAGTATGGAAAATTTAGAAAGCATGTCTTATGGCCACTGAAGATTACCTTTTATGATAGCCAAAAAGTGCACAAACTAATATAGTAAAATAGTTTTATTTACTTATTCTAAAATAAGAGTTTCGACTGAATTCTAGGTAGGTGAACGCGTAAAATTGGTGTACGGGAACAATTCTTACAAAAGCAGTGATGTTCATTATTTGTAAGTTTGAAATGGAAAAAAAATATTGATACTCTGAGAGAGCAAAATGAATTGTTCACTAAAATTTACCAAAACTTCACAGTGCTTTCTTCACGTGTTCATTTCTTTGCCATTTCTTCAGTTACAACAAAAGAAAGAATACTTTTGAATCAATGAAATTCAAATTTCCGACTGCTTTAACTTTAAATCAAATTCAAAATATGTCTCAACTTATTTCAGAAATAAAATAGTACAAACATATCTAACGTTTATTGTACTTGTGGCTCAGCTAGATATGTCTCCAAACGTACAGCACTGTTGTAGAAACCGTTCTGTGATAATATTCAGATATCAAAGTTCTCAAAAATGTCAGTCACTGACGTATTAACATCTTTACGATATTCAAGGACTGAGAAACCTCAACCTTTCCCAGAGAACGTTGAAATATTTACCTTCAGATTCGAAAGGAGGAGCATTCGGAATGGCGTTGAACGGCTCCTCGCCGAAAACAAACTCGCGCCGATTTTTGATGGCCGCATTGCGACACGAAACCAGCGTTCCTCGCAACCAGGCAGCTTTGTTTCCAGAGTAGAAAGGATTCTTCGACTGGGACTGGGAGTCTGAAGATTCCACGATAAAATTATGTTGCGGTCGTGCAGTGCATACCAAACACAAGTTAAATTTGACTTACTCAAACAGTCTGTTTTCATGAAATAAAGATTTGTTTGGCAATACAGTATAAGTTATTCTTTCAGTTCCTATCATACAGTACATCTGAAGATGCGACGTAGTTATCACATAATCCAGGTGTGTCCGAGTCATAAAACGCTATAAAAAACTACAAATATGAGCTATTTTTTTAACGTTTTACCACGAAAGTCAAGAATATACAACTGAAATTTGCCGATGTGCGAAAAGTCATAAGAAAAGTCTAGCCAGTTCTGATCGGCTTAGGCGACTCATGGGGTCAATTGATGTCACTGTAGTGCCTCTTACCGGGAGGTGCAAGGGATCGAGTCTTGACGGCAGCAGGGGTTTTCGACACTAGCTAGATAGCTAGGTCGGATTTAGCAGCTGTCTGGAGAAGAATTCTAGCCGCCGGCTGCTCTGATCGGTAGATTTCCGTGGTTTGTCCGACCAACACAAGACGATTGCCGAAGCAGTACTCTAACAAACGGGCTACGAACTATGTATGATCTTTCCTTCCTTATCCTATAATCCCCTCTTAGTAACACACACTTACACTTAAGTTCACTACTCTACAGCTCGTGCCGAGAGATCAATAGGTATCTTAGAGCGTGTCCCGACCGGGGCGATACCTCGCTGGCACTTGATACCTGGTTTGGGAAAACCCAGCCTATGGTAATAACACACACTATACTTACAGGAATAATTACTTTTGGGAGAGGGAAATTACTTATGAATCGTTCGAACCAGTTTTGAGATATCTATGTACTAAGTCCCCAAAAATGTTCCAAACAAATAAATAGAAAGTTATCGTTACCGGTTGCAGCAAGCAGAAACGTGACGTCTTACGGCTCGAACGTGCCAGTGATTGGAAGGTCGCAGGTTCGATCGCGGCAGGGTGCCACGAATCTGTTTAAATTAATGGGTGTAATGTCAGTGAGTTTTGGGTGCCCGCCGAAAGCGCATTCATAGGCCGACTGCTCTGAGTAGTAGTTTGAATTGAACTGAATTTGCCTTATTTTACGAGGCGAGACTCGGGCCATCAAGCCCGGTTTTCCGTCTGACCACGCAAATTTCGCTACGCTCATTTTACCAACTAGCAGAGAAAGAAGGTACTTCTTGGGCGAGGAAACAGGCGATTTGAATTTAGCTCAGAAGCGTCATTTAGGCTTGAGGATCTTTTAGATGCAAGTAAATCTAGTAACATGGGACAGCCGGCTTTACTTCTCCTCCGAAGTAAGGCGTACGAAGGATTTTTTCGCCCTTAAAAATCCACGGTTTGAACCCGCAAACCTGCGTATAACAGTCCGGTACGCTAACCGTTACACTATCGCCACCGCATTTAGTTTTCCTTATCACTTCCAGGCGAATACCGAAAAGGTACCGTAAGGTTTGTACCATGTGCTAACGCGAGATAATTCCTTCTTTATCTTGTCCTCATTTTTGTTCTGAGGGCCGTGCGATCGTCAAACCTCTTGATTCAGAAAATAATGCGAAAGCCAGCAACGAGGATCCGAGGAGAGTGATACTAAATGTGTCTCGCGGTGAGAATTTTTTCCTTCCTACGGACATTTCCAGCTTCAGGGAATATCTATTTCGAATATTCGTGCCAGGTACCCTCTATGTCCATCATGAGGACAAATATGAACCTTTACATTACGCACACATGCGGGCTCCTCGGTATGTTGTAAGCACACTCACAAGGCCTTCCGCGACAACACACGTTCATGAAAGACAAGGGACAAACAATCCTGCACACGGTAGTACTAAAACCCGCGACCCTTCGGACCGAGGAGCTGAGTTGGCACACGCTATACTTACCTCGGCCATCCACGTCGCCTTCACCAGTCCTGGAAAACAATGAACTCTTGTGGGAAAGGCCCATTTTCACTAGTGAACCTCTGAATTATTAACTCCCGTAAATTGTAGTAATGATCAAAAAAGAAAATAATACATTTATTATTGACGTAGGCTGGCCGTTAAAAATTCATCTAAAAAAGACAGAATAAGGGAAGATATGCAAATATCAGAAGGCAGCGAAAGTTAAATATAATTGCAACTGGGTAAGGTTCAATATAATCATTCACAAGAACTATGACGAGTGGATTTGCTTCAGGTCTTACAAAAATATTATTATCGAAAGGCACCATAACCATCCAGTCAGTTTTAATCCTGCACGTTCTCCATATTGTGACAAAATTCTTTAACTGAACCTCAGAGAAAGATTAATTTTTCTGCCTTTTCTTAGATCCTTCAATACCAGCTACATATGCTCAAGTCTAAGTCTTATAGCTAGATGGATGGTTCCTAATGCTTACTTAGGAAGTATAAAATAGAATAATGATAATAATAACTATAATAATAATAATAACAATAACAGAAATACGAAAGTTAATGAAAAATCTAGGATGCTGTGTGAGAGAACGAAGAAACTTAATTGAATGTGAAAAAAGAAATGACAAAGGTGTCGAGTGTTGAATATATGAGTTTGGTATATTTGGCATAAAACCACAATTCTTGTCCCTGTGGGATACAAAAGCCTGATTTTAAGGCACTAGAATGCACCGTTTCTGAGTTATGCAAAGGGCTCAGTTGTGTTGAAGGGTAATGTGCGTTGCGGATTGTAAGTAAACATTGAAGTTTTAATAAAAAAATTATTAAATGGTTAACCCGTGACACTATTTCAGCCATCGTCGACTGTAGTCCGACGTTTTTCAAAGAAACCGCTCTCAAACGACTCAATACTTCGGTTGGAAAAGGTATCTCTCCATATTAAATAATATAAGGGTCGTATCACTAGCAAATGTTGATTAACTTCGAGAAAGAAATGAACATACGGCGATTCTTCCCACAACCACCCGTTGGAAGTATTCAGCACAGAGAAATGGCCACCTGGTCAAAGTGCACAGCGCCCCGTCACCATAAATCACCCGTGGGTGCTCCGCCCCCATAGCCCCGCCCCCATAGCCCCGCCCCCATAGCGTTGCCGTTACCTGCGGTGTAATGAAGTGTTTGAACAGTCGCAGCGGATGAGCATTTTCTATCGTTTAACATTCATTTGCATACGTAATGAGGGTCGATTGGGAGGTGCCAGCCGCAGATATACGAGTATCGGACTCGCCAACACCTTATCTGGCCTCGCCATCTCGCCCCACACCCGAACTCTTCTCCCTAATTTTTTTAAGTCATCCTCCCCTTCTTTAACCGTTTTTTCTTTGGGAATTTATACACTCCTAAGCTTAAAAGTCTTTAGTAAGTAGAGTAAAAAAGTAGAAACGTTTTTCAGTTTAACAGATTTTTTAAACAAAAGAAATTGTATTTTATATTTAATTCAGATACACACATTGACCCAAGGAAACTATTTTAATCATTACTTGGTAAAATTGTCTTATCTCATCAAAACGTTATCAGAGTTACATTGTACTAAATCAGTGTTAAATAGATGAAAAAGTTATTGATAAGAAACAACCTTCCAACAAAAACAAAAACTTTGAGTTTTTGTTGTTCGTTGACAGGTAACTAACTGCTCGGTTTCCCTAAAATAAAACCTGCATGCCATACTAATTAAACATATATTTACCAACGCGTTTTCATGTTTTAGTTTACCTTCTTAGATATTGTCAATTTGCTACGAATATTCACAGTTTTTTAGATATGTATTATTTTTTAGTGATTTTTCATTCGATATGACTTGTTACTTACTTTACTTAAATAGGACAAGAAAAAAAAGCAAAAATATCTTGAAAAGCCCGTTATAGGTAGAGTAGAACGATAAAATATTAGTTTAAAGTATGTGCTTATTCGTAGTCTTGAAATGTCTTAACTGTGAAAATAGCGGTTTAATCTGTGAAAAAAAGTATTAGAATTCTGTAAATTAAATAATATCTTAAATGTCATATGAGCCTGAAAAATCTGTTTCAACATTGTAAAATAATTCGGTTTTGTTCTTAACAATTTTATATCTTTGTATCCTGTTAGGTACATTTAACAGTAATAGTTTTTTTGGGGCACAGTTTTCGTAACTGATGTAAATGTTGTGTAATGTCTTTTTCAGTAGTCGCTAACGACCATAGATGTCGATTCGACTTCAAAATAAAATAAAAAAATGAATCTGTGAAATTGTTGTTTGAAAACCAAATATTTTCCAAAGTGAAATTCGAAAACCGCGAGAAGAAAAATCATGCGACGAAATTGCGATGCACATCCGTTGATCGTGAGGTCCGTTGCGGGTAAAAACAGGCCGCGTCTGAAAAATCCGCGCAGGCCGCAATTGTGAAACCGGTTAACGGAAACGTCCAAACAAGTTTCGCGACTGACCAATCGAGGAGCATTGTTCGTTGCCGCAATCGGCAGATTCATTTTGCCATGTTTGTTTTTCATTGCATTTAGATGCTTCCTGTACGGCCCTTCGCGAATGACGTGCATGACTGAGTTATATCGAAGCAGCCAGCTGTTTCTGCGCCGACTCCGGCAGGAAGATCCTCAGGTTCCAGTCTCTTCAGTGGCGGATTTTCAACATTGGCGACATATCTAGAAATTTATCCAGGAGGAAAATTTTAGAGACCGTCTACTCTGATCGGTAGTTTTCCTTTGTTTCTCCGATCAATACCTGGGAAATGCCAGAGAAGTACCATTCCAAACGCGCCGTTAACTGCTTGCGATATTTCGTTCCTCTTCCTTGTCCTATCCTCACCTCTTACTTACAATAGCACAAACGACGAAGGACTAGTGGGAATCGCATATTTCGAGCCGGCTGAGGTTGTGCCTCACTAGAGACGATACCTGGAAGGGAAAATCTGCAAACCACCGCCATGTTGGTTGACGCCAGATCTCGACATCCAGCGGGAGCCAACTGCCACCTTCCAGATAGTACATTCACTACATTAACGGGACTAATTACCATAGCAGTTAACGATTCCGGTAAATAAAATAAAAAAATGTACAGGAGGTCATTACTTACTTGCCCCGTTCAGTGTAATTTCTACTGAAGTGTTTTACGTTCCTTCCTGCGGAGAAGTAGGTTAAGAGTTATTACTTTGGGTCGTCATTCGTGAAAAATTACTTCGGTATGAGAAGGTGGTACGTCATACTTTACAGTTATAGTAAGTTATTGGGTAGTTCCAGGCACGTGCTCCTTGAACTACTCAAGTAGCTTCTATGTGACGCTCAATGCGACAGTAAAATTATCGAGCAATAATGTTTGACGCACTTATGAGTATCAGTTATTTTCATGCCCACTGTCACTTCTCTTGCTAATGTTGGTAAGTTTTATTTAATGTCTCCTCGACCTGCATCAACCTTTAGGCTATTAAATGCGAAGGGCCTGATAAGTTTGCTTCGAATGCGCTTTAGAACGCAAAGGTCATGTCGATAGCGATAATGTGCTATTTTAGATCGACAGAAAAATGGTTTGACAAATAATATTCACAAATAGTATCAGTGTTAGTTGGTTGTTAATGTGAAGAATTCGAACAGAATGACAGAGTTGGGGGGGGGGCATTTGAAGCCTTTTTCGCACGCACTTCTTCTGTCGCACTACGGCCCTTTAAGCCTTTGTGTCTTGATAGATCAACGCCGATTCACATCTCTTTTTTCCTTTATTCTCCACTCCCTCATGCCCATTGATTTTAAATTAATCTCAGTGTCATCTAGCCATCTTAAACGAAGTCTTCCTTCGGGTTCTCTATTTTGATTGATTGATTAATGATTCCGGACCGGTCAATTTCTAAGGATTTAATCCCGTATGTGTAATGTATATTTTCATCGCGGGATGTGGCGGTAATGTTCCCTTGCTGAGTGGTGAAATCAGGCGCCGAACTACCGTCGGCTAATGGAGTTTTCTCCTAACCAGGTCTCTCCCCGCAGAGAGGCACCACCCCTGCCGGGACAATCTCTAAGCTCCCGATAAGTGTTAGTGTAGTGCATGTAAGTACGGAGGAATAATCGGACAAGGAAGAGGAAGGAAAGATCGCGCGCGCCGTTTGTTAAGGTACTACTCCGACATTTGCCTTATATTGATAGGAGAAACCACGGAAAATTACCGATCAGAGCAGCCGGCCGCTAGAGTTCTCCTCCAGAAATGGTTGAACTCTACCTAAGGTCCGTTCGTCCTAACTTTACTCAGCACATAAAAAAAGTGCGTGTGGTCGTCGCTTGTTTCCATTGGCTGACGGACACCACATTCCCCTTCCGTGGGACGTGCGCTGTAAGAGTTAGGTCCCTTTCAATTCCTGACTCTCTACACAATGTTTCATTTCCTGACTCTCCACACAAAGTCAAAATAATGTTATCTGGCTTGAAGACACCTCAGTGTCTAAAGTGACCTTAACTTCAATTCAGAGGCCAACGGACCTTTTGGAGATAACGTTTGTTTGCCAGGCCGTCCGCGCCGCTCCCGCCGCATTTGACCAGTTGCAGTTCCGATCTTAAATGAGGAAGTTCTGAAAGAGTGCTGTATTGTTTTGGTTCGCGAAAGGTGGTGTATGCTGATTTTTTCGGCAGCGGTTGACCAGTGTTCTGCCGAAACTGAAACCAAATAGTATTATCGTGATATGCTCCGTACCACAGTGAAAGAGGTCAGAAAAAATAAATTGTCTTGGCGAAAGCAAGAAATAATTGACTGGTTGCTATCTAAGGATGAAGACGTAGATACTTCTTTTTCAAAAGTTGAATTTTTAGAATTAACAAGAGAATACGCTAATGAAAGTGATAACTATGTTGTTGAAGAAATGGAAAAGCAAACTAGTAGTGTTGTTTTACGAGTGTCTCCATATCATTGGGTATTAAGTCACAATGAAATAATATGGAGTCAAGTAAAAGAGAATATTGCAACAAATAACACAACATACAACATGATATTCGAACTCTGTTTGGTCGACATTGTCTCACAGTAGTTATAAGAACTGGAAAGGAGCGATGAGTCAGACTGTGAAAGTTGAAAAAGAAATGTGGCAAGAAAACATTTCAGATGACTCTTTAACAGAAGTAATATTAATATAGGTGTTAGCTCTTTCAGCTGCGATGAAAAATCCAATTCCTCTTCAGACAGTTGGTGGGATTTCACCACTACCTTGCACATCGTAAATGTAAGTACTGTTATATTTAAGAAAATTATCTGCATTTTTTGGCTGGTATTTCGGGCGGATTAAAGAAGTACCAGAAAAAATCATATATTTATACAGATCAGGTTGCAACACATGCGAGAATTTGAGTAAGGTCGCGGTGCCAATGGCGCAGCCTATCACGAACTACAGGGCGAAGGGATACACTCAAAGTTTGTTTGTTTACTTACGGAGTGAAATTACAGAGAACGGACCTTAGCTGACAAACTACTGTGGGAAATCCTGCCACCGTCGGGAATAGAAGCCTAGAACCTCCCGGTCAGAGGCAGTGCAGTGACATCAGTTGATACCCTGAGCCATCTGAAAAGCCTCTTTGAGTTCTTTTCAGATGTATGTACTTTAGCACAACAGCTCTTTACGAGCTAAGACCTACTAGCAGCGTCACGGCCTTGTGGCCATGGGTGAAGGGGTACGTCCCTGCGCTTCACAGAAGATAATTTTTGGAATTCTTTCTTCTTCCAGTTTGAAGACATTATACGCATGCAAAAAGTTCATCTATAAAACCGACATTAGTGTTCGCAGCAACTTAATCTCGTGGACAATGGCACACACAAATCTGCGCCTAACTGCAATAAAAAATGTTATCAGTACGTAAAATCATAAAGACAGTGTCACAATCATTAAGAATATTAAATCAACATATCCGAAATCTGGAGGAAGTCGCTACACAGACTGTGTGGTACAAGTAGGCAACACTACAAACCTTCCCAACCGAGCAACTTCCACTACATTTTAGATTATGAAGTATAAGATCTTCTGTCACCTTCCTGATCACACAATCCTCCTCTACCAACAACCACTTCAAGCACAAATCAACATAAACAGAATAGAAAACCACTCAAAATAAAAAATAGATAAAGCCGCGCATCCTAGCCAGCCTGAAAAGAAAGACATTCCTACTGAGCCTAAATACAGGTATTAACTTTAGTAGACAGTCATAGTCGTTATCGTTCTTCCTCGTTCTTCCATTCTCAGTAGGAAGTAACGACTTAGCAACTCAGTTACATCTGTTTTTAAACGTAACGGAATATTGTCGAATATGACTGCAGAGTTAGAGCAAGACCATCTACAAGAACATATTGTGGATGGACTTGGCTAGACCCCCACACTGACCGATCAGGAGACAGTCGTTATCACAGAAGGGACGAACGACATTAATATGAGTGGTCACCTTACACATGAAAAAAAATGAAACAAATTACAATGTGACGTACAAAAGTTTGACATTGTAAACTTTACTTTGTATTTCTAGTTGAACTGACTGACACAATGCAGGGAGATTAAGCGCAACAATTAAACTCCATCTGAGAGAAACCAATGTCAACTTTTTCATTTTAATTTCATCTCAACAAAATACTTCACTAGACAATGTCTCCTAAAACCTGGTATAGCTGCTACCTGCGGCGGATAATTTTATAGCTGACATTTAATGAGTAAAATGCGCTTGTTAACCGATGTACGTTGTAGGATTTATATGTGCAGTAGAAACTGTTTCAGTGAAGATTTAATATGTGATTGATGTTTTCCCAGATGTCTTCCAATTTGCTGTTTTCCATTGGGTAAATATCTGGTTTCTAATATTTGCCGTAGCAGTTTTGGCTTATACATCAGCAATTTAATTACAAAAAATATTTGAGAGAAGGTATTCAAGAAATCACATTTTAAAACTCATTTTGTTATATTTTAGTGTATTTCGTTAATATAGCTATTTATTTCCGATTTATTTCTTATACTGGTGGGGGAGTGTCTGTAAATATGATATAGTTTTGGTTCGAGAAGATTTTTTAATCTCCCTTAAAGCGAGTACTAAAATGGAATACAATTCTGCAGTTTTAATTGAAGTTCGTGGGTGAAGAATCTGTTTTAACTTGAAATCTTCAAAAAAAGTGGATGTTTTGTTGACTGTTAATAGAATATACAAGAAAATCTAAAAAATGACATAGTTACATTTTTTCTTAAAAGGAAGTAACTATCTATTCATTTCCGTTTGATGTTAGTGCTCTTTATAAAAAATCTCAAAAACAGTTCCAAATTATTTAAAGTTTTTCCTCGTGTGAAGTAGAGGTTCTTAAAATTGGCGCAGGTCTCAATTTCATTGAATTCTCTGGGTTTTATTATTACGACTCTTATTATATTACGACTGTTAGAATACATTGAGAAAGTATATACTGCTGTAACATGTAGTTTAACTTCAGACTTTTCTTAGATATTCGATCAATACATTTTTAAAGTGTTCGATTTTAATATAAACATATATGAGGATCACTACTTAAATCCTCTTATGGATCACTAATAAATCTTCACGTGGGAAATATGTTACTGAACATTATTCGACATCTATTAAAATATATTTACGAGTATGATTGACACTTGTTGGAAAGAATTAGATAAAGTTTTCAACAGCCAACTTCACGCGTTTGAGCACAGAGATTGGTGATAACTATGGATATGTCACTGTAATGAGAAAGTATCAATTGCACACTTTTGAAATCTGTCTGCAGAATTCACTATGCTCATAAGAAGTTGGCATAGTATTCTACCAACATCACCCTACCACTGAGAATCGTTGTCAATGACCACACGCCAAAGTTATCTGTTTCCTAGCAACTCACACCATTACGCGGTCTCTATCACAATCATGCTCCATCACTTCCCATCACTCGCCCCTTTCCACGGCGCACAAGATTTGGCATTCTCCCTTAACTTCGATTATCACCACATCCACCACAACCATTACCACCACCAACGTCACTACTTTCAATCACTACCACAACAATCAGCTATATAACAACAATCACCACCAGAAAATCAATCAACACCACAATAATTACCACCACAACAACAATCACCACTACCATTATCACCAAAACTACCAACATCCTTCATCTCCCACCTCACCAATGCCATTTATTACCATTCATCGCTTGTCCTCTATCCTTCCCACTGTCCTCCTTACATGGGCTATCTCTACATTGCCCTCCACAGTTCACCATTTCATCGCTCTCCGATCACCATCATCACCTGCCTTTCGCCTACCTGAACATCTCACCACCAACTCTCACACTTCGACAGAGCACACCATCCTCCACCTGCATCTCCTTCCATTCACCACCTCGTATACACTTCTACCTACACATTCTAACAACACGCATGCGACACCTTCAAACGACCACCAGCACGCTTCGAAGCCTGCACCTGCCCGTGTACTACACTGCCCAACTCCCCAGTGTGGCTCGCCATCCCCTGGCCCTCGCCTCCGACAGCGACCGACGCGCGCTCCGGCCTGCCCGCCCACTCGTCCGCGTCGCACAGGCCGCTAATTGCTTGTTTAGCCGCGTCGCCCCACGTCGCTCCCCGCCACCCGCCTCCCTCTGCCCCTCCGCTCCATCACTCGTTTTCTCTCCTCTCCTCGCCTGTCTTGCTTCCTCCTTCGCTGACTGGGCGGACCGTGGCGGGAGGAAAGGATGGAGCGGAGTGGAGCGGAGTGGAGCGGAGCGGAAATGATCAAACCGGAACAGGATGGAGCGGGGAGCATGGTAGAGCGGGTCAGACGGAGTGCGGAGCTGGGACGTGCATAACGGACTGAGCACTAAGGGGTGGGGCGGGACAGAACGTGGAGGAGCGGGGACAGGCAATGCAGTCGAAGTGAGGTGAGGAGCGGTGAGACAGGGCGAGGCAGGGCAGAGTGGGACGGAGCAGCGAAAGGGTGAGCAGTGCGCTGACGCTGCGCTGAAAGAGGGTGGAGCGGGACGGTGCGGCGCGACCAGGGGCAGAGTGGGATGGAGGGGAGGAGGGGAGGAGGGGAGGCGGGGAGGCAGGGGAGGAGGGGAGGGGGGGTAACGCAGAGCTGTGTAGAGGCACGGGGAGCGCGTCGTGGCGGTTGGGAGGTGGTGTGCATTTGAGGTGAGGTTTGACGCGGCCGAGCGTGAGTATACACAGCGGGGCTGGATGCGGCGCGAGCGTGGGGGAGTGGGCGGGGCGGAACGGAGAGCGGGGGGAGGGGAGGCGGAGCGGGGATGTGCAACAGAGACCTGAAGATGTGTGCATGGCGGGATGGAGGCAGGACGGAAGGGCGTCAGCAGGGAGGCAACGAAACAGTGAGGGATGGTGAGACGGCTCGGAGTGGTCGATGCGCGTACGGAGCAGGGCGGAAATCGGACGGAAACACGGCGGAGCAGAGAGGGACGGAGAGGAGGCGGGTGTCGCTGAGCGTAGAAAGGGCGGGGGCGAAATCGTGTCGGTGCGGGGAACTGGGCTGAGGTGGAGGCGGGAGGAGTCGGGGCAAGAAGCAGGAGCGGGAATGCGGGGAGCACCGAGTAGAGTCGAGAAGAGGCGGAGAAGGGGCGGATCCGGAAACAGTCGGCGGAGGGGAGTCGGCGGGCTGGCTTAGGGAGTGGTGCGGGTGGTAGGCGGAGGGAGCGTGTAGGCGCGAGTAGAATGGGACGGGAAATTGAGCGGGCGAGGCCGGAGACGGGGCTGAGCAGGGCCAGAGGGGCGAACGTGGTGGACGGACCGGTGGGTTGTGTTACACCTAGCACTGAACCATCGCTGAGACATGGAGATGGGGGCGTCGACCTTACGGGCGAGCGGGAAGGCGAGGAAGAGGTGCGGGAGCGGGGTAGCAGCGGCAGAGGTAGGCGGAGCGGGATGTGGACAGTGGAATAGCCCGCGCGAAGCATGGAGGGATAGATTTAGATAGAGTTATGAGTCAAGATAAGATATTTATTATTTCTGAAGTAGGAATAGGAACCTGGTGGCAGAAACACTAACATTTTACAACTAAGAATTAGTAATACAGGTAATTTTAGAAGCCTTTTAAGGCGAATAAATAGATCAATATCAATCAATAAAAACTAACAGCATTACCTATAACTTATGACTGCCGCGGAATTTTTAACTTCATATTATGCGCTTCAACTTCAGACTCACAGCTACCACTTCACTTTCACTCACTCGGTACACTACACTTGGCACTTGACTTCTCTATTGCACTACACTATGCACAGACACTTCACGACACTCCAAATTCAACTACTAGCTTTATAGTATACTTTGTATATTTAACAAACCAATGTATTTAATTAGTGATTATCAGCAATACTATATTTAAAAAATAACAATTATATAGTATATATAACTAAAATAAAATACCATTTTTAAAAGCTAACTTACACCAATGTCCTTTAGTTTAATCTACTTTGAAATTTGGTACACTTAGAGGAAAGGGTTCCATGGGCTGCCGCAGGGTAACTATTCCATCCGTTTTGTTCTTTTGTGAATGAAAGATTTCCAACATCTGGTTCTCTGTGTTCTGAAGCTGAATTTTGTGCTTGTGGATCCACTCTACCTAAAGTACGTGGTCTATGAGTCGATTGGACAAGGGGAAGGGATGGGACATGGCGGAGCGGACGGTGCCAGCGGGAGAGGTGCGGCGGGGCGGAGGGGAGGCGGAAGCGGGAGGCGTGGGCCGTCCGAGATGAAGGTGAGTCGGGGTGCGGCGGGGCGGGTGAGGCGGGGCTAGGGGAGGCGGACGGGAGCGCGTGGCGCCGTCGACGATGAGGTGAAGGCGGGTGAGGCGGGCTTGGGGAGGCCGGAGCGGGAGGGTGC
>BOPP01000032.1:408513-502469 GCA_017312745.1 Gryllus bimaculatus
GAATTCAAACGAGTCACCGTACGGCTCTTTAAGTGCTGTATCCAGAGCATCTAATGACCGTACACATCGTCGTGCAACCCCGCGCATGGGGTCTCTTCAAAAAACCCGGCTGCATTAATTCCCGTTAGGCTTGGAACTCGAGAGGGACATCTGACGATGGCAGAATCAGGAGCGCCGCAAAGCGCCGCGGGAGGGTGTAATCAAGGGCGTGGATTATACACTGATGTGTCAATGAGCACGAAACAGACACGTCGAGGCCAGAAAATAAAACAGTTGCAAGGTGAATCAGTTCTGGAGTCCTCAGCATCGCGCGCCAGCATGTGGTTAGCGCGCGCGGGAGAGCTCCTGTGAACGCGGGAGTGAGATTAGGAGGAGCGGCTGGTGAAAGGCGAGTAAACGCAGGGCGGCAGCCCTGAGCGCCGCGCGCAAGTGGAACGGGGCGGAAGGCGGGGTCTTCGTAAAAAAGGTCATGACCGAGGGACTGTAGTTGATAGAGAACCGACCCATCGTTGCCCGGGGTCGTGGCGCCGGCGTTAAACGTCCCACTTGGGCGCCCTCGCCCCCCCCGCCCCGGCTCCCGCGCGCCCCCGCGCGCCGACGCCTTTGGGGGGGAGAAGTCGTTCAGGACGCTACGCGTGCGGGCTACTCGCCGCCTGCTCACCCGCCTACTGCGCCCTCCTATTCGCCACTCCGCTCTGGCAACCTACTTGCCGCCTACTCGCCTGCCGCGCCTACTGCCGCTGCCGCGCACCAGCTACTCCGGCGCGCTCTGCTTGCCCGCTAACAGCCCCTTAGCTCACTCATTTACTCGCTACTACTCGCCCGCCTACTCGCCCGCCTACTCGCCCGTCTACTCGCCCGCCTACTCGCTCTTTTACTTGCCTGCGTATTCGCGGCCAAATTGCTCACCTAGTCGACAGTTTACTCGCATGACTTGTCGTCCACCTACTCGACTGCCTATTCGCCCTCCCACACTCCCGCCTACTCGCCCGAATACTCGCCCGCCTCTTTGCTCGCCAACTTGCTCGCCTAAGCCCGCTAATTGTCCGCCTACTCGCCTTCTTACCCCACTGTCTATTCGCCCTCATACTCGCCCTGCTTCTCGACCGCCTACTCTCTCGCTGACTCGCTCGCCTACTAACCTGCCTACTCGCTCGCATACTCGCCCACCTACTCGCTCGCCGACTTGCCCACCAACTCACCTGCGTCCTCACTCGCCGACTTGTCCGCCTACTCGTAACTCGTTTTAATTTTTTACAGCATTGCAGGTTAACTTTCCTGTGAAACTAATGAGACCAAACTACATGTACTCTCAATTGAAAGAAGCAGATATGGGAAAATATCTGAGGAGCCTGGAAAGTAAATGTTCTTGACCAATGAAGAAAGTTAAATTTTGGCATATGATTGAAATTTTGATGGACGAAGTGACAATAAGATACTGCCCCAGCATTCTGACATGAATACCTTCGTAGGAGGTACATCTTTTAGTACGAATTCATGGAAACTTTTAGGTATATACTTTTAGGATCATCCTCAACATGCGAGGCGGCAGCCATATTGATTCATGTCACTCGCGTGTCTCATGATGTTGTTTCCTTTGCTGTGTCCAGTTGTTTTATGTGACCATGACTTTATTGCGTTACGCTTGCAGCAAAATTATTTTGGGCGGAAAAGTTACACTTTACATTCAATACACGGTGAATTACAGTGCTAGTCTCCACGCGTGAGTACTGAAAAGGTTTGTTTGACTTTCATACGTCCTACTGTTGCATGTTAACAAAGTTTGAGGACTTTCTAGCGCTGCGGAGAAGTGTTCCTGAGAACGCCCAAAACTACCAGCAATGAGCACCGGAAATTTCTTTGGGCACGGTTATAAGTACTCTGTTTCCCCAAAATATATTGACATCAAACGATCTGCAACTATTGTTAAAAGAAACTCCTCTTTAAGTCTGGGAAAATAAAGTGTGAATACTCACGTGAAGACTTGTGCTAAATATTAGCTCTTGCATTTCGCAATCTAAATTTTGTTAACCGTTCAAAAGTTTTCAATTTTTAATAATAATTGGAAATTAATATTTCATAAATTAGCGCAAATTGTGAAATAAGCTTGAGCGATGCCATCTGGTGTTTAATTTTAAATTATTAATTGTTTATTTGTATTCTAGTTGATTTTGCTTCATTGGAAAATATTTGTAGGAAATAATCCATTGCCCTTTCTGATTATTATGAGCCTCGTGAGTTTTCTGTGATGATTGAAACATCTTTTACTTCATTAAGTTGAATAAAACTTCATGGATAATTAAATTTGTTTGAATGAATCTTGATTCTTGAATTAACATGCTTCTCTCAATAACCCTTTTCAGTGAACGAATAATGGATGTTTCTGTCGTGTTTATAAGTTTTAAACACAGTCAATCAACTTATATTTAATGGCTGAATTTTCAAAGTACAAAGATAGTAACTGACACGTACTGTCATACGTGTATTACACAATTTTTCATATAGAATACTCGTATGTATGCTTATCCCTTCATCACTTTACTGAAACATTTCAATGCTAATTCCTCTAAAAAATTCTGTTAATCTGGGTTGAATCAAATGCGAAGTGAGAAATAATCCAATAAATTTGCTATCTGCCAGACAACTTTTCAGCAGTATGTCACTTCCGAATGTATTCATAATTCTTACCATATCGGTTTCTTTGAAACTTTCCATAGGTATAAAAAGTTGCGAGTTAAAAATTTAAAAACACGGAACACAAACAACGTAAGACGTGGTCTCATTTAACAGCGTATCATGGCAATCATGCGAACAGGTTGTATGCTAATTTTGATACATGACAGAGCCACCTTATCCCGTAAGGGCTTGCAACTCCGACGGCCGAAGAAACCGACTTAAAATTTCAAAATGACTATTCATCTTATCCTAATGAATTTGAGAAAACCTGCTCTTAAGCGCTCTCATATGGAGCAACCCACTCGTCAACTTTGGTAAAATCATACGACCAGTGAAAGGTGGACGAGATAATGGATGTCCAGTGTAATTAACTATGTAATGTCCGAATACGACGGGTAAATTATCAAACCGACGTGTGTTTACGCGTGACAAGTCAAGGAGATAACTTTTTAGGTCGCCAGTCCGCTAGTGGTATTGGCATATCGTGTTATTGCGGAGTACTGAGGCGATGGTATAATTCTGATGCGCAATTACGTTCTAGCGCCTATCCACTCCACGCCTCTTCCGGTTTGGCAGCCCTGTCTTTGGGTGAGTTCATCCTCTGCAGGCGCTCAGCACCTGCCGGGGGAATTGCATTCAGAACTCTGACCATACAAGGTTGGCTACTAATGTACTACATCTTTAAAACATTTCACCGTTGTACTTTAATTTGAACTAAATGCTCATCAATATTTCTTAAACTTCAACATATCGAGATATCGTATTTTGAATCAATGTACACTGCTTTCTCATTTGTTCACGGATGAGGTCTTGTTAATGCTAACGAAACACAAGTGAAGTCATTATCACATTACGAAAAGGCTGCCACAGAGCATAATTTCTGGGTGGCAAAGAAAGCATTATTGTATCAAGCGACTGATGTCGGATTAATGGTTTCATAAGTTAGGTGTTCTGAAAGGAACTATAGAAGTTTCAAACACTGTATTGAGAATTTAGTCCTCACTGCACTTGGATCGTAAGAACTCTGTCTTCCCGACCGATCAGACTCATTACTGCAAACGGCTTTATAAGAGGGAATGCCATTAGACATTTTAGATTTTAGATTTATATTATAAACATTAAATATTAAAATATCCGTTCCAAAATCATTGGAAATTGAGTTCGGCCAGATGGAACCAGAAATGCTAACTTTGGAGAAAATCATCAGAACTATTTAGGCTCTTGTGTTGACCGCAGGTAGACGGGCAGACAGACACGCAGAGAGACAGACAGATTGATAGCTAGAAAGACAGGCGTTTTGCTGTGGACCAATTTTTTGAAATCAAGAACCGGCATAAGGTGGATGCTGACTACATATTATGTTAGAGGAAGTAATTTACTACATTTAGCAACAAGATTTATCAACTTTTTTGATATCTGAGCCTTAAAAAACGAATTATTTGGCAAAAAATCCGTTCTTTAGACTGCAGTATTCATTTACTTTCCCATTACTACCTTCGTAAGTAATAGGCATGGAAGTTAAATTAGAGCCATCTTGGGAGAGGAATATTAACTGTCAGCGTATTGTTGCAATTGTTGATACGTTATAAGAAGCTCTGGACGTTCTTAGGCCATTACATACGTCACAGGTTCGTCTCAACCTCTTCACTTTCCGATAAAATGCGATATGGTTGCCATTACAATCGTCTCGTGGTCTCGCTTAGAATGGCAAGCTATGTCACGAACAAGAGACGATATTCTGCAGAGAGAATGTAACGCTTTTCTTTGGGTAACAGACCGAGGAATCATAGTATGCTCATTTCCGTGCCCCAAAGTCACAAATGCAGGAGAATATGTAAAAGGAAAAATTGGGAGATCATACAAACAGAGGTTTTAAAAGCAATAATTATTTATAAGCACATTCGAATGCCAGTCACATATTGAAACTCAACACCATACCATCTCTAATTTTTTGTCTATCATCGCTCAGTTTTCAACTATTACTACTTCAATATTTCATACAGTGGAAGACAAGGCAAACACTGTCACGGAGGTCATCTACACTAGAAATGGGAAATCATCTAAAATACCAAAATTTCTCTCTCTACAAGAATGGCACTCATCATAACATGTTCTCAATGATATAACCATTTCATTGAACTGAGAAGAAATTTACAATATATTTTCATGTCAGAATATTGAAATGTTTTAAACATATTTAGAATAAAAGAAAATGCATTTGAATATCTTTGCATCAAGTCTTGTAAACGCATGCTGAAGTGCTAATGAATGACATGAAGTTTGTCGCTGTTGCATCCAACTGCAGACCATTGTAGACCGGAAGAACGGTCAGCTGAGCTTCTCGCTTTATTTGTGCATAATTATGTAAACCGGAAGTACATATGCGTCACGTTAGATGCAGCTCTGCTGTATGGTTGTGTTCCGGTCATGCACAGAAAGTCCCGGAATATGTTTGACTAACTCAAATGTGACACCGTGATGTTCGTTGACACTATTAATAATGAAAAATAAATGTTATAAATCCCTTAGACATGGAGATGTGATGAGAATTTAGTATTCAAAGAGTAGTTGGGAGTCAAAATAAATTCATATCTTGTCTAGCACAAAAATTAATATTTCACACAATATGAGCAAAGGGAATGTATTTTGAAGTGACAATTATCTTCTGGATGCCTCGAAACGTTTTCTTCAAATTGGAAATGATTTTAAGCAGCACCAACATTTGAAGCCGCGAATCAGTAAAAAGTCGGCAACGAAGCAATACTACTGAAACATTCTCGTGTTTTACTAAATCAATAACGCAAACGCCAGTTTAGGAGGCTCAGATAATCAATAACTGATCAATTACTTATTGATTGATGACTACAGCGCCTCTGACCAGAAGGTTCTAGGGTTGGAATCCCGACGGTGGCAGGATTTTCGACACTAGCTTATCAGCTAGGTCGAATTCAGTCGCTGTCTGGAGGAGATTCCCAGCGGCCGGCTGCTCTAATCGGTAGTTTCCCGTGGTTTCTCCGATTAACACCAGGTCACGGACACACAGTCACGGTAACAAACAGGTCACGGAGCGCGCGCTATGTTCCCTTCCTCATCCTTATTCTGTCCCCACCATTCTTATGCACATACATGCACTCCACATGTCATGAGACCGTTTAGGAGCTTGGAGATTGTCCCGGCTGGGGCGGTGCCCTGCTGGTGGGAGATACCTGAATGAAGAAAACACCGCAAGTCGATGTGTAGGACCGTGTCGAATCTTGGGATAAGATCATCACCACGTCCCGTGATCAAAACACGCACTACACTTACGGAAATAATTACGTTAGCCGCTGAAGCGCCCAGAATCACTATTCAATCAATCTATCTCATTTCCCAGCCTCGAGCAGCACCAGCTGTGTGAGCGCGAAGGAGGGGGGGGGCAGGCGTACGTGTTCGCTCGCGGCAGAGCCCACGCCTCAGTCGCGCCAGCAGAGGCAGAAGCTGCCGCCTAAACGCCTACGTATAATTTTCAATGTTGTTGGTTTTGTGTGAGTAATGAATAGTATGTGAATACAATAAAGGTGTGATGTTACGATGGGATTTATTTTAAATATATCAATGAACAGAAAGATAATGTAATAAATCGGAAGACGCGTCCCCGCCACTCCGTAGATAACGCAGTGCACTCCTTTTCAACAACTTCGTCTGCCTCTTCTCCTATCCCTCATTTTCCTTATCCTCTTCTTTCTTTTTCTTCATTTTTTCTTTCTATCTTTTCGTATTCATTTTCTATCTTTTCCTTATCATTTTCTTTCTTTCCTTCTCATTTACTATTTTCTTTTTCATTCTCTTCATATTCTTTTATTTTTATTTATTTTTAAATCTCCTTTTTTGCTTCTTTGTTTTTCTTTTTTTGTTTTGCATTTTTCCTTGTTCTTGTTCTTTTTCTTCATTTTTTTATTTCTTCTTCTATCTCTCGGCGGTAGATCTAACCACAAACTATATTCACTTTGATCCTTTGCTCTTATCCTTTATCGTGCTCCACGTCAAAGAACAGACTCACTACCGTTGGAAAATGGGGAAAACGAGACAAGATGAATCTTTGAACGGAATGTACTACCTTTAAGGTCCAGTTGACGCTTTCCGACGCGTGTCCAAGTTAGCGACGACCCACCAACTTATCACTTCCGCTGTTATTAAACAGCAATCTTGAGCCTGCGCAACGCCAATTTCAAGCGTATTTTATAGTAAAATACTTTATTTACTAGGCTGTCCGGGTGACGCCGCGTCCATGGCGAAGGTGCCGACGTTTCGATCGCCATTCTGCGACCCTCCTCAGGGCGTAATGCGTTACGTCACCCGGGCAGCCTAGTAAATACTGACTCCGGGCGCGGAAGCCTACGCTCTCAGTAAAATACTATGTTCTCGAACAGTTTGTTAGCAGAAAAATTCCCCTCTCTTAATACACTAATGCCTTTATTTGTGTGTTGCATATCGGCAACAGATATAACTTGTCACTATATAACGCGCTCACTAGTATGAATCGAATGGTTACGTTTCTCAGTTACATTCTTTGTGCACATTCGCATGTGGCTATATGTCGTTCTCCGCCTGATTCCCCGTTCTCGCACCGTCGGAGTCGATTCATCAATGGGAGCACTTTAAGGAAGAAAAGGCATTTTACGCTGAAATATCTCCCTCCCCATCTTTACTTCTCCCTCTCTCTTTCACCCTCCTTCTCTTTCTCTCTCTGACTCTGCTTCTCTCTCTCCCTCTCTCTCCCTCTTTCTCCCTCTTCCTCTCCCTACCTCTCCCTTTCTACCTCTCTCTCACCCAGACAAATACAAAGTTGAGAAGATTAATCAAGCACATTACGCTACTAATGCATAACGATGAGTTTGTTCTTCAAACGCTGTTATTTCCTCATTTTTATGTGTCACATTTATTTTTTATCATATCCGGAGCGTTGGCCATCCGAACGGATGTTTCTGAAACTTTATGAAAGGAATTGCCATTTTATTATCATTAGTGAAAAAACACAACACACTGTATTACACAATCATCGTTCTTCAGTATTATCGTTGTGTAATAAGCAAGTTTTTAGAAGTAAAATCCAAGTTTTCCAAAAAAATTAGCAGAGACACGTACTTTTAAAACGTAACAATATATTACTTTCCTAAATAACATTACGTAATAACACACTCGCTCCTTCTTTTTACTTCCTCTCCATACTACGTACGCAATAAATAGAAAGTATTGTATTGCTTCGGCGGAAATCTGCGATTTTTTGACAATAATTTCTATTGTCGGTGGTAATACCTATCTTTGAAAACCATATTTTATTAAGAAAAAACTCTATCTTTAATACCGTATTTTAGGAAGGAGCCGAAAATTTTTTGAACTTCATCAATTTTCGCAAAAAAAAGGGATTTGAACAAAAATAAAATCCATGCCATTTTTAAGATTTATTTACTCTAAACGAGGAAAACGTTGAATCAAAAAACGTTCAGAGCTTTTGGAGAATTTTTTGAAAATGTTGAAGTTGCATGTAAATATTAAAATATCCATTTCAAACTCGGAGGGTCTTGAGTTCGATCATAACTATCGAAAACATCAACATTTGAGAAAATCGCCTGAACGGTTTAGACGCTAGCGTTTAACATAGAAAGCCAGACGGATAGGTTGACAGAGAGACAGTTTTGTCGTCAATCAAATTGCGGAATCAAGGACCCGCAAGACATTGATTCTGACTATCTATGTGTTCGAGGAAGTAATTTGCTACTTATACGAACAAGATATATCCAGTTTTTCGTTAGTCGGACCCGGCAATTAGAGTTTTTCTGTCGGAAAATCGCCGTATTTTCCTCGCAGCATCTTCTCTATACTGCGTAAAGAGTGAAAGTAAAATGAAAGTAAAATTGTTAATATTATTAATCCCATAACAAAATAACATAATTAATTGTTTATACGATTAATTATATTCTCTTGTGTCTTTGCAAGGAGACATAACCTCCTTTGGAGGAATCCACTCGACGGCCTCAAGTGTTTCTCCTTCTCAGGCGTAAAATGAAGAGAAAGCCACTGAGGGACACAGCAAGACCCTCAAAGCTTTGCAGTACACCGCAGGAGAACTTAGTTGAGTGCTCCGTGAAGCACCGATCCGCTCCATCGAAATCTGCCGAGGCTCGTTACAATATAGAACCTCTTATTCGAAACAAAAATTTTAATTAACATGTGTTTAAACGTGATTGTCAAAAGGAAACACATATTTAGTTATCCTAGTATTGTATTCGATTGATTGATTAATGTTTCCGGGCCCACCAACATGTATCCGGTCATCTGTCTGGTTAGAGTATTGTTTGTATTATCAGAGAGAAGGTAGTGTTCTTTCACAGCTGAATGGTGAGATCCGGCGCCGACCTACACGCCAGCTCGCGGGGATTTCCCGAACTAAGTATCTTCCACCAGCGAAGTACTACTCCAATCGGAATAAGCTCTAAGAATGGTCTCTCGGCACGTGTGGTAGTGTAGTGAATGTACATGTAAATGTAAGCAAGCAAGGGGATAGGACTAGAAAGAGGAAGGAAATATTGGGCGCGGTCCGATGCTCCTTTGTTAGTGTACTACTCCGGCATTCACGTGGTATTATCTGAGAAACAACGGAAAACAACCAATCAGAGCCGCCGTCCGCTAGAAATCTCCGCACGACAAGCGGATGAAATCGACCCAACTATCCACCTAGTATATAGCTTGCTATCTAGAAAGTGTCGAAAACTCGTCACCGACTGGACTCGAACCCTAGAACATCCCAGCCAAAGTCACATCAGAGACAGCGGCAATGTACTACACTCAGCCGGTCCCAAATACTCGAATGATTCACAAGTCTTAACAAAGCGCGCTTCCTAAAATGTCTACGTGTGCCTCTTCCTCCAAAAGCCTTCGCAGGCCTCGTTGATGACGTATTTACATACCATGCCATCGTGATCGCCTTAATTCAGATAGAGTGATTGATTATGGAGAACCCGCCTCGGCTCGAGATACGTTATTGAATGTGTTTCTGCGTTTCTCCGCGCTCGGCCCAAATCTAATTCCAGTGATTAGTGCTCATTTTCGGCGGTATTACGATGGTCACGAAGCCGTTTTAAATTAGAAATAAGTAGGCGTCATTTGGAGAAGAAACGAGATGTGCGCAGGGGATGGGGGAGAAAAAGGCTACGGCCGCGAGGAGCGCTGGCATCGCGGGCTGTATTTACAAGGCTCGTAACGATGAGAAACACTTCAAGGATGTCTTTAGCAGTTGCTTCATTTACATTTTCGACTTTCTAGGCGCTCCTTAATTCCGGTCCGCCGTGTGGTTACACGGATCCGAAAACATAAATGGTTCTTCATGAGCTGGATTATACAAACGAAGTGTTCTTCTTTTTTGTTTCTTTCCAACGTGACCACGACTTTATTTCGTATTGCGCGTGCTGCTCCTTTCTTTTCATCTCCTGGTCTCACACTTTCTTCATCCTCGCAAGCGTTACTCGCGTGTGTTCTTTGTTGGCTTTGGGAGGAGAAACCAAATTAAGATCAATCGTTGTTTCAATAGCATCAAAGAGTTTTCAACTAGAGGAGATTTCCATAGGAATGGGAAGTTGGATCGCTTCAGTCGATGTACGCTTATTACACTAATGTAGTAACATGAGAAATGTACACCAAACAAGTTTTAAAATAATTAAAGAATCGTAGAATTACACAAATAATCCCACGATTGGACATTCGTTTTCATCTGGTTGGATTTGTTCAGTAACATCTGTTTAACAAATCTCCTCGAATGTTTTAATGTAAGATACAATAGTTTCTAATGCTCAGGTTCTAACTTTGTCTCTTGTGATAAGATCCTCATTAAGCCATTTTACTTCTCGTTGAGCATACGTTTTATTGCTACATTAGATTTCACCGCTGGCGTATCGTGAATTCTTTTTCCAGGGAAGCACCGGCTGTATTGGCTCAGGGCATCCACTGATGTTACTGCAGTGCCTCTGACCGGGAGGTTCTAGGGATCCAGATCGACGGTTGCAGGTTTTTCGACACTAGCTACGTAGAGCTGGGTATTCGACTTCAACTGCTGGAGGATAATTTTTGCAACCAATGTGTAAATGCTAAACTTCACTTCGCCAATTTTTTTACTCTACATTACGCTAAACAAAAAGGATGGTAAATGCTCAAGTTAAAGTAGTGATGCTAAAAAAGCACATGCTTTCTCTCCCGTATTTTCACGCAAAATTACGCGAAAAGAACTCATGTTTTGGAAACATTGTACGTGACCTTATTTCAAAATCTATCTTTAAAGAATATTTTACGTTAAGGAAAAAAAGCTTTATCTTCATAATTGTAGTTGTTGGAAGACTCGAAAAAGGTTAAACTTGTGCAATTTTTGAAAAATCAGGATTTTGAACATGAGACTTAACCATTCTTTTAAACGTCTTTCATACTAGCCAACATAAAGTTAATAAAAAACAATGGAGCATTTTTTAATTTTGGAAATATCTTAAGGGCTTCCTGTAAAGTACCCCTCAAAATGAAAATGTCGATTTCAAATTCAAGGGTAAGTGACAACAGTCAGATCGATTGGGGAATGTCAATTTTGGAGACAATCGGCAGAACGGTGTAGCCGCTAACGTTGTTCACAGAAGGACAGATAAACGGACAGGCAGTCAGACGGTCTGACCGACGGACGGGCTGACGGACAGACGGACAGACGGACAGACGGACAGACAGACAGACGGACAGACGGATGGACTGACGGATGGACAGACAAATGGACGGACAGACGGATGGACAGACAAACGGACGGACAGACGAACGGACGGACAGACGGACGGACAGACAAACTGATGGACCGACAGACGTTTTGCCGTCATTCGATTTTTTCGTACCAACGACCCACAAAACATGGATTCTCGCTGCATCACGTGATAGTTCCTCTCCCCTAAATATAGCAACTAAAGAGTTTTTCTGTAAAAAATTCCCATTATTTCGTGCAGCATTACACATTTTTTCTCCCTACTCCGGAGGGAGAAAGTAAAAATACAGAACAAAAGGGGATAATACAGATTTACACTAATTCACACGCTTCACTGTAATTCAAATTCCACTTCCCGGAAACATGGGATAAGTGGGAAGAACTCCTAGAGTCGACCTTGCCTGGGCAGTTTAGATTGAATCGTTCGTTTTAATTTGCTGCGATAGCATTGTTATATCTTCAAATATTTACGTTTATGAACTACAAACCAGCAGTAATTACGTAAGAAGATTGAAAATTTCATTTGCGAAAGTGATAGACCAAATGGGGATGAAGGGCAACGAAATTAAAATGTACACTGTGAATAGCCTTTTCAAATTCAAGTCCATTAAGACCACAAGATATAAAGTATGTAATGAGCGTCTTATTAATTTCTGGGTGAAGATGAGGGGGTGGTTTACTCCTTGCCTTCCTCTTTCCTTGACAAAGATTGACAGAGGTGTATTCTCTGCCTTCGAATGTACGCAGGAGAGCTTGGCAGGACAATTAATGGTGATGGCAAATGCTTCTGAATCTCTTATGATTTCAGTAAACTCTAGTGTATAATGTTGAGATTACTTGATGACTCAGACGTTATGCGTGATGCTACGAGACGCTACATTACAACCATGTGGTGATAAAACCCCCTTTACTCGAGATTTTAACCTGTGATGTCTCCAAGCTTCTGAGGTACTTACTGTGACCAGCAGGATGGAAATGGCATGTACGACGATGCGATTTCATAAAAAATAATTGTTATTTTGATTAGTTTGATTTTCTAATGTTTGTACAAAATATATTAAGAAGTATTAATAACATTTTGTTGACGTGCAGCAAATCTATAAATTCAGGACGTCAATTTTTGATATGTTTAATGATTGGGCTTCAAAATGTGCGTAAGAAAACGTCGATTTTATACATTATACTAATTCTTTGAACATTTCAATTGGAAATTCTAAAGAGAAACTATTTAACACCTAATAATTTCAATTTATTGAATATTAAATTATCAAGTGTTTTTTAAGTCATCTGGGGGCTCAGAGTGAAGTCATTCGACTTTTTACCAAGAAGGCCCGGGTTCGATTTGTATCAAATCCCGGACAATCTCATGTGAAATCAGTTCCAAGAAAACCAGTTTGGCTGCTTCACAAATTCTATTTCAATCCTTGTGAAGTGCCCTAAACCCTATAATATATTATACCAAAATATGCGTAATAATATGTACACATTTGTAATATGATAATGTGATAATGTATACTAATTATGTAATCTGTTCTTTTGTAATAAAGTAGTACTTACGTAATAATATATCACTTAGAATCTAATAAAAGTGAAATTGTGTACACCAAAAATGACCAAAATCAATGGTGTGATAATCAGAACAGTAGAAATTGAAATACCGTACACCTTTTCACTGAGCCCCATTTCCCCTTTCCCCACCACTTCACCTTGCCCAAAATCCTAAATCAAAAGTATTTACACTCTGCGTGAGTTGACCTTGGCCTGCGCAAGGGCGGCGTGGGCGGCCCTGCCCTGCCCTGCCCTGCCCTGCCCGCGATCGCGCGTCCATTGTTCTGCCTTGGTTGTGATGTTAATCGCGACCCGCAGCCTCTGCCTAAATCATCGCGCCTGACGCTCCGTAATAACAGAAATTCTTACACTTCACGTGTTGGGAGCCATTAGCTAATCACAATAACTTACAGAAATTGTTGGTTGTTTATTTAAATGACCCCTCAAATGTTAGCATAATTGAAAAGGCTAATACTGAGTGTTGATGTGCGCCCTGTAGCTTGTCAGGGCCTCGGTCGACCTCATGTTTATTGCTTATTGGTCAGACGTAATTGAAAACGGGCGGTGGCGCGGCCGGTTGTCCCATCGGGTGGAGGGGGGGGGAGGGCGACGGGGTGCAGAGGCGGGACCCGAAGGCAGGCATCGGAAAGTGAAGAATAAAGCGGAGAGGCGGGCCAAATATTGAGGTGGAAGACGGAGATGAGGCAGGGGGAGCGGGCGTGTATTCGGGAACGGGGCGGGTCAGGGCACGTGACATGGGGCCGGAGCCGTGGGCTCGGCCATGAGGGGAGGGGTGTGGAGAAGAGGGTAAGAACAAGGTGTCCATGGGGTTCGAGGAGTGAGGAGCAAGCTCATATGTGGGTGGCGGTTGCTTGGGATCGGCGTGTGGGGGCGCTGTGCTTAGAAAGGACAGGACGATCACATTGCAAGGTGGAGAACGGTGCGAGGCGCGGGAAGAGTAGTGTCGTCGAGACAAGAACTCGTGACGTTAGACGGGCCGCGCGTGGGTTTCGCGTGGCCTGTGATCGAAGTGGGAGACGAAGGGGCGCAGGGAGCGAACGGGAGGGGTCAGGGCTATGCGTTGGTGGGCGGAGTTTGGAGATCGGCGTGTTGGGGGCGTGGAGGGGCAAACAGGGTCCGCGAGGCGACGGGTTGCGAAGAAGCTGGATCGGTGCGGGGAGCAGGGCCGAATCGACAGGGTGGCGTGCGTGTGGCGGGCAGGGTCGGTGATCGAGGTGTGGTAAAGACGCGGGGAGCGGCGGGGAGTGAGGTACGGAGCGGAGTGTGGACCAGGGCTCCTTCGTGACGGCGGCGACAGATCGACGAGTGAGAGCGAAGCGCGCAGAAGCGAGGGGTGAGCAGCTCGCGAGGCGGGGAACGAGTCGCACGGGGTGTGAGGATAGTGGAGGGGAGCTGGCCCGTCAGCTGGGCGGGGAGTATTGAGGCGGGGTGCAAGAAGTGGTTCGCCGCGAGTGCGTTGGAGAGGGTATGAAAGACGACGTGTGATGGTTCGAGTGGTCGTTGAAGGCGTGGCAAAATGAAAAGCGTACTCTCGATACTAGGCGAGGGTACTTCGAAAAGTAGAAAACCGAGATGCGGAGAATGGAAACTAGATACTGACGGTTGCTCCTAATGTGTGACAGGACGACCAATAAGGGAGAAATTGGTGGCATGACAAGGGAACATGGAAACTACGGGATTAATTCATAAGGATGATGAAAGGAAAACCGGACAACCTTAAGAAACGTGTATTAGAAACAATTTGAAGTTCTAGAATAAAAACTTCATGACCAGAAAAAACTATTGGTTCCACAACAGGACATACTTTCTCTTATTTGTAATGGTTGCATCATATAATACTCGAGCCGCAAAATTGTTTTCGTACTTTCATTTTATAATCCTCGTAATAGATGGCTGTAGCTCCTTGTGTAATGATATAATCATTATTATACAGCTTCATTATAGTGCAGATGTTTCATCAAACCCAGAGAAATTTACAGTAGAAAAGTAATCATTCATTGGTCGTTGTTCTATTAATAGTTTCGAAGGATTGTGTATATTACTTCGGCGATACAAACCGTGCGGTGGTGACGGTTTACAGTGCATGTCCACCCAGCACATGTTTACAAATCTCAGAAGGAAATCAAAATTCTGAAATCCCTTAAGGAAAACTCATCAATTATTAAGTCGATAAGAAATATTTGAGATGGTGAAAGGAAATTTCAAGATCGGATATACTAACATAGACCACACATTTGCGTCTGATTTCTTATGTAGTTATCGCGTCCGCAATCAATACTCACTCAATATAACAGATGTGTTCTAATAAGTGATGGTTTTCAACTGAACTAATCTCTGTATTCTGTTGCAGTACCGAAGAATGATATTTCAAATACTACACTTCCCTGAAGCCTACAAGGTCTTTCTTTCAACACCAGCAAATAACTAACTTCTCCACCATTTTTATCTCTGCCTATCCTCACAAAAAGCCAGGTCGTGCGCCAGGAATGACGAAGCCAGGGCACAAAACCATATTTCACGCGTCATGTGACGGGCCGCGCAAATGACACTTCGTCCAATGCGACGCTTTCCTGGGCCCGTTCGACGCTCTCTTCGGAGAATGTCGCGTGTTTCCACGCACGCGACTGGCAATGGATGTCCGTGGGCCCCTCTCTTTTCCTGCTTTTCTGCTCGGTCGAAGCATGTCGCTTGTTCCCACGTACGCGACTGCCTGGACTAAATTTCTTTCTTGTGTGTGTGTGTGTGTGTGTGTCTCTCTCTCTCTCTCCCTCTCGCTCTCCCTCTCCCTCTCTCTCCCTCTTCCTCTCCCTCTTTCTCCCTCTCCCTCTCCCTCTCTCTCCCTCTCCCTCTCTTTCCCTCTCCCTCTCTCTCCCTCTCTCCCTCTCTCCCTCTCTCTCTCACACACACACACACAAACACACCTCACTCCTCGTGATCAAGAAGTGATCTCAAACGCGTTTTTGACATGTGCAGGAAATCGTCTCACACTAGAAAGAAAGAAAGTGTTCGATTCAGGACTTGCAAAAGGGCAAATTTCAGTATAATTTATGAGACTCCCTCGTATTAGATCCGATCTTAAAATCGAAAAGATTGGACATAGTAATCCACGCGTACGTTCTCCAATAAGTGATTTCTTGCTTCTGAATGCATAACTCTCATTTCAGATAGTTTTGGAGGATAATCTTCTTCACCCTACACATCTCTGCGAACCTGAATGCTTCAATCATTGGATTACTTCAATTTTTTCTCAATTACGTTGTCACAATTGCTTTCCCAGCCAACCCACCCAATGGGCCAAGATGTGGGTTTAACGCACATCCATCTGTCACCAGGCATGTGACGGAACGTGCAAATGACACCTCGTCCAATACAGCGCTTTCCTGAGCCCGTTCGACGCTCTCGCCGGGGATGTCGCGAGTTCCCACGGCCGCGCCGGCAATGAATTTCCACGGATCGCTCCGACCTCCTCCTCCTCGCGAGCGCTGCCTCACGGGGACGTGTCCTCCGCGCAGGCGCCGCGTGGCGAGCGCTTCTCACACATTCGCCTGCGCCACTTGGGATTCCGGCGTCGCCCCGCTCAGCCGCTGCTGCTCCTTTATTCCTAAACGTCAGCAGTTCGTCCTGAAACGACGCGCGCGACCGCTACGACACGCGTCGCGGGGACAAGCCCGCATGTGCTGGAGCCCCTCCGTCTCATCGCGCCTGTCCCCTCTCCAACGGCTTCGCGATAGAGATGCACAATCGGTCGCTGCGCCGGGAATGGGGAAAATGCTTGTGGGATTTCTGATTTTATGTACATCAGTTCAAAGGCATAAGAAATGCATATTCCTCTCGTCCGAAAATAAGTCTACATACACAACAGTTCTCTTTACTTATTCTGACTGTTAAATGTCCCTGAGTGCAATACACTGAAGATGCAACTGATGATACATGAACTACGCGTCATTCGAACTGCCCGCCCGAGAAGACGGTAGGCGTGATGTTGGCAATTTCTCGGTGCAAAATATCGAAGTAGCCTAATTTTCTACTAACCTATTAGTGCGAGACAACAATTGAGTCAGGGAGGCTCGGACAGAAGAAGAAGAACTCAGCCATTTCGTGGGTGTACGCTGCAGAGAAGACACCGATCGGAGTTGTAGTTACGCCTGTAAGTTTTTTCATGCAATAGAAATTATTAAAATGGCTCGTGTGAAAAGTTAACGTCTTAATATTTATTTTGCATGTGGTGGTTTAGAATGAATTATTTTTAAGGAAAAACAGAACATCAGATGGGAATAGATAACTCAAAGTAGATAGCTTTCTCACTAAAATATTTCCATCCCTCATGTCGTAGAGAAGCCTCTGAGAGAACTGTCTGTGGTGGGAGGCCTGAGCGGCTGGCACCGGCGCGGAGGGGGCGCGGGCACTCCGCCCAACCCTCCATCCACCTCCCCACTACCCCAACCTCACTTCCCACCCCACAGTCCCCACCATCCCACCAGCATAGGAGGCTCAGGGCATCAACTGTTGTCGCCGCAGTGCCTCTGACGGGGAAGTCCAAGGGTGCCACTCCCCACTGTGGCAGAATCTAGCTACACCGCTAGGACGAGTTCTGTCGCAGACTGGAGGAGAATTCTAGCGGCCGGCTGCTCTCATCGGTAGCTTTCTGAGGTTTCTCCGATCAACTCCAGGCGAATGCGGGAGCAGTACCTTAACAAATGGGCCTTCTTATCTTCCTCTTCCTTAGCCTGTCCACATCCCGTACTTACGTACACTTAGTCTTACATGCAGTACACTACCACACATGACGGGACACCAATCGGGAGTTTAGAGCTGGGTCAGTGACCCATTGGTGGGAGATATGTCGTTGGAGAAGTATTTCCAGCAGACGTAGATCAGCCCCGGTTCTCTCCAGCCAGCTCCCGCCGACCAAAATCACCCCTTCCCTTCCACGATGAAAATATGCACTACACTTATAGGATATCGCCCGCCGCAGCTACCATACCGCCGCAGACGCGACGGTAATCACTAATGAATCAATCAACCCATCGCTTCTTCAGACCCCTCCGTCCCCACCGTCATGGTACCCCTACTCTCGCTCTCACAGTTCTCAATGCACCCCCATCCCCACCATCCCCATCCTCCCACAATTTCCATCATCACCATCGCCCCCACAATCACCGTACCGCCACCCTCGTTCTTACAGCCCACATTGCTCCAATCCCCCGCCCACTCAATTCCCATCATCCCCATCGGCACCACAATTCCTAAAATACCTACCGTTTCCACACCCACTCCCCTCCGCCCTCAGCGCTCTCGCATCCCCCACGGCCCCGACTCCACCCGCCGACACTCGCCCGCATGCGCCGCCCCGCCCGCCCGCCGATAGTATCGGGCGTCCCGCAAACGCCACATGGAGAATGACCAGTAATTACAGAGGCGCGGCGGGCGCCCTCTCGTGCCGCGCCGCCATTACTCCGCCGAGCTAAACGGCGACCACTACTCGCGTCGCGCTCTCTTGTGGGGCTTATGGAAATGCAGGCACGATGCGCAATTTTCTGCTCTTCAATAGGAATGCGCGTCGGTAATGGGGGCGGAGCGGAGCGGTGGGGTAGTTAGCCCCGACGCCGCAGCGCGCCGCTACGCGCGACCAAAGAGCAAACACTCACACACACACACACACACACACACACACACACACACACCAGAACGGTAGTCGGCAAACTCTCTGTTAAAAAACCACACTCGGGAAAAATTCAAAAACAATAAAATCGTTTCGATTGTGAGTGAAAAAAGCGAATATTTGATATTGTTATTTCTCCTGTTCTTAACGCTGCGCGTAACGACTGAGGAATATTCCTACTCACTGCATTCGTCATCGCTGACGTCATGCCACAGAAAGGCGCCAAGGAAAACGCAGCCCACCATTAAATACTATTTTAGTTCTTACGTTATTGCTTGTTATTGCCTTCAATTCGGAATTTGATATTCGTTGCGTAACTTATCTGGATCAAGAGGGTCGTGGATACGAGGAAAATATCAAAACAGTTGAGTGATGTTACATGTATTCTTACGATAGGGAATTACGAAGGGAATTATGAAAAGAGAAACTGAGTCGAGTCAACATCTACTTAATTAGTAAATAAGTAAATCTGAATCAATAAAATTAGATACAAATTAAAATTATACATGTTCCACGGACGAAAAAAGTATGTAAAAGTTGACCAAAGTATTATATGCAGTTTGTTCTCTCTTTCAGGAAATATACTTCATTCCTCCGTTTGTTTGAAATGTATGTATTTATCTAGCGTTTATAATAGATTTCAATGTCAAAACCCGTAATTGTACTAACGATATTATATTTGCTAAATTAACCTATAAATATTGAGTCGCTAACGATCTCAGTTGGCAATAATGATATTATTCACCATTAACAAATGAAAACCTAGTGGTGCTACTGAATGGAACAGACTATCCCGTATTGGGTTTCTATTTCCTTTGGTCTCCGCTAGATATTCGATGTTGCCTTATACTCTTGCCAGCTGTCATCTATCGCCGTCCAAGTATATATTTTTTAAAATTTTCTAAATTTCTGTTTTTTAATAGCAGAACAGAAATATTATTTTAAGAATATTAAAGAACAGTAAAAGCTCGTATTAAATGGTAATTTTCTTTAAAAAATATGGAGTCATTTTTAAAAACTGGCGTTTTAGCACTACTGTAAAATCGAAATGTAAATCTCTTTTTTACAGAAAATTTGGAGATTTCTAAAAACTTCATTCAAAATCATTTGAAGCTTATTAACCCACAAATATAATAGTGTTTACAAATTGCTTGAAATGTGCATAATAACGGCGTGAGAGATTTTTCAAAGAAATTTCACTTATGTAACCTTTGAAAAAACAAAACAAATACCTCGAAATATACTTTACGTCATATTAAAAAGTGCAGTTGGCACTATCCGTTTGAACAGTTCGAAGAACAAATTTGATGCCATTTTTGAGAAAATGGCGTTTCAACATTACCGAAAATGCGGAGTTTGAGCTAGTTTTCACAGAAAACTTGCGTGTTTGAAAACCTTTATGTAACATTATTTAAAGCTCATGTATTCATAAATATAATAATGCAAACAAATTACTGCTACTATCAATATTAACGACGTGAGAGGCGTCTATGTCATCTAAAAGAGTACATTTAGCACTATTCCTGTGAATAGTTTAAAGAAAAAATTTGGAACCGTTTCTGAGAAAAATTGTTTGTAAGTTTTTAAAATTGCATCTATTGCCCGAAATATTGTGCGCAAAGTACTAAAATTTTCAAAAAACTGTTCACGAGCCTAATGAAATGTTCTGCTTATGGGCCTATGGAGACCAAATTGTTTTTGAAGAAACATTTCTATCTTCAATTTTTCAGTTGTAAGAAGACGCCCAAAAATTTTTGAAATATTGAAATGTTTGAAAATTTAGAATTAAATCAGAAAATCGGACCTATGCTTCGTTTATAAGTGTATTAAGACAGACGGACAGACAGATAGACGGACGTTTTGAATTAAAACATTTTTTCGGTAGCAGAACGTGTATTTCCATTGAAATCTCAAAAACCATTTTCTGCAACATTACGTAACTGTCCCTATACAATGTATAATACTCCGTATATACGTACGTATATGGGAAAGTAAAAAAAATTCAAAATACATCTCTTGGTTTTGAAGCGAATATTGACTGCTTGCTTATCCGGATCCGCACCGTACAGTTTCTCATTTGACTGCTTTGAGAATTAGTAATATAATGAATTAGTTCACAATGGTATTGTACAATTTTTTTAAAAGATTTAATGTGTCTGTAACAAATAATGTACTTCAGCTTACGGGTCAATGACCCCATCTCGATCAGGTTTTTGTCCAGTTTCCCTGATCCATTGAGCAATTGCTGAGATGGCTCCTAGTTTTGCTTCTGGACGTAAATTTAGCTTCACTATGCGCACTTTTTGTTGAACTCTTCCTTTTCTTGTGATGGATGGTAAGAGTAGAGGTAAGGGCGAGTTACTATTTTGTTAGCAATGCAGAAAAAGTATACTTGAAATTCGTTTACCGATATGTTTTCTATTACTCGGAAATGAAAATGTTTGTTTTTTTCAAATATTGCAAATCTTGCATTTTTTAAAATTCATTTTTATTTATTTTAAACTTTTACTCATCTTTCAACTATTTATAGTTAAAATTACCGGAAGAGATTCTGGAACTCAAGAAAACGTGCGCAGATAATCTCCCTCATACGTCACATACAGTTTTTACTGTTTTTTGACTAAATAAATCTAAATCTAAATCTAGTAATATGTCACACATGAAATGCATTTAACTTTACAAAATTCATCGTTCAAACAAATGTTGCAACATTGACCCTATACATATCACTTACGATCACTTTTCACTCACTACTATTCGAGAGGTTCATAGTAATACCTACTATATACAAACGCTTTAAAAATGATTTGTTGCCAATAGAGTAAAGAATATGACACAACCTACTTGGAAAACAAGTTTCGCGTACCGGGGTTTCACCAATTATAATCTTTTACATTTGGACAAAATATTGTATAAATATGTGAATGTTTCTTCTCTAACGTATTTACTCCAATTTATTTTATTGATAATTATAGCATAAACACTTGAATTCTGCCTAAAAACAAGTGAGTATTCCACATCTTTGAATTATATTCTATTATTGATATTTTACGTAACATATAATGTGAAATTATAATACATATCTTATCTGAATTCCAGACATAACAAAATGCTTCCGTCGATAAATTACCCAGCACAATTAAAAATTTATTTTATTTTCACCTTCATTCCTGTGCTAGCGTTTTCAACAGATATATCAGTTACTCCAGAATCCAATTCCTATTATAATGTTAAATTATTTCCTCACCACCCTTTGATATTAAAATGTATTGTAAATCAGAGCATTACTTTCACTGATTCTAACCTCACTTTCATTTGGAAAAAGAACAACGAAGAAATCAAAAATGGTAGTAAAGGGATTATTATCACCAACAGCTACAGAGAAGAGCCCATGTGGAGTGAGCTACGAATTAATAGTACAAAAGCAGAAAACTCGGGAATATACGATTGTGAATACCAAAGGATGATGAACAATTCTCCCTACATCTCTCACCCTCTCCACAAAACCCGTTTTCGTGTTATCCCCAACTCGTTTCGATCGATGGATGCTGACGTAAAATTGAAAGGAAAACACCTCGAGTCTGATTTTATTGGTCGTATGCGAGTGAAAAATGAGGTGCTACATAATTCAGCAACAAATAGTTCTAAGAGTACAACGACATACTCTTTGAAACTAATTGGTCGACATGAAACAACTCCAACTGAACCTACAACAGAAGAATCAGGCTCATCGAAATATCAAGAATTTGTCCAAAAAAATATTATTCCTCTTTCTGGTATTGTTATAGAAATCGTGATAATTTTTTTCGTTTCATTATTATGTTCTCGTAGAAAACCTAGACAAGATGATTAAAACAATATTTCCATAAATAGTCTAGTAGTCCGATTTGTAAACAGTATCTGCTTACTATTTCAAATAGTGCCTTCCAAATAAAGTGTAGGTAAGGTATGATTATTTGTGGGAAACGCTACTGAATTGAATACATTTTGAAGGGATATGTACAGATCAAGGTTGTATTTATAATTAATGTGTGTCGAAATAAATATAAATGAGTGAATTTGGCCGTTAATTAATTTGCGTTTCTATCGTATGGATTCAAGAACACGTTTCACAAACACCTCAGGTTGGAATACTAAATTCAGAATGATATTAAATATGACTTTCATCAATAAGCTGAATAGTTTATGTTGAATGTATTTAAATCACATTTCTTTATAAGTGTTTTTTCTTTGACTACTAATTGTGATTTTCCAATTTATTGATTATGTTAATTTTTTTGTAACATACTAAATTTACAAACCTGAATTCCGGACACTAGAGTGTACATGTGTTTCCAGTATGATAGAATGATAAAACAACAAAGTGATTTGTTCAATAAATAAGGAAAAATTAGCTGCATGGTTCATAAGGCTTATTGCGACTGGAGTTCAGGAATTGAACTAAATTACTAAAATATATTATTTGGATATGAAACCATATTCTAAAAAAATAGAATTCAAGAGAATTCTAAAGGAATATGTCAAATATTAGAGCAGTGAGAATAAATAAGATGTAAAAGAGTTAATAGAAAAATGAAAATACAAATAGAGTCATGAGCTTACAAAGAATATATCTTGAATGTAATTGCTGGAAATTACTGAGTCTAAAAGTATTGAATAGTGTTTCCTGAAAAAAATCACTTAACATCTTATGATTAATTTAAATATACAGATAATAGAAAAATAATGAAAATCAGAAACAAGCTGTTAAATTTTCCCCCAGTTGCAAAAACTATTGTATTTGAAAAATCTATGTGAGTTAGTTATGGCTAAGTAAAATAATATAATTTATCAACAAATTAGGTACAAGTATATTAACCGTGTGTTTCATTTCCCATATCATACAAGAATCAAGGAATATATCGTCTAGATGGTATGAAGCGAACTAGATACAGTATATTTAGTAAGTATATACAGTAAGTACGTATTTTACATTGCCACTTACTAACACCACTGGTTAAGTGGAAGAGAAATATATTATAAACCTAATTATGTAAGTTTAAAATAAATTAGGGCACCGTATTTTCGAATGGATGTATTCATGTAGTTGGATCGTTGAAATTCAGGTACACAAAATATGCTAATACATAGATTTGAAACTAATATTTGTTCACATATTTCATACTGATTTCCATTTATTGGAGAAATGAATATTTATTCACCACTATAAATATCTCCAATATCCATTTATACATTCATAAAATATTTCCCGTATTCATCTGCTGTGAATTACGATGTCTAGCGTCGATTCTATGTTTATCCACTGCTATGATAATTAAAAATATTATGATCTCTGCAATGGTACCAAAAAACGGTATTCGCAACCTATTCCACAGTGGAGTCTTTTTAACACTCATGTACTCGTTTGTTGAAGTTGTCTTTCGTGACTGTGATAGCACGTCTGGTTCTCCCATTCTTTCAAGTACACCTTTGACCATCTCATTATTCTGACCAACATTCCCGTTTATATTGTGCAATGCCACCACATGTTCAATATCTCTGCTATTATTTAGGCTTTTAAATGTACGTTTCATTTGTTTTTTTATATTAGTAACAGATGTTTGTACACTTTTTTTGTTCGTACCTTCGTTGTTTGATTTGTATTTATCAACTCTAGGTTTTGGGTGTTTCGTTACATTACAATGAGAAAATAAAGATGTAATATTTCTAACTACGTCAAAAGAGGCTGTTTGTCTGACATTAGGGTATTTCATTTTAATGTGGTCACTATTGTGCTTTCGAGGAGTTATACACAAATATTTTTCCGAATCTGCAGAGGAAGTATTGGCAATGAAAAGCTCTCTCCAAGTTGGCACCTGGTCCTCGATCGTGAAAATGAAGAAATTTTTCCTATTCCATTTGATTTCTTCAAAATTCTTCCTCCAAACTATGGTGAGGTTGTTTTGATTTTTTGAACATTTTAACTTTAAAGGTACGTCAGAACTCAACATTAAACACTGAATGTTATTGTATTCCGAAGTTACAGGCACCGCCACAGAGTTCATCATTATGGTAATAATCATGAAGAGCAGAAAATAATTTCTCCACTCTACCTGAATCATTTCTTGCTTAGGACCACTCTTTAAGAACCCAAATTTAGCACTAACATCTCACAATATCTCACCTTCTTTGTTATTCCTCAAAACTATCGCGAGGAAGAAATAACAAATTTCATTTGTTTACATATGATGTGATTGGTGAAAAATACATGAAAAGGCATACATTTAACAAAATTCTAATATTTTGTAGTACGCGTTTGTACGCGTTTGATACATGAACCGAAACTAACATGTTTAAACAAACGTCTAACACAAAAAAATTTTCAGTGCCTAAATCTGATTTTACATCGACAATACAATAGCGATAAGCGCAGGCTGATTTTAAATTGCCGATGGCAGCTGGTAGGATAATATTTTTTGATTGTACAAGTGTGACAACGAGGGACTTGCGAAAAGGAAGGCGAGAATATGAGTGTCATGACAGGAAGACTGGCACCTATCAACCGATCGTTAGTTGACAGGACACCATTAACGCAAGTCAGTCATTAGCACTAATGATGATAAACTGTCCCACTAATGTGGTCAAGATATACGGATGGATATCGAGAAGCACACCATTACCAGGCAATTTAGGCCTTTTTAGATATGAATTTTGGTAAATTAAAGTTTTTGACGATTAATTAAACGAGCAGCATGAAACAGTTGTCCTCGAAGAATTTTGATAAAATAACATTTGGTAAGACCTACGGTAAGACGTTGTGACTTCAAGGTCCGTCACGTTACTGTTAATGCATAACGCCGCAACCTTCCGCGTGGCCCCAAAACTTCCTAATACTTGAATCCCGTCGACGCTCGCTTCGTCGTATCTTTCATCCAATTACCTAGCACAACACAAATCACTCCACAACAGTTTGCCCATGTAGTCCCAAATAAATGTGAAGGACATCGGGGGAAGGGTTTGTAAAATAAAAAATTCACTTGAACGAAACTTAACTGCGTAAGCGGTTTCGAGAACATAAAACGGGCTGGAGGTAAATCTGAACGTTTCGTTTCACCTTCCTTGGTTAATTTTTGTTCACAACTTTGAATAGCTACGCAATGAATAATTCATCTGTCAGTTTAAGTTTCTACTACTACCATTACAATCATTACTATTTCTATTACTACCATTTCCATTTCTACTATTACTATCACTGTACAATTTAATTTCAAAACTTGAAATAGAAAATATCTCTTTGCATTACGTATTGAGAGGTACACAAAAACAAAAATTACCTATTGTTTCGTTGAATTATTGTTAACTGAATGAAAATACAGTTCAATTTTCATAACTTCCAGCATTCATGTGTACCATAGTTGTGTCTCCAATATGTTATTCTCTAATGAGGAAAGCAACACACAGTAACTTGGGTTTTCTGAAGCAGTCGAGAACCAAATAGTAGTTCACTAGACAAAAGCATGCAATCAATTGGAGGTCGCACGTCATTAACTGAACGGCTCCGAAGAAAGTCGGCCTTGTTAGTTAACTGTCGCATTTCTTACAAGGCGAGCGGTGGCACGGGGGCCAACCACATTTAACGGACAGCGTCCACACGGCAGCGCCATACACTGGGCTGAGTAGAGTCAAAACCTGCACCAGGCCAATTGTTTAAAAACATATTAAATATTTATTATCAGTTCTCGCAACTTCAAATAACTGAAATCTTAAAAAATATAAGGTAGTGAAACAACTATTCCAACTAATAAATTCCAGCATCTGCCGGATCAATAATATGTTAGGGATAATCAAATAAATTTAACATAAAATAAAATATTTATACAAAAGTTTTTCCCCGTAATTGACGATCTAGTTCATTGACATCCAGATAATTGACGGGCTTATGTGTTATATATATAAAAATAGTTTTTAAAGTATTGCAAAATACAAATACTTGCCCATTAGCGTTCCTTATTACTAGAAGTGAAAATACACTAATATTGGATTGTTTATAAAGTATTTGTTTAAAGCGTCTACAATTTTGTTCACCTCTAAAACGTTATTCAACTTTGAAAAACTCTTTAATCTATTACTTTAATTTAATTACATGAAATGCATTCACAATAATACGTCAAATCTCTAGTTTGATTTAATGGAATAAACTTCAAAGGCCGATTAAAAAAATACGTCACCGATAGAAATTATTACATGAAATTATAATTTGAACAATAATAAATTATCGTAAAGAAGAATTGCTTGGATATGGGCAAATGGTAGGCAAATGGTAACCGTTTAAAAAGTAGAATTAACAGTTAATTATTTCATTTTAATACCATTATTCTGTTTTATAAAAACAATAATTTAATAAATTAATTTCAACAGATTCACTTTTCAATCAACGTTATTGTTTTAACCCTAAGTCAGGCTTCATTCTGCCAACGCGTTTTGCTGTCGCTGAAGCAGTTTCACCCCACGCAGCACTTGCTTGTCGTTGGGGCCACTGTGTGTGTCCGTGGAGGCCCAGCAGACACCGGTAGCCATAACCGCATTTCAGAGGCGGCGCGGCCCGCGGGGCGCCGTGGAGAATGGGACAATGACGAGTGAAGGGCGGGGCGCGTCCCCGAGGTTACGTGCCGGCGTCCTGACGCCCCGCCCGGCTGCCCGTGGCCGCGGCGGGGACTGATGGCGGAGGCGGGGCGCGGGCGGAGGTGGCGAAGGTAGATGATGGAGGGAAGGAGGAGACGGTGGAGAGAATGACGATGGGTTTGGAGGGGATGGCGTCAGAGGAGACAGTAAGGGCGAAGGTTACTCGATGACGGTCGAGAGATTGCGTCAGAGAAGGCAATAAGGGCGAGTGTTTCTCGATGATAATGGAGAGGATGGCGTCAGAGGAGACAAAAAGGTTGAGGCTTATTTGACGACTGTGGAGAAGATGGTGTCTGAGGATATAGTAAGGGCGAAAGTTACTCGATGACGGTGGAGAGTATGGCGTCAGCAGACGATGACTATGAGCATAGTATAGGGCAGAGGAAACTTTTACGATATTGAGGACTGAAGAGGCATTGACGGATTGCGATAAAAAACGGAGTCATCGATGGCCATGACGACAATGTCAACGTGAACGGTGCGCGGTGAAGAGAACAGTGTGAGAGAGCTGAACGGCTGCGTGAGCGGGCGGAGGCGTTGAATTGATTCATTGATGTTTATAGACACTTCCACTACTATAGTCATTAGAGAACGAATCTTTTATCTCGGAAGTGGGGGGGAGCGAATGATACGAAGGCATAGAGAATGATGACCGGCGAACAGATAATATAACAGGATGAAATCAGTGAAGATGACGCCCAGGGCGATTTGATAAGCCTATGAGAGACGGAGGGTTTTCTCCGCGTTGCTCGTATGTGGGAACTTCAATGACGAGACGGAGCACCATAGTCTTGGAGACACATCTGCGAGCAGGGTCCGTCGGGCGTTGAGGGGCTCCATAATGTGGCTCAAAAACTGGACGGAGGGTGAGTGTTGTCTGATCAAAGAGCACGTGAGGTCTCAGGTCGCTTTTGCTCAGGTTTCGTACTCCAATTCCGAAGATAAAGATCTCAGAGGGCACAGATGTCCAATTTTGAGAAAGCGGTGGAAGTTTGTTTATCTTCAAAAAGTGAAGAAGAAATAAGGCTTTATGTCGTGTGTGAAGGGGATGGGGTAAGCACCACCCATCCTGTTAACAATGGGGACATGTACCAACTAAATAAAATACGTATTTCAGTAAATGAGCCTTCAAATAATTCACATTAATAAAAAATACAGCTATATCTGGGAGATGCATAGCGCGCACAGGCGTGGGTCTATCTATTGTGGGCACTTCGGGGTTAAACCGTGGGAGTTCCATTGGCTGCTCTCAATATTTGATGCAGCAGACACCACAGAAATGGAGTGCGGTTGTCCTGTCGTTGATGAAGAGAACCGCACCATTCCGCCGTTTTTTATCAACCACTCGTTAATTTGGGGAACCACCAACTTCTGAAGAATCGACTCACCGTTGCCTTCTACTGTTTCACCTCTCTCGCCCCCACCCTCGCCCTTATCACTCTCCGTGTCGCCCTCTCGTGCGCCCCCCCCCTGCCGTGCGCCGTGGGCGTGGGCGTGGGCATGGGCGTGGGCGTGGGCGTGGGCGTGGGCGCCGGCGCCGGCGCCGGCGCCGCGCGTGCTTCGGCAGGGCCGGGGACCTCCGCGAGCGCGCGCCCTTAGTGCGCACGGCACGTCGCGTCGACGTGGGCCCCTGTGATTGGTGGCGTCGGGCCGCTCGCGCCTGCACACCTTGGCCATACCAACGCGGGACCACCCCCGGCGGCGCCTGCGGTGGAGGCGGGCGGCGGGGGCGCGGAGGGCGGGCCGCTGGGGGGGGGGGCGGGGCGCCGATGTGGCGGCGGCGTAGGCTGGGACGGGAGCGGAGGCGGGGGTGGGCAGCGGGAACAGCCAAGCGTCCTGCGTGCCGCGGCGTGGGGCGGGCGCCGGCCTGGAGCCACGCCCACCCACGCGTTGAAGTCTCCCACTTCCAGGATCCTCTATGGCTTTTGAACACTGTGCTTGATTTATAAAATTTTAGGTCTCGTAACGAGCCGCAAATAAATTTTTAATTTAATACAGTTATATATTTATAACATCACTGTATAATTATAAATCACACTTAAGAACAATTAGTAACAGTGGTAGCCTTGGTTTTATATGAATGTATTGATTAGGAAATATAAAATTATTTTTTCTAATAATTTTATTGCGTTCGTAGAAATTATTCATTTCAGTGGAAAATTATTTAATTCTGAGTTTACAAAAGACAGTTGAACTAAAAATCCAAATTGTCAAATGTTTGCTCTCTGCTTAGTGTTGTTGTTTTTTTTATTTTGTCCCTGCGGTACCAGCACGTCGCGCCATTCCGTTCTGTTCCATTTCTCCAGAAGTCAAATCAATATAAAGAGATATTTTTCTTCAAAAAATTACTTTTTCGTACATCAAACATAATAAATTAGTGGCAAAAAATTAAAATTGAAGATTTTGGTGGCACAAAATGATGAATATCCATTTCCGGTAGTTTCTAGTGTTGCATCCCAAATTACGACACTCTATTACGCTGCCAAATATTATGTTAAAAAATGTGCTATGTAAAACGGTATCCAAAAACGGTTAAATTCGATCTTAAATTATAAAGCTGTAAGTGAATATTTTCCCTTAATAAAAAATTATGGTTTATTTCATTTTCATCACTTTAGAAATACGTAGCTCTTCGTATGTATGTAGTATGTATTCTGTATTCTCCCGGCGAGAACTTCTGATAGGAGGGCCCTAAGTTTCGAGTCCCGACAGTGCCAGAATGTTCGGCACTAGCTAGATAGCTACATCGAATTCAGCCGCTTTCTGTCAGAGGGTGAGAGGCGGAGTTCAGGGAGTGGACGCGCATTCTTCCGGTATTCCGCCCACTGCGGTGAGCTCCTGCTGTAGCTCAGCCAACGAGGCCACGCCCACATGTGCGTTGAAAACGCCCGCCCACCGAAGCGCTCCCAGACACAAGCACCGTTTTACTGATCCCAATTGGCTGATAATAAAACTACGGGATATCCTCGTGAATGGATCAAAACATACGTGGTGAAGTAGTTTAGCTCATTGATTATTCGTGTTCAATAACGTCAATCACATATTCATCGAGATGTAAATACGATAGAAGCCAAATTAAATTGAAATTAGATACCTATAATAATTTGAACGCCTTGGAACCTCTGCCAATTTTTTATGGTATTTCTGAACATGGCGGAATTTTCTTGTTTGAATTCAAGACGTGCCGTCTGCAATACCGGAGAACATAAGGCAGTTGCCGACTGGAATAGTGTAGACAGATGACTTCACCTTCTGCTTTTTGTATGGAAGACTATGGCAAACCACCACATACTTACCGTATTCTGAACGGTAGCCTCGCCCGACCGTATTGGGGTCTTCGAAGCCTCTCCCTGCATCCCGCATCTTCGACGTTAATTCGAGGGTTGGGGCAAAAGTAATGCCATCTATGTTATTCTTTTTTCAAAAAGAAAATACTGTGTTATTAAACATAAATGACTCACCGTGTATAAAAATTTAATTTCATATTTGCCCAGGAATGCCAATCAATTCACTTTACAATGAAATCAATTTGCTGTTGTTGACCGCAAATAACCTCCCAACTAAAGAACTATTAATACCCTCTCGACAAAAGAACAACTTAAAGAATAAATGTGGAGAAATTGGAATGAATTGTGATGAAGTGTCGTTTTTTGATATATTTTGGCTGCAGAGGCTGAAGCTGACCCCCCACCCCTTCCCCCTCTCTTGCGTTCTTTGGATCCGGTTCGCACGCTTCCTTTTGACGAATGATTCCGGAGTGTTAGCGAGCGCGCCGCGTCGCTTTTGGTTTTCCAGACGACGCTCTGCGCATGCGTTCCCGCACGAAAACTCCGGAATCATTCGTCAAAAGGAAGCTTGTAAATCGGGAGAAAGGGAGATGTCACTGTCACGGGACGTCCAAAACAACTCTCACCTACGAAAGATGCTTCCAATCTGCTGCTGTATTCCTCTTGGACATCGTAACTGATCTCTATTGGCTGATTAAGAGGCAATGGTGAAATTCCCATTTATCACTTGACAGCGTATTTTCATGGAAGCTGCAAATCACGGTTCTCTGCCGTGTGTGTAGTCTAGTGCGTTCTTTATCCTCAAAAGACAATGTCAATCTTTTTTACGATCATCATAAACAAGGAAAAGTAGCTTAGTCGTTCTTTTTAGAATAAAGATTTGAGCGAATTTTAAATGACTGGACTAGCATTGCTCAAACCATTCTTTGCTGCATTCTTTGCTGCATTCGTATTTGGAGCAATAATGAGCTTTTATTTCGAATTAATATTAATTTTTTGCAAAACTATGCATAATACTGTATTACAACAGATAATCAAAAATTTTTGAAATATATCACTTGAACAATGTCAAGTGAAAGTCAAAAGAAATATTGAATTTGTCGTTTTGTTGAGCAAGTCTCCCTATTTATAAGCGAATAATGAATTTTCTTGTTCATTATTGCAATGCATAAGCAAAAATACACTTTTGATCGGCAGGCGATAGTAAAGCCCCTAACTAGCAAAATCAGATCGTAAATTAGTAAATCTAACGAAAGAATATTAGAATATCTTAATTATAATTCTACTCGTGTCTTACGACTAAAAGAAGGAAAACGACTTTTGTCTTGATTTAAAATAAAACAACCTTTAGCTTGTGTCTGTCAAACGTAACTAGATTAACAAGATAGCGGTTGGTCGCTGTGTCGACACAAGATTTCACCGCTTTGCTGACAGCGATTTGATCCCGGTTGTGTACAGGGAGACAGGTTTCCTATTTATACGAGTTAAGTGAATTGCTCTATACTTCTTTAAAGCGGCTCATAATATTTCTTGATTTCCTCACATTTTGTTGCATCGTTGAGTGGAAGAATAATTAGTACAATATGTAGGTATTTGTGCTAGAAAGTGGAACAAACTTTCTCGTAAAATTTAGTTCCCTACTTTCATAAGACTGGATTGTTTTTCGTTTTGCGATACCTTCTTCCCAGCTGCTATCTATCGACGTATTTTACATAACTGAAAAAATCATCAAATTGTAAAATATTGCAGACTTGCTTGTATCCCTCCAAGTTCCACTTACGATTAAATATGAAGACATTCCTTCGTATATGAGAATTTCTCTCGAATGTATTTTATCAATAAATTGCAGCCTCAGAATGATAAGATTCTACCTGGTATTTTGGCAAGAAATGAATTTTTTACACGTTTCAGATCCCGTAAGTGAGATCCAATACAAAATTAAATAATTTTCAAATTAGATTCGTTAAAAAGTTTCTTTGAACAAAATGTCATGTCATTTTACATATAATATTTAGAGTATAATACATATCCACGTACTTTATGTATAATCACCTCCAAACTTTTAAAATTCTCTTCGGTAAAATGTCTTCAAATTCGTCTGAAACTTTGTCATTCCAAGGCAATTATTATGGCATTTTGGCTCGCTGTATGGTGGATGACACGAACTGAGATAAGTGTGTGTTTATATTTAGATTTATTTATTCAAAAAACCGTAAAAACTGTATGTGACGTATGGGGGAGATCATCTGTGTCGATTATGAGATGATGAATGGTGGAGCAATGGAGAAATGAGAGGCAAAGAAAACGAGAATGCTCTAAGAAAATCTGTCAATAGATCTCCAAGTACACCACAATTTCCATATGGATCGACGAGGAATTTGACACCGAACGCATGTGCCTCGAGTAAATATAACATTGTCATTTAATTAAAATTAAAAATTAATATTTCAGAAAATTTAGGAAATTTTAAAATTATTCAAACACCTGAATATAACAGGTCTGAATGAACGATCTAAAGTAAAATCTAGGCGCGTCTAAGCTCTTAACTGACTAATTTCTTCACTCTTCCATTTCCTCCCTCAATTTCTCCTATTCGGTCACAGTATACTGCACAAGGTACAAAATGGCACAGCGTTAAGTACCAGGTGTTTAACCCATGATACTTGGGTGTGTTTTATTTCGATAAATTCTACATTGTTCATTCGTATCTCATCTTTTCTCATGTTTTTCAAGTTTCTTATGTTTATTATACTTGTTCACCTATATTCTTCTCTGTAGAGCTACTGAACATGGGATAAACATCCCAAATCACGTGTATGGCTACTTTAAAAAAATATATATATTTGAAATAAATTTTGTGGCTGATACCTCCTGTATCTTTAATCAATGTGTTTTTTTTATGTTTAAGTTCCATCGTGAATCAGCGTGAGTACTTTTGAGCATTAGCAGTTTGGGGGTCGTTAGGAGGCGAGGGGCCGTCGCGTGCTAGGGGCGGCACACGAGACGGCCGCCCTCGCCGCCTTCCCAGGGTCCGCGAGGAGATACCGTCACATCCGCTGCCCGGCGCGACGCGACGCGACGGCCAGGGCGGGCGTCGCCGCCCATACGAAGAGGCATCGCCCATTCGCCCGCCGCGCCGCCCATCCGTCACTCGCCCCGGCGCCCGGCGCGCGACGCGTGTCGGATTCCACTGCGGAGGGCGCGCGCCGGCACTAGAAGTGGAGCCTGGAGAGCAGGAGGGCAACGCGGTCCGGGAGCTACCCAAGCGAATTGGGGTTGAGGGTGGCTACACTGCTCACTTTCCATCGCTGAATTTTTCGTTCGATGCTTGATTTATCATTTGGAAGCGCGACTACTGCGGTTATTCGTATCGTAGCGCATTATTACGGGAGCTAGCTGTGTCTCCCGCCCTCTTGAGTGTGAAATCCAACGCAAACATACTCTTCTCTCGCGGGGATTTTACACTCCAGGTATATCTCCCAGCGAAGCACCATCAAAGCGGAAAAGGCAGAATACAAGCGCCCGATTGGATTCTCTACTTGTGGTAGTGTAGAGCATGTAAGTGTGCGCGCATGTGTGTGTGTGCGCGCCCCGTCCGTGGTCAGTTTGTTGCGATACAGCTCAGGAATTCGTCTGGAACTGACCGGAAATAATACCCACGAAAACTGGTGTCTTAGCAGCACGCTCTGCAGAACGCTCTGGAGAAGGACACAATACGCAGCCCGAAACGTTAGTCATCATGTCAGTGACGCGGCTCGTCCCGGATAGCCTAGATAACATAAATCAAATCAAGCACAAGTCTTATCTCTATTAAAGATCCAGAATTCTTACGTGTCAAACATTCATTTTAACTCAAAAGTCATCGGCTAGAACCCAAGTCTTGTGAAAGCAGCAGGATAATCCTAAGAACGAGCCATGGCAACAATTCGACCTCCTCTGTCGGAATCGGCCAAATAAAGGGCCGTGTGGGGATGGTGTGGGACGTAGAAAGGAGGGGCAAAAAGGAGTAAAGAAAGAGAAAGGAGAGTGTGAGAACAACAATACTATGGAAAAATAAGTCTAAAGGAGAATGTCGAATAAATCCCATTGGACACTGAATTGAACGTTTACTGCAATGTTGTTGTTTTTTTTGACAGTTGATTCTCAAATGTATTTGTGAAAATATCAACATTCGCATTAAGAGTGTGATGTATTTTGATATTTAATTTCACTGAAATGAAACAACGATATTTTCTATCTTTTGTTTTCGAAATGCAAAATTTGACAGTTGATTCTCAAATGTATTTGTGAAAATATCAACATTCGTATTAAGAGTGTGTTGTATTTGGATATTTACTTTCTCTGAAATGAAACAACGGTATTTTCTAGCTTTTTTATTCGAAATGCAAGGGCTTAGGAAATGGAAACTATGTGAAAATCCACAGAAAATCCATTTAAGTGGTCCAGAATTAAACAAACTTTTCGTCTTATCATCTCATAAAAAATCACACATTACGTATAAATTCCCTTATTATGCATTGCCTGATGAAATGGCACTCTGTCAGTGTACCTTTTTCAAAGGATGTAGAAATCTTACCCGTTCAACAAGTTTAAATTGTTATTTTCAAACTGATGAAAATACTGGTGTCACAGGGGTAAGAATAACACCAATGTTCTAAATATTAACATGTTTATCTACTAGGAAAGGAAATTGTGAAAGCAAGAGAAATGGACATATGAAATTTCTGGAAATTTAAGATATACGTAGTTTCAAAGGGTAATTATTTTAGTTGACAGCTGAATTTACGATGAACCGACATTCATTCTATTATTCTGAATTTTGAATACATTAGATGTATATATTGAATATATTCACTACATAAATTTTAATTCACGACAGGACATATTTTTTAAACAATACTATTTTTAGGATAAAAGGAATCGGCCCACAAAGAGAAATAAATTCATGCTAAAATAATGAATATGGAATATTTTGAAATAACGAGCTGATATAACAGGGGAAATTATACAATACCCAAGTTTATAGTGTTCCATCAATGGTAGTGCACTGTGGGTTTCAAAATTGATGCAACTGCTCAATTTCCTTCTATTCCCTCTTTTATCTTTTCCAGCATTGTGACAAATCATTAGTTTCCCCTCAGCATCTTTATCACCAGCAATTTCTGCTTTGTTTGGATGCTGAACAGTCCTTCCTTTATTTCCAGCACGGAAAGGACTTTGGGAAATGTACAGAAAGAGGGAAATACTTAAGAAAATGGGTGGTGTAGCAATTAGAAGCTCATTACCAGTGAAGACGTCAGACATCAACAAATCTCCATTTACCAAAGTTCGTTGATTATCTCTTGAATACTTCAGTGTAATTATTTGAAGTGAATGATTATGAATCTATTCTAAGAAACGACTACCTTGCAATTTACGCACTTCCTATTTTAATTTTTTCCTCATTAATGTTTACCCTATCTTACTTTGAAAAGGATTACTGCAATTTATAGGAAAAGACCGTTCTTGTGATAAAGATCGTTTTATTTAAATAAATTGTAACATTCTATCAGTATGCGAAAAGACATGTATTATTCGCATCTCTAAAATAATTTTAACTCCAAACTCAAAGTATTTTGTGAAAATGAGCTCAAAATTGTGCATATTCGGAACCGATCAAACGACATCTTTTTCAGACACGCCTCTAAATGTTTCAATGACATTTTGCACATAACACTACGTTTTACTCTTCAATGATATGATTAAGTTATGTTTCAATTCTACTATTAGGGAGACAAAATTTCTTCATAAAACACTATTTGACCGTTAGTAATTTTAAATAAACTAAATAATTTTCTCAAATGATACATAATGTAAATATTATGATCCACATTTTTGCAGTTAGTTTATCTTAACAAAATTGATCACTTTTGAGTGCGATGTCGATATATTTTAATGTTCGAAAGTAACTTTGTTTTAAACATTGCTATGGAAACGAATGGTGTTAAAGTTATTCAAATATATAGATCCAATGCTACAAAGCTTATTAAAGGCCGAATATGCATAAAGACATCAGCTACAGTTGTACTCTACTTAGTTTCAACACATTATTAATGTTACATCACCGTAACGCTCAAGTCGTCATGGCCCTATGGTCTCATGAGACAGAGTCTTTGGGGTCAGTGAGCCCAAGTAGATGGACACTTAATTTGAGTTTTGAAACCCGTGAAAAGGAAGAATGTTTTAAGTTGTGTTCGTGGTGTGTGATTGGTGGGGGGGAGGCATTCCGAGACTGTGCAGGTTGTCAATTGTTTTTTCAAATACCTAAGAAATAAGGAAAAATACAAAATCATGTACTAAATTAATAATTTCCCAAAATTGATAGAAAACTATGCAGCCTCCGGCCATGTGACAGATGTCTGTGATTTCGTTAGATACACAGGAACATTTTCGAGTTTATCTGGAATTGCCAATATTTGATTATGTTATAACGTCTATTCTCACGCACCTCCTACCGACTGAAGTCTCATATATTATTATCATGTGAAGAACTGAATGTACACTACGATGTTATTGCAGTTCTCGCAAAGTCATCTTATTTTAAAACACTTTAGTTGCAGTGTCATTTAAGTGTTTTTTTATTTGTTGTTGCATGCTCTCTTTTACTCGGAAAAACGTTTGTGTGATTTTGTTCAGCAACAGTTTTGCTACTGCAGGCCACTAGTTACATTCATATCCTAATTCATCCATAATGTTTTAGTCTGACAGGCAACTTCAGGGCAACTGTTTGCAATCGAGAAACTGGTAGGAAGTGCAAGAAGAAATAAGCGCCAAGTGAAGCCAAATACGTAATGAAGGGCAAATATGTTCGGGGAGCGCGTAGACGCTCTTCATTGGGAATTTGAATCCAGAGAAACGGTAGGAAGGTACCGCAAGAGCTCCTCTAGGTATCTTAGGCGTAGATAGATGGCAGCATGGAAGTAGGTGGGGGAAAATCACGCAAAGGAATAGACAACTAACTAGTCAATAAAGGTTGTGCCATTTTGTAGCACCACTAGTTTATTCTTTTAACAATATTATTTAACGAAACATTTTAATGATCATTGATTAAAAGAATAGGCGACGATGACTTCAAATTTAACTAGCGCCCTCTTAGGAGTGTTTTCTTTAGTTTCATGGAGGAAAACTTTGAACTTAACTCGTAACACTAATGTTAAACTTATTCGTGCGGTTCTTAAATACGATCTGTAAACAATATCTCAACAAGTTTTTGGCGTACTATACGAATAAATTAGTAGTTGCCTGAGTGATAAGATGATATTACGTACGCAAGTCAAAACCCTAGGGTATTTCAACAGGGTCTTTTAATGGTACTTTGAATGGCAGATATATGATTAGAATAAATGAACATTTATTCACATCAAATGCATCAATTTTTGTAAGAGAGGGACATGCATTCTTTACATAAACAATGTAGCTTGAAGTGCTGACACATTTTAGACTGGTAGAGTTTGCTCCCACAGAAGGATCATTGGCTCATTATATGCACTTACACATCCACGAAAGAAAGTTGTGGTCACGCACGAGAGACAATTTCGTTCGACGAACACTGCAGTTGGTTCACGGCACAGATTTTATATATGCTTCCGTATTCAGCCGTATATTATAACATATTATGCAAATTATTGGGTAAATTAAAATTGGGGGTTACCGCACAATCAAAAATCAAAAATTTCAAGTGACATGCACAATAGTGCTGACACCAAAATTGTCTAAAAAGGGCCTTCAATTTGTTCGCAGGGTTTGACGTGACGCCGGAAATATGTCCGAGCGCCGCGGAGAATTCGTCGACTTTGATTAAAGAACAATTTAAAGTGTAATGCTAATTCCAAAACTGTCTAAAATATTATATTCGCACAAAGGCAATAATTCTTTACATGACACGTGAAACGCGTCCGTATGACACGGATAACACTTCGTTTCAGATTTTAACGGAACTTCGCTGTGCCCAATTGCATAATAGTAGTTTATGCAATTAGTTTATAATGTAATAAAGCAACATTATGAACGAGTTGCATACTATATTTTTTTGTATAACAGCATTACACATTTATAAGAGAATCAAACTTAATTTTGCGAAACTACTTCCCTGTGACGACTCAGGTATTTGACATCGTGCTCATGGAAATGTTGAGGCTTCATGTAAACTATCCCCAAAATTCCCAAGATTTTCAAACTTACAGGATAGGATCAATTTTGGAGAAAATCGTCTGAACTGTTCTAGAGGCTTGCATTTATTACTGACTGACGACATTTTGCCCTCAACCAAGTTTTTGCTGACAAGGACCTATAAAACGTGATTTCTAACTACACATCGCGTTAGAGGAAGTAATTTACTACGCTTATAGAATCAATATTTATCCACTTCTTTGACACCAGTGTCCCTCAATTCAAGCATTTCTCTGGAAAATCTCCGATTTTTACCGCCGCATTCCAATACTTTCGTTTTACTATGCAAGTGCGCAGTAGGCGAGAAAAAAACGAATAACCATTTGAAATTACATTAAATACTAAGAAAATTATGAAAGAAACATAATAATATACACTAGGACTAATAATTTATAAAATAAGAGGTTCAACTTGGTTAAGAGACTTTAAAGTATCAAATACTATTCCATAATTTCTAAATAGTTTGTTTTTTAGATCTTAATATGTTTCATTTTTAAGTTATTTATTGTACTGCATTAGTAGAGAGTGAATTTTGCATTAAGTGCCGATTTTGTTCCTGAGGTAAAGAGAGTTGTTTAATGAAATATACATTATATGTGGCATCATATGTTTCTAATGTTACGAAGTGAATTGGAAACTGCACAAGACCTGATGGAAAAGATGCGAAGAAAATATCAACGAGTTCAAATCTGGAACTATTATCAAAGGTATCTGCCGTTCTTAAACGTGTAACTGGAGATATTGATCTATCGGAGTTGTCCCTTAGAGTGTTGTCAAACTTTCTTACAAACGCCATGTGAAGTATAGATAGTATTTTTCTTTATGTCTTACAAGAAAACCTTGAGGAAAATATAGTTGTATGCTGTACCAACTGTGAAAGTGATTTTAATAATATTTAAGTGAAAATGAGATAAAATGAATACGTTGGAATCGTAACACAAACATCTGATAAATTATTTTTTTACTGTCTATTTTTTTATGTTTGTAATTATTTTAGACGTATTAAGCGAAATTTTTAAGCCCATTTTGTTTATAAAATTCCGCTCTGTATTGGTGAGGGATGCATTGTTTTATCAATATGGGTCGTGAAGTTTTCATCTGTCTAGAATACGGTACATCAAAATTAGAAAAGTAAAAAAAAGTATAAATAGAACTCTTTAAGTTTTCGAATTTTTTCAAATTCTAAAAGACTTACGATATGCCTGCACAGCATTTTGCACTTCGACTGACCTCGGGAGCCTTGCGTGAGTAACCTCAGTGGAACCGGGGACGCGTGGATGGGTGGGGATAAGACTCGCTCAAGGAGTGGGGCCGCTAAGGAGATTGCGCAATTCTAACCGTGGCGCGTAAATTGAAAGAAATTTACATACAGTAAATATCATTACCTTTAATTTTGAAAATATTTGTTGTACATGTATGACAATATGAACTTAAAACGAATTAGACATATATATTTGATTTGAATACCAGTATTATAATTACTTATGGAGCTAATAATGTAATTTGCTTTGCTTCGATGTAATCACAAATTGTGTGTGGTGATAAATACAAAATGTTATTATTGAATATTTTTTATGATGACAGTAATAAATATTTTTTATTTTAAAAATTGATTTAGATGGTTAAAAGTTTTTAAAAAATTATTAAAAACCCATTATTACTTTCTACTCTAATTTTTGACAAGAATACATTATATATTTCGATTTCCAAATCAACTAACCCTATTTATTCATAATCATTTGCGACATTTTATTACAAAAATTACGTTTTAATTAACAAGACATAATCACATCATGATTGCCCATAAAATATCGTAAAAGATGTTTGCTCGTTGGTATATCTTATTCAGTTTCATAATTAGAGAAAATCGTCACAAACAGTATAAGTGCTGCCGAACATTACCCTTCTTGGAATTGCTTGTACAGAATTTCATTTTATATCAATCTCGATGTGAGATACTACTTTCAATTTCCTCCGTTTTGCTATCATTTGGGGATTATAACATTCCGGGTGAAAAATGAATATTTAAATTGTAAATTTTTGTTGGTTAAAATAACAGAATACATTTTTAAAGGACGCCACTTCTTTAAAATATTTATGAGTTTCAATGAACGTAAAGTAAAAAAATTAAAATATCTATTCATAGCAGTACACAAAAGAGCATAAACAGCAAAAATCCCCTTATAGCTAGAAATACGGCAGATTGCTCATTTAAATAAGTGGGCAAATCATTTCGTAGCGTAGATCGTTGCATTAGACACCCAGGCATTCAATCAACGCGCCACGTCGAACCCGCTCTGGCTTCCACCCCCCTCTCAAAAGCAGCCTATGCCCAAACTTTTACTTTCGCTGCTCTCGAGTGCTGAATGCCCGCGGGAGCAGGCATTGTACCGGCCTCACCGAGAAAAATAGATTTAGGTATTTTGAAATCACTATTGATATTGGCTTGAGTTGCTACAAATACAGAGAAATTAATTTCCGCAGTAACCCAATTTTTCTCAGGGAAATTATATTCCACACTTACTCCAAAATTATATTCCACACTTACTCCAAAATTATATTCCATACTTACTCCAAAATTATATTCCATACTTACTCCAGGTTTGTTCATCGACTTCTGCAGATAAAAATCGCCAATCCAAAACTATGTCCTTTGAAATTTGAATCAACGCGTTAAAAAATTCCCTCTTTGTATTCTAGAAAGTGAAAAGCCATTGGTCAGTGATTATTTATTGAAACCAATCGAATCGACCAGACATTGAAATTGAGTTGGACATTTTCAACGCTCTTGCGCCAGTTTCGAACAAATGTGGTTAAACTTTATACTGTTCAGACTATTTGCCATTGTTGAATTTGACAATTTTATTTTAAATGTAAATTATATCCTTGACTTTTATTTGAAAATTTAATTACCTCGTCAGCTTTAACGATGGAATTTCTTTTGTTAATTTTGACATTTGCCACTTAATTTTTTATATCTACCATTGAAAGGAAGTATCGGAAAGGAGTGGCATTGTAACGTAGCAAGTCCATGTAGTAAAATGAAAATGGAATTATGGAGGTAGGTACTAAGATTTGAATTTTTTTTTCATGGATACCACTGAATGTACATTTTATAAATGGTAAGGAATCCAAATCGGGAACGGTAGTGTAGTACCAAAAAGGTAATGTCGAAAATAAATTCTAAACAACTTTCAATTTCTCCTTTAATTTCACATTTGAGACTTTACATTTGACAAATCAAAACAAAGATTGTCAAAAAGTTTATTCTCCATGAAGTTATTCGGGTAGATGGGAGTTGTATAGACGAGATTTCTGTAGTTTGGAGACCGTATCATTGTGCTGAAATGGAGACTGATGTACCTGAAATCATAAAGAAAGACTTAGTATTGCAGCGATTGAAATTCAAGAAAGAGGGTGGCTATTGGGAAGATTATAGGAAAATGAAGTGGTTAAAACGGGAAAAGCAGACGACACTATTTCATATGACTCCTATCTGGAAAAAAAAAAAAAAAAAATTTCGGCACTTTGGGGACCTGAGTTTTTTTACGGTTATATAACCTATTTTGCGACTAAGAAAGTCTGTCCAAACCCTATAGATTCGTGAAATTGAGAACGGAATTTAACTAAATTCCAGGGGAAATTGTGAATATAAATGTAATGAGGACTTCCCACACTACGCCCATACCTGAATATAAAGTAAATGTAACAAAATCCATTTCCATTCATTTTGCGTGCAGAGTAAGCTGAAGTGCTTTTATCAAAGAATGCATAAAGAGACTAGTCTCAGTACAACGCCAGTTTTATGTTGGAGATGTTTATAGAATCGTAGTTTTAAACCTTCGCTGGAGTGGAATTTTTCGAAATGGTAAAGCGATTCTGAAACCAAGACCAAACCTCCCCCCCCCCTTTAATATCCCTTCCCCATCCCAACCCACCTGAAAAAGAGTACAACCCACCCCTTTAAACCCACCCTGTTGCAATTCTGCCCCTTTTTACACTTCGTTGAAGTTGTTGCGTTTTCATGGTTGATCCGAACTTTTACTTGCTCTTGAAATCCTAGTTTTAAGTCAGACCAATGTAAGATTGTAGAAAAAAATTAGTTTTCCAAAGCAGAAGCAGCGACCTGAAAAATGAAAAAAGTAATTATTACATAGAAATTTATTTATACACTAATTTCAAGCTTAACGGATTACTCACCAAGTTTTACGACGGTTCTTGACGACTTGTATAAACTAAATAATCGAAGATTTGAAGAAAAAAAAGAATTGAACAACATAATCCCACCCAACTCTGTGCCACGTTTACTAAATAATTTCTACTTTCCTTTTTTTGGCGTTTTCTCGAGAAAAAAAAAACGCCGACAAATCCCGCGTCGGGAGGCAGAGCCAAAATCTTTTACATTCTGAGAAAGAATTGTTCAATTCTTTCCTCGAATAGAAGTTTTGGGGAACCGCCTCCTTTGAAGCGTTGATCAACGATGCAACTGCGCTATTCTGACAGCGGGGGCGAACCTACGCAACTTTTGATTATGTCCCCCTGACTGTCAGACAGTGCCCTAACGCTGACGATTTCAACGATCCTACCTGAGCGAGCCAAGCTAAGAAGGGCCTCTACAGGCTCGCTTTCCGCGCTGCTACTCAACGATGAACACGTCACTAGAAATTACTGCATGCGAATCTAATATGGCACAAGAGGTCCCCTTACATCTAACTGGGCAGGGCCAAGGCTGTACATCCTCCCTGAAGACCCATCAATCTGAACTTAAAGGAGAAATCGGGAGGGCAAAAACGAAAACTTGCACTAATTACTTTCAATTGAAAAGTTTGCTGAAGATATTTCAATATCGAATATGACAAATGTTAAGCGTTTATGTTTACGTAGTTAATTTAAATATTAAAGTAAACCAGTAAAAAATTACTTCAAAATCATATTCTGGTAAATGTTGCTTAATATCAAGTTTGAATCGTGTAGTTTAATGAATAGTCTTAACAAGCTCAGCCCGATTACTCCTTTACACAACGCGCGCTCCCTAAGTACAGCCAAAGGGGGAGGTGACAGGTAGTGCCCAACATACCCACAGAATCGCCCGTTACAGGCGATCACTGCAGCTACGAGAGCCCACCACGTGGCGAAAGCCCTGCCCAGTACCAGACACCGACCGTTGGTTGCGCCCCAAACTGCAGACGGAGGCGAGGACATCACACTTGAGCGCAGCCGTTCAGCGCTCCCCTGGCGGGCCTCCAGGCCAGCCAGACCAGTCATCAGAACAGCCAAAGAAGTCCGACCGTGCCCGGCTTTATATGCGATGCGTTTCCCCAGACCCAGCATTCCCCTCCCCGGTATCTGATTGGCGGTTGGGAAAGGGATTTTCCCGCGGAAAACCTATTGCAATGCCTTTGCGACAAACGCACACTGGTAATTCTGTTTTATATAAACCCGAATATAACTTAAAAATGCACAGTGGATCCCCACAATTATGTTGTTGTATTTATTTGTTGGAGTATCAAACGTCTCTTCTTTGTACTGGCTATTAGTGGTGAAATAAAGAATTTTCCAGAAATGCCGCCTGACGTTCAAGAAACAAGAGTAGGGGGAGGTCGCCTGACGTCATGGAGGGCGAATTGGAGAAGGGGAATTTTTCGCAGTCCCGAAGCGACCGTCATGGAGGCATGATACAGTCAACTTAATCGCGCGGTGGGCTTGTAAGATTGGGGTTTCAGAAAAGGTCTTGGCATGCACCAATATTTCAGTCTCATTTAATCGGAAAAATTATTTACATTTGTGATAATTATACAATATTGTTAACATGAGAAATACGATGTCTAGTTAGCGATATTTTTTTAATATTTAAAATCTTATAACAATTTTAACGTCTTATAACAAACTAATGTTTAAGCACTGTGTCATATAAGTATTAAAATATTAAACGTTATAATGTAAGTATTACAAATATTGAATATTGTATAAAATGTCACATTTCTCAATTTATTACAAAATATCAATCTCACTGGTAATATTGCTAATTGTTTTGTGAGTAGATTTAAATTTAAATTTATTATTTTAGTGTTCTCGTAACGTAAAATTTGTGGGTAAGTTGGGTTGTTGGTATTAATGTTATTTTAAGAATTTGCTGATTTCAATGTGCATGAATCACAACGCTTCAGACGTCTTGATTTTTTATTCGATGTTATATTGTAATTTTATGATTTTCCGGAGCTGATTGAAATGAAAACTTTCTACTTTATTTGGAATCCAGCTTACATGTATAGTGGGTTACCTGTATAGTGGGTTTTATAGTAGGTTATTTATATTTTATATACGTTATTTTACCGCTCAGCTGAGTAAGAAAGTAAGTACACCCACAAATAAAAAGAAATAATTAAAGATCATAATATTTCTAAATAATTGCTTTTTTTCTCAAAAATATTACGAGAATTTTGCAGTGGGCTCCAAGAGTCGCTTGTATTCGCCAATTTAGAGAAACCTGAAAGAAAATGAAACTGAATGACGCTGAGTAGAAGTGGGAGTTTATTCTATATTTACTTGAAACAAATTCTTTGGTGTTTCACTTCAAATAAAGTTTCTAAAAATGCTCGAACTGATTGCCGAGAATTTTATTAAGCATTGCTTCTTTCAGTGACGGCAGGTTGTTGTTCTGACCTTCAATTTGTTGGAAAAGTTCATTACTTTACCTCTGGAAACAATTTCACAAGGTAAAGCCTCTCTGTTTCAGCAATGACAAACTCGAATAATGTTCGAGTTACATCAATTAAACGAATCTAATGAGACAGGGTATTTTATCAGCAAGTCATGTGTAGAATAGAAGGATGTACACTCCTATAAATTATTACTAATTTTTAACTTTGTTACCATCTTTTGTAAGGTAAGTTATGATACTTTAGCACTCGGCATTGAAATACCTTGTCTGCTCTGGTGTAAGTAAAATCCTGCAGTGATAATTGACCTTGGTTTTATCATAGTTTATTTTAAATGCATTTAACAGAATAGTATATTTAATTTACGTACTCTAATGAATGAAAGCCATGATACCCTTCATTTCTAGTTCAAATATTTGAGTTTGGTTTTAAATGTAATAAGTGTGAATTAATTAAAGTATTGAAAGAAGTACTAGGTCTGATAGTAACTCGAGTGATTAACAGTTTTAAAGTATTTTCGAAATAGTTTTCCAAACATAACTCGGAAAACTGTACCAATGTGAAGGTCTTTACGTCAACATTAGATGTTCAATGCTTCAGATATCCAGGGTTATAAGATATCGCGTTTAACTATTGTACATTTTGAAGATTAATTTTATACCTTTTCGTTGTCAATATATTGCTTCTGAAACGGCTAGAACAAAAAACCAAAAAAATTGTTTATCAATTTTATAAAAGCAATATTGCGTATGTAAAAATATCATTTTGGTCTGATGAGCATTTTTGATTGTTTCATTAAATAAATAATCACAGATGAAGGATACATCTTGAATACATATTTTGCAATGCCAAATATCTTTATTTAATAGATAACTCTACCTAACATATTTCATCTAATTTTCTTAACGTTTTAAACAATTTCTATTACAAAATATGAAGGTTAGTGAAGTAAGGCCACAAAATGCTTGTTTTTTGTTTTTTTTTAGAAAATATTTTTAAAGAGACTTTTTGGCAAACACTTTGGTGCAATATCAATTTTAATAAAACTTTTACCCTTTACTAGTCTCTTCAAAAATGTTGCTTATATGAGTCAAATTATTAAAAATTGTTATTCATCCATTTTTATTCAGTTATAATTATTGAATCCAGAGCAAAGTAATTTCGCTGTCATTTATATAAATAGAAATAAAATTCGTGTAATAATCATTAAACCATTTTTGATGAAGAGATGTCATTTTTTCCACATAATTTGTTTTTTTAATATATTTGCAGAAGTACATAGCTCAGTAAATATATCTATACATATGCATGAAAGACATAAAAGGTTCCAATTCCCATCTTGTTCTGTTTATTTAAGTCTTTCATTCATTTGTATTAAAATTGTTTATATCAAATAATACTTTTATTAAATTGTATTTTAGCTGCCAATTGCACCTACCAATTTGTACCTGTACCTGGTGATAGAGGCAGATTTGATCTCCAAAACTTTGTGCGAGAAAGATAAAACGAAAACAAAAAAAACTGAATTTCTAAAAATTGATTTGGAAACTTTTATCAATAAAACAACGTAAAATTTCGAGATTAACTTCTTGTCATAACACAAGTGGAAAGGGACGCACAATCATGTTCTTATTAGTAATGTCATTCCTTTGGCAGATACATACATCTTAGATTGAGCGAAGATCATATTTCTGTGATGTGTGATAGCGTAAGTCTTGCTAAATGTTCTTGACATTAAACATTTCATCGCTGCAGCTCTAAATCCTTGCGAGGCGATTCGCACCTTGAGTCCGGTCAGCAAAGGGCTTTTCTCGACCTCACTGAAGTGCAGTATTCCCGGATCGATGCGTATTTAATTGATATGTACTTAAGCTGAACTGTTCAATGAAATTAATTATACTATTGTTTTAAGAAACTATTCAATTTTTGTATAATGTACCGTACACGTTTTGCCTATTAAATTTGCCGTAACACATCGATATAATCATATAACTTTTATTATTTACTGAAGGGTGAAACTTAATATCCAAAAATTTAACACTGCTCAGACGTACGCCCGAGTACCTTAGTGCCAATATCAAAGCAATTTGTAACAACGGCGATCACAGAATTTGAACAGTAAGTGACACCTCCTTCTGGATCCTCCTCTCCTATTCGTATCATCGAATAGTAGCCTCTGATGCGTTCTTCGTACCACAAAACCTGCGACATAGACACTGCTTCTCTTATCCTTGTGTGCCGCACAGTCGGTCATTTAGAGAGGTCAAAACACTCGGCGACGATAGACGCGGCGCAGATATTCTCGCCGCGCAGTGACCTTCCCAGCGCCTCAAGAGACGCGGAATGTCAAAATTCATGTTTGCTAAGAATTAACAAATAGAGACATAGTATTGCATATTTCGTCTTTTCGTGGTAGATTCACAATTTAATATCTGGAAAAAAACATGTTTAATCTATTTTATTTTACATCTGAATTACTAACTGCTTTTGGGCAAAGTTAAGTACAAAAATTGTCAACATGTCTTAAGAATGTAAATAAAGAATGTTTTCAAAAATATTGGTAAGTACATAAATATAATAATTAAAAACCTACAGAATTTACGAATTATTGTGAGTCAATTACTGATTTGTAAATACACTCCCCAGATCATTGCCGTCAGCCGTCATCGTGATTGTCTCCAGTAGTTCTGCACAAGTCGATTTCGCTCGAGCGCCGTGGAAAGAAGGGGGTAGAAACGGCATTCAAAATCAAAAAAATATTTTTTGAGAATCCGAATTAAAAACTTCCATATGCAATACTTTTAATATATGGGAAGGTTTCATCTTCATAATTCGATCTGATTTCGAATTACGAAGGGAAACCGTTACTTCTGAACCGTTGAAATCCTTTACGTTTCGTTTAAACATCATTTTCTCAAATCGTACATTTATATCTTGGTTTAAAGACACCTTTCGACGTAATGTATGGTGTTGCTTTACTTGCATTACCTGCTTAGAATTTTTTAAGCCTAATTTGCATTTTCCCTGCCGTTAATCGCGGGCTCCCTTGCATGAGTCAAAAGCGTGTTTGTTGATCGCCGTCGTCTGAAGGTCAAAAGTTGTAATTAATTGTGGTTTTAATTATGGCGGTGTTATTAATCCATCAGTTTTAGTAATGGATACAAAAGCACAAGTTTTCAAACTATTTATAAAGTTAGTTTCAAAGAAAATAAGTAAACACAAACGTTTCGAAAGATGACGTGTAATTATTTTAAGAGTTAGTTTCTGAGAAAAAATATATTAGAATGTGAGATATTTTATATATTCACATAAAAAGAGATAAATTATATATGTTGTTTTACTTTCATTATATGTATTATTTTATTATTATACATTATATTTTAATAAATGCCATTATTATGTTTATTTACTGTCTGAAATTATGTAATTAATCGGTTGTCAATTATTTGCATTAACATTACTACATGAACATTATTTGAATTAACTTATTTTATTGCATTTACATGATATCCTTTCATTTACTTTTTTTTATCTTTTACATAGACAATCATTCACAGTCAGTTTCATAATTTCCTGTTTTTATATCAACATTAATTGTGTGGTCAGAAAGTGCTATTTCAAGTATTTAAGTGATAATGTTCTCCACATTAATACCAATTATTTATCAGATATTAATTTTGGGAAAACAAAGATGTCATGTAAAAGTATGGGTATTGAATTAACTTGTTATAATCATGTATAACATGTACATGATACTTTGACTAAATATTATGGTAGTAATCAGTAATGTTTTATTTTATACCTGAAAAACATTTGCAATAAGTCACAGACCAAGAATAATTAAATTTGACTTTTACTGCTCAATAAAGAACTGTGTAAATATCATGCAGTTTACTTTTATTGTACCAAATTTTATAATGGTAATTGAAATACGTAGGACACAACTTGAGCAAAATACATTATTTTGTATTATAACTTTTCTTTTAGGCATGAAGTCAGATAGAAGAAAATTTTAAAAGAATTCTGGGATCAGGAGAAACCATAAAATTTTGAAAACCAAGTACGAGTTGATGCATAAAATAACCAGAAGAACCTCTGTTACACTGATGATCACATTATTAAGTTTCAACAGAACGTTGAACCAACAAAAAATGTAAATCTGCTAGTGCTGTTCCATCACTCTGTGTAATAAATATGTGAAAACTTCAACTGCATCACAGGGAGAAGAAATTATTCACATTGTGAATGCGGAAGAAAATAACACTCAAATAATATGTAACTCGTCCAACAATTCATCTTCTTTAAAACAAAATATTTCATCTAAATTTACAAAGGAAAATACATCAACAGAACTCTCCCTACCAAATATGTTGCAGAAAGACAATATAAAAACCAGGGGAAAAGATGGACAGAGAGGAATAAGAGCACTAATTGAATATATAAAATTTAAAACAAGAATGGGAATTACCAAGTATAAAAGTGCAAAATTGACTTGTAATTTAAAATGTAAATACATTGTTCTATAATAAATAATTATTATTAAATTATTCTTATTATGTAATCTAGATGAATAATCCCTTAAAAGTTATGTCCTTTGATTCATATCACCATTGCCTCCAGGTAGAACAAACACATCATCATTTTCATCATTTGCCTCTCCATTATATTTCTTATGCAGATGTGCACTTTATCCTATACGTTTATACAGTTGTGGGAGTAGGTAGTGTTTTTCTAGGTAATAACCATTCTGTTAACTAGAGTCGCTCAACAAGATTCCGGAACCAAATTATCTGTTCTTATAGTTGGATTTGATTCGGGAGGTGTTGAAAATAACCAAATATTGTGTGTCACTGGACTGTCTTCCAACGCTATCACGATTATTTTTTTAATTTTGCAATTCGTATACTCTGTATATTAATTGAAAAATAGTTCTTCCCATTGGGAAGTTTTCTGCATTATCTCCTCTTGGCGACTGAACTTATACGTGAGTGCAGTATACTCGTACTACACCAACTGCCTGAAGGAACCGTGCTACCCCGTAGAAAGAAAGCTGAACTTCGTGCAGTTCTATGGCGTACGGCATTTCTATTCAATACTTTCTTAATGAGTCAATTGCCAGATTTACCAAATACAAAACCCGTTACCTCACTAGCCCCCCTGAAATCTATTACTGCACTTACATTGTCATATTGGCAGATGTGCGAAAAAGGTAATCCAGCAGTATCTTATGTCTAGATAGCTAACACATCGTTGTCCTCAAATTCCCACAAAAAATAATTGTTTCCTTTTGGTTTACTCTCTACTCTTCAAAGTTCTTCTCTATGTTATGGAATACAAAATCCGTCTTAAGAGTCCACTTAATTAAAACATATTGTGAAATTTGACAAATGCTGTATTTATTTTTATCACATTCTTTACAAATATAGGTTATGATGTACTTCGGGATAAAAATAGCGCTTCTGTTTTCGAAATAATATTCAGTGGTCTTTCTTTTCAAAGATGAAATTTTTAAATTGTTCATCGCTGAGCATTAGGTTGTGTGCAACCCTGTCTCGTTTTCTTTCTGAAATAAAATAAGGGAAGTAATATTCAACTTCCAACACTAATAACTTGACGGATTTCCACAACACAGCGAATGAATAATGTGGCAACCGACGATTAGATAGTTAACAGCCAAAACAAGCTCCGGTTACAATCAAGGTAACCTACAGTCAAGGAACACCAAAGATGGTCGAAGAGCATTCCGTGCTTAACGGGTGGATAAACTGTACAAGAGCTTCAACCGGGGTGGTCGAAGCAGCCCTTCGTCTGGTGAAAATAGCGAGAATCGATATTAATAAATAGCCGTTTGTCGGTAATCCTAATTAATTGGTAAATTAATGAGCGATGTTTAAAGTTAAAACTAGTTTGTAATTAATGGTGCCTTTTTAGTCATGGAATTATGCTGTATTTTTTAAATAATAATGTCAGTGAAAGCGAACATTATAAAGCCAAATAGATAACAGTTCGAGGTGCGCGAAAGTTGTCATCAGTAGGAATATCTTCAGAGGAGCGACAGGTACCACAAGAGGCCCTGATAATACTCGTACTTTTAGTCGCCGAAGGATACCAACTAGGATGAATGTGGGGTACAGCCGAAAAGCTACCCCAGACCCCAAACAATATGAAACTAACTAGTACGAAAAAGTCTGTCCGATTTTCTTGCATGACTAGTATTTTTCATAGACTGGGGAATTCCTATTCGAAACATCTTTTTTTTGGAGGCACATCCTTAAATCATCAGTAATAAGATGCAAAACAAAAATTATATCTTGCTCTAGTTGCTCAAACTTAACGATACACTCTCGGGGTCGCAGGAAATTATGACATTCTGTAGATAACCCCATTGGTAATCAGCACTAGTAAACCGTGACATTGGCTGGCGAGATAAGTTTTTGCGTTAAAAATAAAGCAAGAAAGCATCTCAGCTTTTGCCCAATGGTTCGAGGTAAACTATTCACAAAGATGTCATTATAAATTTGTCTGCAGTGACAACAATTTTTTAAAATTTCTTATCCAATTCCTTCGTTGTTCCTGTTGCCTTTACGCAGCAAACTATAACAAATAGACTGTGATTTTTGTTTTCAATACGCCAGGGTAATAGATACGTAAGATATTGAATTTATTTGTATTTATTTACCGCAAAAACAGTTAAAAACTGTGACGTGATATGGAGAGAAGTTACATTTATGTCCAGAAGCAAAACAAGGGGCCTTTTCAGCATTCGCTCAAGGGTCAGGGAAACTGGACGAACACCTGATCGACATGAGGATCATTGTCCCAGAAGCTCAAGTACAATACTTGTTACAGGTTCTTTACAATTATACAATCCAAATGATATATAATATATTAAATGTCATGGATAGAATTAATAATACTTTTCTTTTGAATGCTCGGTATAGTCTCTAATTGTATAGAAACTGTTGTACAGCAGAAAATATTTTACTTGGGACTTTAACTTTTGTATCGAATTAATAGTTTAATGTCATTTGGCAAGTTGTTGTAAAGAAATGTACATATATTACAGGGCATTACGCCCTCACTTCATTACTTCCTCAGGGCGTAATGCCCTGAGGAAGGTTGCAGAATGGCGACCGAAACGTCGGCACCTTCGTCATGGACGAGGCGTCACCCGGACAGCCTAGTAAATTCTGACTCCCGCCGCGGAAGCCTACGCTCTCACTATAGACAACGGCGTTTGGTGAAAATATATTCCCGCTCTTAAGTCATTTTTGACAAAAACTACTGATTCATATATTAAGAGACAAGGTAATGGTAAAATACCTAGATTAATAAAGAGAGGCTTACAAGAATCACATGAGTAAATAAATATAAAAAAGAAATGTGAACCAACTCCAAAAACTTTACAGAAAAAGTAACCAAGGATACTCTACACAGATTTTGAAAATCCCAGCTTCACCACAGATTTTTTATAATTGTGAGTCATCAAGTGAAGCTGATATGTTTGCTACATTTTCAAGTTCTCCGGGTTATTAGAGTACCGTATGTACACTACTTGACCATTTTAGGAATGATGTTAACAGAACATGCCATTCAAGATCAGAAGGCAGGAAAAATGATGGCATTCATATCAGAAAGGGTATCTTCTGCACAGAGAACAGTTGATGAAAGATACTTTCTGTTTCTAGTGCTTATCTCTGTTTCAGTAGCACACCAGTTGACAAAGACACCGAGTAAGAAGTGAGAAACGAACTGGAAGAGAAGAAGAGAAATAAGAATTGAGGAGAGTGAAATAAAAATAATGCAGTTTACACCACTATGTTGATTGTATAATACGTGGAAGATGAGACGAAGAAAACAGACGAAGAAAGACAAAATGATGACGAAAGAATGATAGATAAATTCAAACATCTTAGTTACTTTGCTGTGCAAATTACAGGAGTCGAAGAAACGAAGGAACAGCTTGCAATTACAAACGCTCTGTTGATTTCACCCATTACGTAATCTCGACGATTCCAGGAGTTCCCAGCAGAAGCTGCGCAGGGGCCGGTCGCCTTCACGCCCCCCCCCCCGGCCCAAAGGGGGCGGAACGGCGCCTTAGTTCGGCGCGGATCCCGTGGCGCTCGGTGCGCGCACATTCAAGGGCTCCTGGGAATCCGACCGCCCCTTCCAAAATCCGCCCGCCCGACGCCGCCCCGACGCCGCCCCGACGCCGCCCTGACGCCGAAGCCAACGTCTAGGGCGGCACTTCCACCTCCGTGAAAAAACATTCACTATAGTAAAGGGAATAATTTGCTTAGAAGTTGAGGTGTACTTTACTTCAAACAATTACCAAGCTATCTACACTACCTAGATACCTGGGTCGAATTCAGTTGCTGTATGGAGGAGATTTCTAGTGATCCACTCCTCTGGACAGCTGTTTCCTGTAATTTCTTCGATTAGTACCAGGGAAATGCCGAAGCAGTGCCCTAACAAACGGGCCCGGACTACGTGCGATCTTACTTTTTTCTCTTCTTTGACGTGCGATCTTTTTTCGTCCTCTACTTTCACACATGCCGTGAATCCAATAGGCAGCTTAGAGCTTGTCCTGGCTGGAGTAGTGCCCGCTAGAGGCAGTTACCCCGTGGAGGAAATTGCACTACTCGACGTGTAGGTTGCAGTCGAATCTCCCCGTGCAGCGGCAAAGAAACACCGCCTGATCCATGGGTAAATGATTCTCTAAACTAACCGAACTAATGACCAAAAAATTTTTTCTCCTCCAGAAACATCAAACTTTGGCTTGAGAGCATCTCTACGAACACCGCCACCCTAGTCGCCGCCAACGTCACTGTTACCGTCGCCGACATTGACGCTGGCTGACACCGTCACCGACACCGATACTGTCATCGTCACCGTCACGTCATCGTCACTCTCACCGGCACCGAATCATTATTGACACCTTCATCAATGCATTCACCGACACAGACACAGAAATCGACATCGGCACCGACACCGTCACCGTCGGCGTCACTGATACTGTCACCGACATCGAATCCAACACCGTCACCGAATCATCACCGATCTACATCGATACATTCACCGACACCGTCAGAAATCGACACCTTCACTGACACCTTCAACGACACCTTCAACGACACCTTCAACGACACCTTCACCGACATCATCGTCACCCTCACCGATGTTTCCGTCACCGACGTGTCCGTCACCGACACCGTCACCGATACCATCGCCGACATGATCGACCGACACCGCCGCATCCTTCACTTTCGGCACCGCCCCCTTCGGTCTCCGCCTCCGCCGCCGCCAAGGAATTAGCAGCCACCGCCGCGTGCATAGAAACGCGCGCTTTAAACAAATGCCTTCTAATGGGCCGCGCCATTTGCATAAACCTGCGCTCCTAATTGCGCTTCGCACTCGGCCGCTGTTTGGATTCCCGCGATGCGAAAACGCGGCGGAGCGAGCAGGGCTTTGGCGGAAAAATGTGTAATGGGGTGCGATTATTGCTGGGGCGGTTTTGGATGGGAAAATCGCTCATTTTTGCATGAATATGAATGACGAGATCCGATGTGGCGGCGTTATTGCTATTTAATGGTAGCTCAACCTCTTTGAGCACTTGTCGCAAGAAGACTCGGTATTTGCTCGTTAAATTACCCTCTGGATTACTGATCTGAGGTAGATTTCACTGAAAAGAACACGAAGTTCGCAAACTAAGGTTTAAGTTTCATTTTGGGCTATAGTGTATGAAATGGTATTTGTGTTAGTGTGTATCGATATTCTTGTAGGTGTTGTCATTCCTCCTTAGCTGCCTCACCTACTCTTAGATTTTGCACTGCATTTGTTTGCAGAAATTATCGTATTTTATTTGAGATAAGGCAAATAATAAAATATTGATAATGTTGAATACAAAACTGAATCACGTGTGTTATTAATGTCGTTCAAGAAGGACTAACTTATGAGAGAAAGTAAGTGAAGTGGCAGTTCACCAGTTATTTATATACGAATTATAGTATTTAAAATGTATTTTAATGTAATGTAATAGAAAGGAGGCTGTTGAGTCGTTACCGCCAACACCGGCCGTTGAAATGAAATAGGTCGCTTTTTAAAGGGTCTCAACCTCCAGGTTTGCTTGCATCGGTGGTTGCTATGACAATCGTAACGTCGTAAGCGATAACAGCGCGGACTTCACGCCGCTGCTGTTTGAGTGTGGTAGAGAAGAGGCCAAGGAAATGCGATTCTTCTTCCAGTATGAATACCGTGGTATTTGAAAAATGAATTCTATGTACAATACACTATGGTGTGTTTATACAGAGGGTTAGACCTACAAGTTGCATCATGGTAAGTCATTATTTGAAGGACCGTGTATTACCTATGTCCCGATTGTCATGTCCCATCCATGACCTGTCTACCCTTGTCCCTGCTACATCGTCTCATTAAATGCCACGTCTCTAAAGCAGCGTAGTGGATAAAGCCGTTTGCCCTAACCAAAAAAATCATTGTGTGTTGGTAGCTTGTAAGCCATTTCGGAAATTTATGTATCACACAAATAACCAAGAATATGACAACCTATCCGAAATAACCTATCTATCTACCGATAGCGTTCAATCAAAGGATATGTCGATCCATCTATAAATATACCGATCTATCTACCGATACAGCGTTCAATCAATGGATATGTCGATCCATCTATAAATATACCGATCTATCTACCAATAGCGTTCAATCAAAGGATATGTCAATCCATCTATAAATATACCGACCTATCTACCGATACATCGTTCAATCAAAGGATATGTCGATCCATCTATAAATATACCGGCCTATCTACCAATAGCGTTCAATCAAAGGATATGTCGATCCATCTATAAATATACCGGCCTATCTATCAATACAGCGTTCAATCAATGGATATGTCGATCCACATATAAAAATACCGATCTATCTACTGATACAGCGTCCAATCAATAGATATGCTGATTCATCTATAAATGTACCGATATATCTACTGATACAGCGTTCAATCAATGGATATGTCCACCCATCTATAAATATACCGACCTATCTACCGATATAGCGTTCAATCAAAGGATAGGTCGACGTATGTTGACCTATGAAACCCGAGCAACTACGAACCTGAGGGGCGGGAGCTGCCGGGCGTCGCCGCGCGCCCCAGAGGGACGGCCACTGCGCCTCCCCTTTCTTTTATTGCCGCCCATTAGCCGAGCCGCGGCCTAATGCGCGATGCGTATGCGCGCGGCGTTTCGCTCGCCGCCGCCGCCGCCCCGGCATTCCGGGGAATTAACGCGTCTCCGCCGCTGGGAAAGGCCCGGTCCTTCAGCAGCGCCCCCGGAGCCAGCCCACGCAGCAGGCGCCGCCGCTTCACCTATCACCAGCACCATCACTCCAACACTCACACCACCATCACTGCCGCCGGAACCACCACCTCCATTACTTCAACCGTGTCTCCACACATCACTACCAACACTATCGTCACCGACTCCATCACCACAACCACCAACAATACTACACCAACTGTATTTCCTACAACACCATCACCATCATCACGAACACCACCATCTCCAACAATATCACCAACAACACCCTCACCAACAACCCTACCTACTCTACAATACCATTACCAACAACACCATCACCAACACCATCACCGTCACCAACAACACCGTTATCAACAACACCGTCACCAACAATACCGTCAACAACATCCTCACCAACAACACCATCACCAACAACACCCTCACCAACAACACCATCACCAACAATACTCTTACCAACAATACTCTTACCAACAAAACCCTCACTATCAACACCGTCACCAACTGCTACATCAACAACACTATTACCAACAACACCATTATCACCAACACTATTACCACTAATACATCGCTACCAATATCACCATCAACACCTACCCCATCACCATAACCCCTAACACTGCCACTATCTCTATCCCCTCCGGCGCCATTGCTCTCGCCGCTTCGTCAGAGCCCGAAGCCCCTGCGGCGCAGTCTCCTGTGCGAGTAGAAGACCACAGGCAGCGTCATCTCAGCCAGTTGGGCAGAACAGGCCAAGGCGTGCAGCGCATCGGCCACACACAAAAGGCCAGGAGTTCCATGCGGGTTGCTAATTCCCAAGGTCGGTTTAATGACACAAAAATCTTTAAGGTGACAACGAATCTTTGCTTGAGGCGACGCCGACTTTCGATGGACAAATTCTGTCCAAAGAGGAATCTTTCCTAAAAATTATTTTAAACTTCCGTTGAACGAAATGAAAAAAATTTGAGTCAACAATATTGTTGGCAATGACGACTCATATAATTATTTCATTGCAAATGAAACACGACGACCAATGAACGAAATTCAACAATTCAACGAAAACCAATATTCCTTTGAACTGATTTCCTTCTTACAGATGAACCAATGTCTTAACTTTACAGTACTTGTTTCGCTCGTTCTCGTTGTAGTTGTATTTTTTGTATCAGTAAGGAACACTTCGCTGCCCTTGGCTGAGGCACAATCGTCGGCTATGCCGCTGCCGAGCAACTGCGGCGAGAAACAGCATACATCTTGAGAATTGAATGCACGCAGACTGCAGAAGGCGAAGACGATCAAAGTTCTTGCGAGCAAATCAGGGTCTCTGCCAGTCCAGCACCGCGCTCAAGAGTAAAGGTCAGAAGTGCGTTTGCATCTCAAGGAGGCTTTGTCCGAAAATGGAAGAGGCGGTGTGAGTTGAATGTCTGTGGCCGCATCAAAGTTCTCGGACATAGTTTAATATGTAGTGAATAAATTTATTTTACAGAGAGGAAGTAAGTTTAACTCGTTTAACTTCGCCTCTGTTACCCCACATTTGTATGTGATTAATCTGTCTTCTTTGAAATTAATTTGAACACATTATTCCGAAAAACTAAAAGGTTTTTTTTACGTAAAACGTATCGACGGTCTGCTTCCAAAAGATAACAACTCAAAATTTTAAGTTTTGACGTATTGGCTTGAATTTGCTTCTGAAATTCTGATTACTTCACTCGAATTTGAAATGTATGTCATAGGTTCAACATAAGCAGTATATTTTATAGTAATTTAATTTATTACGAAATTCCACTTCACCAAATTTGAATTTCAAGTTCAAATTGCAATGAAACAAAATAATTTTGCGTGTTGAATAACAGATGCAATATAAAACTAGTGGTACATACTTTCTTTCATTATTTGTCACTGTATAAACAATTTTCAAAAATTCAGAGAGGTTCCTTGCTTTATCCGAAAAAAAGTTCAATCAACACGTTTGCAGACATTATTGAGAAAATTTTGAAAGTGTAGAATAAGCGTCATGTAAACTACCGCAAAAATCAGAAAAACGTTTAAAAAAGATTTTAGAACCAAGAGTTCGTTTAGTTCAATTGGGGAATATCAATTTTGGAGAAAATCGTCTGAACGTTTTTGATGCCAGCGTTGACCATACCCCGACGGATAGCAAGTAGATCAAGCAATCCCTGGTCCGAGGCAAGTCCATCAGAAAATTATTAAGAAAAAAAGTATTGGAGAAAAAGAATACCAAAGCGGGTAAGCTTCAGAATCGTCCCGAAATCGACACTCAATACGTTTCTTTCGGAATATGACCTGCGTTATAAATTAAAAATCCATCAAAATTGGTAGCAATTGAATATGGAGACCTGCAGGGTTCCATTTTGACATCAATATTTTCATAACATGCCCTCGTCAGTCAGAAACGGTGAGACAGTACTCTTTGCATTTGATGCTAATGTTTGCAAGACGTTGTGAATAGCGCATATCAGATACCGCAAGTTGGTTTCATAATGATAAGCTTGTAGTCAATTAAGTAAATCTGTGAATCGTGCATATCAGACGTCGCAAGTTGGTTTCATGATAATGATAGTGCTAAATTAAGGAAAAACTGTTTTGCTGAAAGTCTGTTTATCAGTACAGCGTGATCAGATATCACTACAAATGAACAATATGTAACTATAAGAAGTTAAAGTTACTAAATATGTAGATATTTTGACATATTATTGAATTCACACTTAAACGAAAAATATGATAGATTAATTACGAGTTTCTATGCCTGCAGAACTCTAACAAATAATATGAATCTAAACACACAGCTCAGAAGGTGTAGAGTGGAACGTCATTTTGAACCCTAGCCAATTTGGCAACGAGATATTTTTTCAAGGCGTTTTTTTTTTCAATGTCTCTGAGATTGATTCGTGTCAGAACAGGGTTTACCTTATCTAGCTTTCAGTGTTTTGAAGTTGTTTTTTATCTTGATGCAATTTACTTTTATATAAACTACAAGCTGTAGTAAGGTCTTCATTTTTGGAACAGGAGAATATTTTAAAGCAGAATGTAGAACCAGTGTTCTTGACGAGTTGCAAACTTTCCTTACGTATATATTTAAATCATATAATCCTACTACCTACCAACCACCAGGAGTCAGAGAACTGAAGGTGCATTTTTTTGGTAAGCATTATACTCCCCCTCCCCGCATATCTCACATACAGTTTTTATTGTTTTTAAGTAATAAAAAAATTGAAGAAAATTGTGGGGCCAGAAAATGCAGATGGAAGAGGACTAATATGATGTGATTAAACACAATACGTATGCCGCCTATAACACCCACGACAAAAGATCAAGGTTTTAGAATGTGAAAAAACAGACGCTTAATTGTTGCTTCTCAAGGTTGCAGTGAATATCTTGGTCAAGTACACACAGATCTTTTGAAGAGAAAGAGATTCTTATTTTATACTGCAGTGAGTTTGGATGACGAATTCATGTCCAAATCAAACCATCTCTTCTCTGCCCAAGAAGTAATTAATGAAGTTTGTATCTCAAGACGAACTTTTTGCAAACTCTCTTCTTTCTTCGTACTTTTAGCAAGCTGTGGAGGTCTTCTTGTAAATTATTTAGTCTTTAAGAATTTGCCCAGAAAATTATTTTTCTCCGAGATATTTTTTCTGTATTTTTCCTAGATATGACATCCTTAACAAATTTAACAAAAGTAATGTCGAGATTCGACATAATTTCATCAGATATCCAACTCGACTTCACGGACGCTGGTGATTCGATTCCAGGACATTTCATAAAGTCAAATTTGATCGTCTGTGTTCGACCAAATATAAATGCGAAGGAAACAAAGCAAAAAAAATACAATGATTCATGGAATAATTCATGAATATAGCCTGCACCAAAGGGTCTTGTCTATATCCAGTTGTACTGGTAGAACCTACGTGGCTGTCCCGTAAGGATCGGAGGAGCTGAATGAAAGAAGAATTCCCACGCCATCACAGGAGTGACTTTTTGCTGAGTACTGTTTGCACCATGGAAATTATTGTGGATCACCACAACCGGTTTTCAACTCGATGCAAATGAAGCTGACTCGTATATCCAGTGGCTTTAGTGCAGAGCTTTGAGTTCAAGGTGATGAATCAATTGAAGGAACATCCGTATTTGAACGTACATTTTTTTATCGACCCAACCCTATCAGATGCCACGATGAATTCCCGGTGTGTATTTGCATCAACACTTTTTGTCAAGATGCATGAGAACGACTTCCACTAAACGTTTATTGGGTTACTTATAACCTGCAATTCTATATTTAAAATTATAAACAACCTGTGTTGATCAACACTGTGTTAGGACCCTCTGGTTCAGAAGCAAACAAAGTGTATGTTTATGTTTTAAGTACTAGGCAAACACAAATCTTGAAATACTACAACGAAAGTTTCAACCTTAATAGTATTCATTGTAAGAGTCATAAAATTAAAATACAAATATGGCAAATTTACAATATGGTTTCAATAGAACTTTCATGAAATACTGAGAACAAATAAAATTGTTTGGGAAACATAAGTTTCAGCAAGCACATAACTATTAGTCAACTTGAAGAATGAAAGTACGTTCAATTACTTCACAGTGTTTTACATGTAAAGAATCTATGCTTTTTTAACAGCCTTGTTTTTTTATAAAGCTTACAAGCAATATTTTTCTTATGCCGGGCCCGTGGCGGAATCACACCACAGGCCTTCCACCGCTGGTGTACGAATTCGATCCCAGGCAGTTCCAAGTAGAAGTTGTGGTCGACAAAGCGAGTTCGCGGCAGTTTTTCTCAGGGTACTCCCGTTTCCTATGTCAATGGAGTCCATAATGCAAGTAAGCTCCATTATCATTCCATACCGTATCCTATAATTAACCATCATTCTGCCAAAGATCACAGCGGTGTCTAGGCGATAACCGAGGAACTATCCGAGAAGGGCCGTGGGTCAACGGGTTGTCGATAGGTAGAGTCCCAGCCGGGAGGGGGGGGGCTCTTGCGATCGTATTCGACTGCAGCCAATGAGCTTCAGACACCAGTTTGCATCTCAACATTAGCAGTTTGCACTCCACTCCGCCTACAACTTGGCAAACAGAAGTAATTAAGGAATTAATTTTGGACGTACAGTTTTTAAACATCTTATTTTAAGCATATGGTCAACTTCTCACCCAGAAGAGCGAACGCGATCTCCTTTCGAAAAATCACCGAATTCAAGATTAGAAAAGGAAAAGAAGAAGACGAAGGAGAAGACGAAAAAGAAAGAAAGGAAGAAAGAAGACGGGTCACATTATGGCTTTTGCATTATCTGCGCAAGTTTTCTGTAGCTCCAAAATCACTATTTGTTTTCTTTGTCACAAATAATTCAATTCAATTATTTTCAAACAACAGACATTGTTCTCAACATTTGATAAAAATATATGTTCACTCCTGCGTTGTGAAAACACTTTACTTCACAAAGAAAGGAAGGGATTTATTTTTTCTCTAATAGACAGTACTGCAGAAACACTTTTGAATGGGGAAATAATTAAACCTCAATAATTTCTTTACTCTTCATTCTCTTGAGAAAATGTTTTTGCCTCATCAAATATAACTATTTCTCTTTGCATGTACGTACCTAATACATTTTGTTTTTGTACTCTGGGTTCTCTGAAACCTTTCCATTGTTTATTTTTAATTTTATTTAAAAACAAAAAGTCGTATGATCTTTTAAAGACCCTGACTTATCCATTACATTCTTATCGAAGCTAATTGATCGCATAGATGATAATAAGAACCTCAGAAGTGCATTACAAATCTCGACCCTCTGTAAATATGCCCATAGAATACAATTGATCATTTCAACGAATACTACATAATTACCTCCAAATAACTAATTTAGCCTTTCACCTGATCGACAATGTCTGCTTACCTTCCTCCGCTTCTAGTAACAACACCAACTTGGAGAGGAAACCGATTAAAGCTGGTAATTGGTATAAGAGTTTAATTGATTTAGGCCTATGCGTTTAACAATCCGAAGATGAAATTACAGGCTTTCAGAGCGGCAAGAAAGGCGATGGAGGAAACCTAGGACAGGAGATAGCGGTATAATACGCGAGTCTACCAATTGGTTTCCGGATCCAGGGAGAGGCAGAAAAAAGGAGGAATGGGTGGGTGAAGGAGGGAGTTAATTTGGGTAATTTTTGTGATCAGCGGCGCCTCACAGAACACGAAAGTTCCCTCGCGTGCGGTCTCAGAGCAACGTTTAGACGCTTTGGAATCTGCCTTCCTCGGCCCCCTGGCATCACCGACGCCATGCCGCCATTACACCGCTCTAACGCGTCGCCATTTTGGCTCCGCGAGCGCAGAAGGAGGCTTTGTCTACGGGCGAGGAATTTGCGGCTGTAATTTTTTTGGCAACTTGGTCGAGCGGAGAAGCAAATCAATCGATGCGGTGGAGCCAAAAAATGGGAGAAAACAGGACTTTCGAAGCGGGACTAACTCGGCTTTTGAAGCATCATTACACAATATAAAACGATTTTGCGTTTTTCTTGATTGCTTCAGAGAGGAACATTCGATTTTTTATTGCTTGCTTGTCTTAAGATACGATAAAATGGGACAATGCACCATATTCCTTAAAGTAAAAACTAGCGGTACTAAAACAGCATGTACTTTCTCGCTATTTGCAATGGTTATGTAATACTTTTATACCACAATTTCTCCGCGAATTATTTTTTGTAAAACTCTGCATTTGGTATAAAAATTAACAGAATGCGATGAAGTAAAATAATTAAAATTTAATAAATAATACGATATTGATGGCGTTGGCAAACATCAAAAAATATATAATGGTAATTAATAAATACTATGGTATTGTAATATTCCACAAATATATAAATGAGTTTCTTTTTATTACCTCGTATAAAAGTAGCCGTAATTATCGACTTTTGTTATCTGTGTTTAGTCGCTAGCGTTGTTCACAGAAGGAGAGACGGACATTTTGCTGTTAATCGATTTTTCGGTATCAAGAAGCCACAAAACAGGGATTCTGGGTATACCACGTGTTAGAAAATATTTTTCTAAATTTAGCAACTAGATTTATCAACATCTTCGTTACCGGGACCTACATTAAGTGTTTTGGGCCTAAATTTCATCATTTTTTCGCGCAAAATTACATAACTTCCTTCATAAGCACTAGAAAATATATATGTCTATGTACTCAAGTTGACATTCAAAATTCGTTGAAAATCGTTCTATATTTTACCTGTCCTATGAATACATTTCAACGTAAAAATAATTTCTTCACATTCTTGCGGCCTGTCACATTACTATCACATACCTAACACTAGGAGTTCTAGAGAAAGTGTTTTAGAATTAATATTATAAATAGAAATGAAATGTGAGTTGTAAACTTCTACTTTTCTTTATCATTCTTTTCATTTGATATTTTTAATAAACTACTGGATTGTAATTGTACTCAATATATTTATTTCTTAGCACAAGGCTTCGCTCAAAACAATTCTGTAAACACAAATTATTTTTACTTATAAATGAAAAATTAATAAGGATACCATTGGGAAGATTTTGCACATGGTATCTTTGATCGTAAATCAAAATCATATCCTGAAGAAGATAGTGTATATGTTCTACAATAATACTTCATCAAGATTCTTCCACAAACGAAAATAATATTGTATTCAATATTAGCAGCAAGGAATGTTAGACAGAATGCGTTATCTTGGCTTTAAATGAAGGTTTGGTTTAAATGAAGGGTCTAATGAGTACAAAAACAGAAATAATACAACTTGCTAAGTATCATTTAAAACTTCTATTACCACCACGAGGAAGAACTAAGCGGGGCAAACATGGCAAAAACATTACACACATCCTTTTTCTACGTTCACTTTTTTTCTTATAAAAGTATATGGGCTTTTAAAGAAACTCGTACTTTTCACTCTGAACACCGACTGCAATTGACACGTCTGCATGTGAATATTTGTTGAAATGAAACGTTAATCTGCACCCGAGAGGTCAGTTTCAAAGGATTCTCGTCGTGACTGAGCTTCTAGCGGCGTGACGTGCGCTGCCTCGGAGCACAAAGGAGGAGCTGCGAAGGAAATTGGAGCTCGGCCGAGACGCGGCGGCCAGGAGAACATGGCGGCCGCTAATGGGCACGCACGCGCACCCGTAAGATCTCAATTACACGGACCGCGCCCCCCGCTGCGCCCGGCCAGGCCGAGGCGGGGGCGGGGCCGAGGCGGAGGGGAGGCGGGGAAGGGGCTGGGGCGGTGATGTGGCGGGGTGGAAGGCCGAAGGAGGGGCGAGGGTGGAGGCCAAGGCGGGCGGGGCCGAGGCGAGGGTGAGGCGGGGGCGGGGCTGGAGTGGCGATGCGCGGGACGGGGCGGGGAGCGAAGAAGGGGCGAGGGTGGAGGCCCGGGGCGGAGCAAGGGTGAAGCGGGGCGGGGATGGGGCGGGGCTGGAGCGGAGAGAGGGCGGGGGCCAAGCCGGGGGCGAGGCTTGAGCGGGGGTGAGGACGGCGGCGAGGTTGGGGTTGAGGCGAGAGCGAGGGCGAGGCGGGGGCGGGCCTGGGATGGGGATGGGCGGGGATGCGGCGGGAAGGGGCGGTGACGGGGAGAGGGTGGGGGCGCGGGACGAGGCCTGGGTGAGGCGGGGGCAAGGGCGGGGGCGAGGGTAAGGCGGGGGCAGGGCTGGGCGGCGCGGGGCGGAGAGAGGCGGAGGCAAGGGCGGCGGGCGAGGGTGGGCGGAGCAGGCTCGTTCGTGGACGGAACACGTCGTTAGCAGCGTCGACGCCCCGCGTCTCCAGCAGCCATCTCCCCCGCGCGTCAGCGTAGTGGCTGGCGCACTGGATCTCCACGGGAAACATCTTTGGGATTAAAATCTCGCTCGATCACGTGCGACTTGATGCACTGAGAGGATTCGCAGTGCGTTGCCTTGGGGTTCGGTCTTCAACCTGCCTCTCATTCCCCCATTCCAATTTGGAATATGATATGAATCTCTTCCTTCTCATTACATTACACTGGATTATCTCATCTCATTCTTCTGCACATTCTCCATCCTTCTTTTTCACTCCCCTAAACCTCCTCTTTCTTCTTCACGTTTCTTTCTCCTCCTCCATCTTTATTTCCCTCCCCCTCTCCCGCGCGGAGGGTGAGGTGGGAGAGGGCGGATAAAAGGATGTGGTGGGGAGAGGAAGATGGGAGCGGGAGCACGAACCGCACCTCCGAACTCAACGCCGCCACCAACTGCCTCCCCGCCCACTCGCTTTCTACCCACGGGGTTCAAGATTCGGTCGATTCATGAGGTTGTGGTGAAAATCATCCCTTTGTTGGGGAATTTTCACGGGGGTTTTCCCCTCTCCTGCTCATCATTCCACCATTGTGCCATGAATACTCGGATTGTTACATGATTTTCTTTAACAACTTTCTTCTCCTTATCCTTCTTCTTTCACCTCCTTTCTTCGTCTTCTCCTCCAATTCCATATGTCCCCGCTGCGCTCAGCCGGTGGAGCGTTGGCAGCGGAGAGTGAGGATTGATTAGTGATTCCGGAAGCAGAGGTTATTCCTGTAACTGTATTGTACATTTTTTGGGAGGTGGCGGTAATATTCACCGGCTGGATAGTGAAATCCGGTGCTGTCCTACACGTCGGCTAGCGGGTTCCCCTACCAGCTATCTCCCATCAGAGAGTGTGAGTCTAGCTCTGATCTCCCCACATGTGTGTGAATGTACATGTAACTGTGTATGGAAGTAAGGAGTGAGGTTAGTTTGAGGAAGAGGAAGGAAAGATCGCGCGCATTCCGTGGCTCATTTGTCAGGGAGCTGCTCCGGCAATCGCCTGGTGTTGATCCGAGAAACCTCAAAAAACAACCGATCGGTGGAGATGACCGCTAGAATTCTCCTCCAAATAGCGGCTTGACTCGGTCTAGCTATTGTCGAAAATCCTTCCACCGTCGGGATTCGAACTCTGGGACCTTCCGTTCACAGGAAGTGCAGTGACAAGAATCTCCTGTGATGATGGATTGATCAACTGTGCCATCTAATCCGGTGCTGAGGAAGGGGAAACGGAAGGAAAAAGTGAGTGGCGACGAAACCGCGTCTTTACCTGCCTCTGCACTCTGCTTCCATGAAATTTACGATTACGGCAAGAACTATTTACAGTAGAGAAACCTCAGACTAAGCAATCAGTAATAAGCCATCAAAATTTAGACACATCAGTTTCTTTACACGACGATTATTCCTAGAACACACGTGCCTTATGCTTCCCTCTCCCACTTTTCGCGCCTAGTGCCCTCTCACGTTACCTCAGCTCTCGGCAACACTTTTTCCCCACCCCAAAGCCATTTACGTCGCACGTCGCTATTCCTCGCCTTCATCAATTTTATCACAACTCTGAATACCGGTTTCCACTACATTTGGTTGCAGATTCTCATTGAAGTTCTATTTGAAACTTGTGAGGCTCAGCTGGCAAACAAATAAAATGCCCCATCCAAGCCTATTCGTTGACGAAATTTCGGTGCGAGGTCTTATCAGCGAACGATTACGCCCCTTTGAGGCACGACAATAGAACTTTTTTGTTCGGGAAATTCAACTGGATCAAAAGTTTAATTCAGAATCGGGCAAATTAAACCGTAAGCTTTCTGCAAGTCCAAACTGCCTAAAAAGTGTACCGTGTGAAACAGCCTTGAAATATCGGATAACCCTCCGCTCATCTCGAATTCCAACGTACGCCCCACGACCACAGCTGCAACTGATTCCTGTCCGTAGCTCTTCGGTTCCCATCATTTCGCATATCCCAACTCTATCCCCAACCACTTTTCGAGCCTGTTGGTACAACCCTTGTTACCGAGGTGTAAATTGGAATATTAGTCCAGGGGGGATGTTCAAAAATTTTAAAAGCAAGGAACAATCTTTGTTCACTTGACGAATCCGGCGCCAGGGAAGTTAGCAATTGATGATCAGAAGAACTGAATGAAACTGCGTCTTCGAGTATGAAGTACGGTCTGAATGAATTATGACAAATCCCTTATAAAGAACTTATTTCTTTTGTTGGTTTAAATTCCTTGATTTGAACATTTTCAATCTGTATATAGAAATTGAGTTCTGAAATTTGAATTAACCATGTCCATGGCAGGAACAAATTAATACTTTTCCAAATAGAACTGTATCATTTTTAAGACACAGAAACCCATCAATTCGCACATTTCTAAATACAAAGTTAAAATAAGGAAGTATGAATTCAAACACAGTTGCTTGGAATAAATAATGTATCTATGTAGGGCCATTAAAAAAGTTTAATTTTTTGTTAGGGAGACTTAAGTGGTATATTTATGAGAAAACGATGTGGTTTGAAAGAAATATTGCATATTTTCTGAGCTATTGTACAGATCAGAACAATTTTCCTGGTCATAAATATCATGTCAATTGTAATGTCATTGTTTTGGAGGATTAAAGAGGGTTTCCGGCAGTTTTTCTTGGGTTTCTACTGTTTCCTTTGCCTCTATTCTACTAGCCCAAAACAGCATTGATCTCATCTACCAATCAAAAGTATTCACCTATTACCAGGGACGGCAATGAGGCTTAGACGCTGGTATCAAAATCACTACCTAATGGAAATTTTGTAACTCTATTTTTAGCAAAAAATATTTTAACTAATAACTTCGGAGAGAGCCATTTGAAAGTGTTTTGAGGAAACTTTAATCTACTAATACCAAATTGTGCCACATGTATGTTTTGAATTAACAAGTTTTAGTTTGTAATGAAAATTTTGGGAACAATGATTACGAGTTGTTTTTTTTTGCCTAGTGACGCGTGCGCAGCCTACGGGAGAGGGGCCGACTGCATTTCGAATTGAAGTTTTCAATAATAAATGAATAAAACGTAGTAAAGAATATTGGAATTTAAACTATAATGATACAGTTAATACATATACAATTGATTTTATTTAAGCTCCAAATGGCTTGGAGAGACACTTTCCCAAAGTGTAACATTTTCCCAAATAACCAGATTAAGCTAAAGGGGAATATCAGGATTAAAGATATTTAAAGAAAACCAAGATTTATCCACTCTAGCAGGGCCCGGCAAAAAAAGTGTTTGTGTTGAAAATTGGCGGTTTTCTGGCGCGCGGCACAATACATTCTCTTCTTAGTACGTAAGGGCGAGACAGTAAAAGTGTATTAAGTAAGGTTCCAGGGCCCCTTTCAAAATTCTCAGAGGGGCCACGGACCCGGAGGCTCCCTTGAGCGCACGCCAATGCCCTTGACGAAGAAGATACTCCACTCCATCACGTGGGTTCGATTCCCATCCCCGCCTCCCCCTGCCACCGCTGTGTCCGTACACCGCCTCGCCCGCCAAGGCGTCCGTAGTGCCGGATTGGGCCGCGGGAGCGCGCCCGCGTCGCCGCCAGGTGCAGGGGAGGTGTTAACGAAGATGAAGACGCATAACCTGGAATTAAATGAATAATGAATGAGACGAGAGGGCGCTCCGTGCCCGCGGACGGCGCGAGGGAGGATGGGAGGGAGGAGGGGAGAGGGTTAAAGCAAACACGCGAGAAATGTGATTCTCCGGAGGGGAAGCAATAAAAATAGGCGGAGGTTCCCAGTGGAGGGGTGATAGGGTGGTGGGAACGGCGAAAGGGAGGTGGCGACGGGCGCGGGCGCGTCGTTGGTGCTGGTGGCGCGGGAGTTGGTGCAGGTGCCAGCGAGTGAAGTGGAGGTGGCAACTACTGTAGTGTGGAAATGCACAGTGGCGATAATTGGAACTTAGCAGATTGTGAGGTCGATGGAGAAGGCTGGTGGTAGGGGTGGGAGCAGTGAAGTTCGTTGTACTGGGAGCAGTAGGAGCTGATAGTAATGAAGTGGGCCTGAGACTATTTCTGCTGTGGTAACGGTGACGAAAGGACTTGGTTCACGCTTCAAACACGCGAATTCCGCACAAGACTATGTTTTCATTACGCGATATTGCAAACCGTGGTACTTCGGTGCCTAGGAAGAGCAGGAGAGTTTGATGCTTCTTTGTTCCAACAACTCACTGCATAGCGGCTGTCAGCCTTCATTCGTTTTAGGGCGCCTTCCGGAGTGGGTATGTGTTGAGGGAGTGAGAAAAGAAAAGGTAGAGACAATTCTTCAATCAAAAGTATATACTGCTACTGACAATATTATTTAGATACTAATTCGATGCACGTAATAAAATTGCTCGCCGCAGATATTGAGAGTACTTTCATATTATGTTCCACAGACTTAATATGCAATACATAGCTGCGAAACTAATACAATCGGAGAAAGAACACACATTGTACTATTTTCGCTCTGCTCACAATGATCTATCATTTCGATTGTACGTTAAAGAAAAAAATGTAACTCTTGAGATATTTTATTACGTTAGCACACAACCTAAATGTTCACTGATACTTGATTCTCGTATTTTCTTCTAATTCAAAATCTCTTTTAATGAATAATTATAAGAGAATATAAAACTACTAAATGAGCATGAATATGCGTTCTGTAAGGTTAAACAATCCAATTCATTAGGAATTTCATGAAAAAAATTTCCCAATTGTGTGCATTTCTAACAAAAGACCAATTTGAAAATTATTTCCTGGTATTTCATTAAAGCTGAACTCATTTTCATTTAAAAATTTTGCGGTGAAATGTAATTTCATGTGTTGTACACACCCTTGCTGCAATAATAAATTTTAATTTCATTACATCCTGCCGTTCTGAGTGAATTGTTCTATTGTTTCGCTTCCATCATAAAAACAAAATGAGCATGGAAATACAAGACAGTTTTAGCATTATAATACAGGGAGTTATCTGTAACATAATCCAATATCTTCATGTAATACTTTGGAATGATTTTCTCTCTAAACAGAAGAAATAACTGACAGAACGTGAACTGAAAGAAACGGCCGCGAAGAATCTATGGATTATCTAATTCACCATCAGCATGAAATGAGTCTGTTAGTGTTTTAGATACTCGAAACAGTTATTGTTTATCCACGGATGCAGAGTACTTTCGTGAATAAATTACCCATAACCACAAGCGGTCGTGCCTTCATCATGCAACCAGTTTTCTCCATTTGAATTTCCCGTCGTTTTACTGTCCCTTTCAAGTCATTTACATATATTAGCGGAAGTACTGTGTGAAAAGAAATCGATCAGATTTTACCCCACACAATAGCTCCTTCTCCCGCTTTCTATTTCCCTACATCCTTTGTTTCGTGAAAAAAAAGATGCTCTTCTAAAATTTTTTAAAGACCCACCGAACAACTGACTGCGTGATTACACGAAGAAGCAGACCATTTCCATTTTCCGTGTTTAACTTTCCTATTAACAGCTAACAACTGTTGGTGCAGCCGTGGAATTGATCCTACAATTAGAAGTAATCGACCAATTTCGCGGTTGATGGAAATTACCGCTGTATGTCGCAGTCACGATCAGAGTGCGAGCGTTTATCTGTAAATAACTTTCCACTCTATCTCTGGTCCACTGCCTCCCTCGCGGGGCCCTCGCCCGCTGCTAGTGAGCTCCACTCCCCCTTTTTGCCCCTCCCCCTGCCCCCGCCCCTCCCACCGTCGCCTCGTAATAACTGGTTCCAAGTGGGGGCAGACGCTGTTTATTGAGAATCTCGGATAAAATCAGGAACCGATATATTAGGTAAAGAAAAGAGCAAATAAAAATGTAAACGATCGTTTAACTCGAAGCTGTTCTATAATAAAGGAGATTGGATGCCATTATTGTCTATATTATAAGCTAATTACAGCTCCTATGTTTGTTGTTGGTTTAAGACCTTTTTTCCCTTCGCTTATCGTCCTTGCTTTGTTTATTTTGTTGGAAATATCTTTTAGCGTTATTGTAACGTCGTGACCATTTACAGCAAAAACAAACCTTGCCTTACTTATTGTTTTTCTTATTATTTTATACATGTTATTATTTCTTGTTGTCTTTTTTAAGGGCCGTTTACACGCTGGCGGGTTCGACGCGGGCGGGGGCGGAGGCGGGGGCGGGGGCAGGCGGAGATAGCATCGTTGACAGTGGCGCAGCGTCGTGCGTGCTGCGCAAGTGGCTCCGCACAGTGGAACGAAATCACACCCAACGTGCGCAGTGGAGGACCAGAGATTTCCAGACACTATCGGGTTTCTAAAATAAAATGGTCCTTCACAAAATATGTCATATGTTGTATTAATAACTCATTTTTAACAGTGGATGACGAATTCAACACATACTTTTCTGTCATTGTTAAAGATGCTTCCAAGTAATTTGCTAGGGACTTACAAGTGACCTACGTACTCGTAATAACTATTACAGATGAACCACATGGTAAAAAAAACTCAATGACGAATTTGTCATGAGAGCCATAGAGAATGTTTCTCATTAAAACTTCCGTCTTATCATCCATCTCTCGATCACCTGTGCTCGCCAGGGGGGTGATAAAGCGTTCAAGACTGTGCAACTGATCCATGATGCCAACCAAAGCTATGTAATTGACAACTAATGTGTGGTAAACGTGTTCGGAAAACAACTGTCACCAACAGTGAACGAGTGACGTCACCACATTTAACGGAGGTGAGGAAATTATAACAGCACGCGACAGACGATGGTTGTGGAGGATTCACAGCTGTCAATCAAAAGTTTAATACATGAACAGTGATTTTTTTTCTACGTCGTTCCGTCAAAAACGAATTATCAAATCTTTGCCACGCTTGAATGAATGTACACTTTTTTATGAATTTGATATAAAAATTCGAAGCAAAGTGAAGGCATTGACCCCTCCCCCTGTAGTGCTTGAATGATTTTTCTTCACTTAATGCATCAGAAAAGTATCGTAGATAAATAGACGTAAACATATGTCATTATCTTTTTTAATAAAAGTTTATAAATAAATCTAAAACTTAAAAATTGTGCAATGTCCCTCTATTCTTCTAAACGTCGGTGGCTGACGATATGACAAGCTTTCATCTTGATATGTTTATGTAGAACAAATTTAGATGATAATAGATATTGGAAATGTTCTAGAACCTACTAGAACAGATTCATAAATTCTTTGTAAGTGCGTATCCCACTTACGGACAATGTTTCCTACTTTTTTTTAATTATACTTTTAAAAAATATATTACTTGTTCCTTACTACTGAACTAGTCTTTTGAGCAGTAAAGATCATCAGCAAATAATTCTCAATAGCGGTAAGTCTAACAAGACCGAGAACTATAATAAAATATTTCATAAATTATCAAAACGTTTTGTGTACATCTTTAATAAAGAAACTTTGGAGAGAGGATGGTATGTAGACTCTTCTTTGCACTCAGCATCAATTACTGCATAAATGTCATAGAGTATTCAGTATTATCGAGTATTGTCAGATGTTAATTGATCATGTTCACTACCTTAAATTTAATAATAAACTTAGCACAAAAGAATAAGTGGTTACATAAAAATTAGAACAGGTCTCAGTAAAATGAGCCATCTCCACTTGTTATGAAACCATACACCTCCCGAATATGGTAACTATATATTGATCCATAAAACACGCATGGCCTAATAGATGAATATCCTAAATTCTTCCTACAAAGGTAAAATTCTTTTAAAAAAACATTAATAAATTCATGACTCTCTCATGTATCAAAATAAAATTGTAGAATTTTGCAAAAAAACTAACATTTTTTATAAAATATAAATGACAGTTTTACTTATATAAAAAAGGAATTCCTAAATCACAAAGAAAAATGTACTACAAAAACCGTCTAAATAATAGTAATATTCAAGATATTGATTGAGAGAGATGATAACTGCACAATTCTTTTAAAAAACTATTTACTGCTTTCAATATATTGAATTGTTGGATACGCTAATATAATGACACTTTGAAACGTATGCATTGCCTGTCTCACTCCTGGGTGCCCATTTCTTTAAAATAATTTTGAATATTGTGCATTTTCAAGAGGAACAATAACCGACCACTGGAGCCATCCTTATTTGGCGAACGTTACGTTGTCCTATGCAGAATTTCAATTGTCTTAAATTTCTTGACAATATAAGGTTCCCCTTGATTTAAAACTACCAATCCAGAAAGTTGTGTATGAACATTCATGTATTCATCACTACAGAACGTTTCGAGGTTTTCATCTGATCTCATCATTTATTACCTTTAAAAATGAATAATTTAAGTGGATAAAAAACCATTATTAATTATCGAAAAATTTACAATAACCTAATAAATCACAATGAATTAAAAATCTCTTGAAGGATCTACGCAATTACATTCATGAATATACTGTACCCATACTTAATCCACGTTTAATTAAAAACAATTAAATTACGTTATGTTATTGTGTCATCACGTTTGAAAGTATATTCCTCCACGCCTTTAAGAGACCAAATCGTGTCAGAAGCGTCGTGTCGAATCTCGTCATTGAAATTCGTCGTTTCTAACTTGCTTTGTCCACGAGTTGGTCGTCCGGCGTGGCCGCGCGGGGAGAGGGCGGTGTGGATGGGCAGGGGCGTGAATCGGGCGGCGGATGCCGGCGGTGGCGGCGGGCGACGCGGGGCGGGCGACCGGCGGATGGGCGATTGGCATCGCGCAGCGGAACGCAAGTGTTGTCGCAGAGGCCGCAGGGCGCTCGGGTGGGGACCCCTGGCCCAAAGCAGCGCAGGGGCGCAGTACTAAGCCAAAGAGCATGTACTACCTTATTAGGAGAAAACTAATCTTTTCCATTTCATACGAATAATCGGTAATAGTAAGTAAATTTATGAATCTTGCCCTCCACTTTTATGCAATTGTGTGCGATGAGGAGCTTGTGTTAAATGTAAAAATTTCTGACGTTTTGCGAAAAGAAATTCTTCATTTAGCACGCCTTTCTTGTAAATAAGAACAAGAACTCTCTTTATATCATGTTAGCTTTAAAGTCTAGAAAATTGACGATGAAAATACATTCATACTTTATGTTTCATAACTTATGTGCAGCACGCTTCCGTTTATTAATGATCGTTGCACTTTCGTAAGTAACTAAAAATGTCAGTTTCCATTGTACGCCAGTACCAGAACGCCTCAATTGTAATTTTATAAATGTAAATATTTAAGTGGTCTGGCGGAAGAGCCGGCCTTACGGTCTGAGCCTCATCAGAAATTAAGACATTATTATTATTATTATTATTATTATTATTATTATTATTATTATTATTGTTATTATTATTATTCTCAAATTCTTGAATATAAGGTAAAAAATTTTGGTGTTGTTTTTTGAAACTTGGTTTCTGTGTTTTTTGGGTTGCTTAACATGAATATCACGTTTGCTGACTAGAAGTTTGCCAGGAAACACGTTTTTAATGCAACAAAATGTGTTTTTCCAGTATTTTTTTCAAAATACTGAAAAAGCAATATTTTTTTTCGAATGTAATGGCTCTATAGATCAAAATACATACATTTAATATCATTAAGCCTATTTCCTCCAATTAACGGTTTAGTCGTGAAAGCACCGAGAAAATTGGTGAAATTAGCAATGCACACAAAGAAAAACGAAAATTATCCCACTTCATCTCAAGATAACTTAAAAAATATCAATTTTTCGTGAATATTAACCCGGTATAAAATGAAAGAGGATAAAATTGCGTACATTTTATGTGTTAATTTTTTTTATACGATCAATAGTCTCGCCGTTAGTGTGCAAAATGTGCTTGGATGTTACTGCGAAAATGTCTCTCCACTTAACCTCCATCACTCATTAACTCTTGCATATAATTTACATCCAATAACGTTGTGTACAAGCAAATATGTCGCCTATTGAATCAGTTTACATTTTAATTGGAAAAAGAAAAGTAGGTAATTAATAATGTGAAAAAGAAAATTAATATTTTGAAGGATCCTGTACTGCTCCTTCAACGAGGCCTAGGTTTCGAAAGCCCTGGGTTTTACAGATTTATGCTACACACAAATGGCATTACAGCGTTTTTTATTACCATTGTATACTATATTGTAAAACATATAGGAACCAAATTTCAAAACGTCACCAACACTTTTAGTTATTTGCACTTTTTCAGCACCAGTTGTCTGAACAAGAGTGTTTATATATATTTAGCCATTCACTTTTTAATTTCTATCATGCTACAATACTTGCGTACTATATAGAAAGCAATGTCATGCTGCGGGAAAAACAGCAATTTTTGAGAGTATTTTTCACGTATTGTGAAGCCAAATAGGAAGGAAAGGAATAGGAGGAAGAAAAACTCGCGCGCTTTCCAGGGGCCATTTGAAAAGGTACAGCTCTGACCCTCACCTGGTACTGATCGGAGATACTACGGAAATATAACGATCAGAGCAGCCTTCAGCTAGAATTCTCCTCCAGGAAGCGCCTGAATTCGACATAGCTACATGGCTGGTGCGAAAATGCTCCTCCGTCGGACCTAGAACATAGGACATCTCGTTGTCGCTGCATAGACAGCGGCAATGGTGGCTCTGATAGTAAGGTTATTTTCTAATTTTTTTTTTATTTATTTATTTGATTGTTTAGTACATAGTTCAGTTTTTAATAACTCTACATATGTATTGATGACTTATAATTTAACTTATCCTAAACTTATCCTAACTTAATACTATTACAGAGGTTGAGGAAACCCTAAGGGCACCTCTTAAGAACTATTCCAGATCTGAGAACAATTTACAAAATATATGGAATGGGTATTTATTTTTGATACGAGTGGGATGGATGGGGTTTTTGCAAAGATTGAATGAAGATAAGGTTTGGATATGGTGTGTATTTGAGAAGAAATTGTGGGATAGGTAGGTGATGTGGTGCATGATGGGATCGAGGTTGAATTCATTATGTAATTGATGATTAGATATGAACCAGGGTGCATTAGTGATTGTACGGAGGAATTGGTTCTGTATTATTTGAATTTTGTTGATGTTTGTTTTTGCAGCATTGATCCATACTGGGCAGGCGTAGAGAAGAGTAGGTCTGATTATTGTTTTGAATAAAGTTATTGCAGTTTTGTATGGGAGGTAATTTTTCCTGTTTATTAGAGTTTTTAATTGATGCAATTTGTTTTTGGTTTGTATTATTTTGATGTCTATGTGCTGTTTCCAGTTCAATTTGGTGTCCATGTGCAGTCCAAGATATTTTATGGGTTTATTTGGAGGATACCATGGGATGGGCTCATTATTTAAAGTGAGTGGGGTTGGTGAAGTGTATGGTCTTAAAGAGAATATTTTAGCTGCAGTTTTGTTTGGGTTCAATTTTATTTTTAATTTGGATGACCAACTGTCTATTTGGTTTAGATACAGTTGTATGTGGTTTTTAATATTGATTAGAGAGTGGCTGGAGGAGAAGATAAGTGTGTCATCTGCAAATTGTGCGGTTTTTACTGTTTCATCAATGGGGATGTCTGCTACATAGAGATTAAACAGTGTGGGTGAGCTATTTTCTAATACTGTCGGATATAAAATTGAAATAAATCCAAATAGCAACGTCTGAAAAATGCTCACTGACGGTATAAATTTACACTAGTCAAGTACGGGGCTGTAAAAATTATGTTCACACTTTGACAGGACGCAATAGAGGGTTACTTGTGTTTCAGAATCGCGGGTGGATGCAACGAACACTGAGTCACTTAAATCGCAATAGTATGTGGCAAATGGCTGTGTGCTTTGCGGCGAAATAGAAGATTGGAACCACATCTTCATAAACTGCTGTGCCACGAAAGCAGAGCAGCGAAAAATGGAGAGCAAATATACGGAAATGGGAAACTATCACTTGCGGCCTAGAAACGTAATGCTAGCTCAGAGCATATTCAAAGACGAAAGGACATGCTTCATGAAAGAATTAGGAACATTTCTAGAAAATGTTTGGTCCATTAGCGAAACGGCAACTAACGAATGGGAAAATAACTTTGATGAGTAGTGAGCAGAGCGGAGCATAGACTGGTTAAAAAATTAATAAGTAAACAAATATATTAGTAAATAAGTTCAGTAACAATACATAACTTATTAAGTAATAAATAAACAAATATATAAACGAGCAAACTACGTGATAAGAGAATAGATGGAAGACGTCAGAGCAAAGGTGAGGTTACCGACGATTTTCTGGGGCACTATTTCATTTAAGGAGCTGAGGATACCGAAATCGGTAAGGAGAGCTATGTACAATTAGTTTGGTAGATTAATATGTTCTCGTCCTCTATTTATCCTAGTAAATAAATGAAATAAAAACAATTTTACTTCTACAATTTCAAAACAAAACAACTAAATAAAACCAATTAAAATAACTTCAAAAGATATTGCCAAAACATAAATAAAACTCGCAAATCAGAGAAACAAAAAAGTTGTGTCATTAATAATGTGTTTGGTGTAATTTTCTTCGGTTTAGTAATCAGCTCAATTTTGTATAGTATAATTATTAAATATTTTGTAAATGTAACTAATTAATTTTAATGATTTGAAATGCATTTCATAACTCTTAATTCTAAGAACTCCGTTCCTGGTGTTCGAAAAAACTGCGAATATTATTTTTATTAATGTATAATATTTTTGAATTACTTTATTTTTTCAATGTTTCAGTTTCTAAATTAAATTTCAAATTAAGTTATAAATTTTGTTATATCTTACGTACTTTATCATTGTCATATTGCTGATCTCATTCTTCGCTGAAAGTGTTTTTTAACATCGTGAATCCAAATTCATTCATTCTTACAGTACGCAATTTGCTCAAATGAATAGATTAGTCTTAAGTATTTTAGTTAGTATTAGTGCCTACGTTTTTTTCAACACGTGTTTTTACATCGTCATTACGTACTCGCTCATTAATGAAATTTACAATTACGAGAGTAATGTTGATATGTATTGGTAATTTTGGCACATTAAAGAATTCATATTCGTGTTATATTGTATTAATTGCTTTTCATTTTTAATAAATGATTGATGTTTTGTTTATTTCATACGTATTTCAGTCATACTAATAAAACAAACACAAAATGAGAACAAATGTTATGTAACCTTACTTACCAGCTTTTTCGTACATAAATTAATCTGCACTATAATGTGTGTGGTATCTTTTTTATGTTTCAATCAATGTGGTAAAATCTTTAATACATACCTCGGCAAATATGAAAGGAAACTTCACTTAAGTAGCCTACGTGAGTATTCCATGTGTTAATGTTTGCTACAATTTAAATATTCTGGATGGGGAGCTGTGAAAACTAGGCATTTTCAGAATAATATCGTTAACCAAAATCTTTTAAGCTTTACATAAAATGTATGACAATATGAAAAAGAATGTTTAGCTAAGGTGTAAATCGTATTTGTTATTTTTCCATTTGCCCTTTTATATTATTTATTTTAATGTTAGTAAACATTGAGCTGAAAGATGGTCTCGAGTATATTCCTTCAGCGCCTGGATTATATGTATTCTTCAATCAGTGCAAACAGAGCGAGACGTATGGTGAATTTTTAATCTGTATTTTTTCTGACCCTCGCCGTAAAACGCACATATTGCCATGCTTCGCTGAAAACACACTGAAAGTAGAGAAGTCTTATTGAAACATCGGGCAGGCTGCAAAATCCCGCCTCCGGGTGGCAATCAGGGCCCGAGGGCAGCTCAATGAACTGGATCCGAACGTTCGGACGGAAAATTCCAGAAGCAGTTGCAGCTTTCCTCCACAAACAACATTTGTGTTCTCAACTCTTCTGCATTTAGAATCCACTCTGCTGATAACGGTACAGCAGCCGCGCTTTGTTTCCCCATTTACTTACTGTTTTTCCTTATTGCTTTGGTTGTGGACTTGATTGATCGAAATGTACTCTGTGCACTTCCATAAATCGAAAGTGTGTTTGTGGATGAGCCGCTCCCTCTTTGTGTTCGACATCCTGTTGGAAAGAGAAATACTGCGGGGAACTGCTCAACGCGGATGAATTTTGGGGAGGTTTTTCCCACGTTCTAATAATACAATGGTACTACGTTAGACTTCATATATTTATGAATCTACTCCGTTTCCAGCATCTAAATTAGCACTGAACATTAAAAATTATGTTTTAATAAAATCTTGGAATATAAAATTATATTAGGAAGGTAGTGAATTTGTCGACGGGTTAGAGGTATCATGATAAACGATTGAACTTAAAAACATCAGGTGATATTGAACATATTTATTTTTTACAAAACTGTTTACACTTTATTTCTGAAGGAGTATTCTTCGTTTTTTACATAATAACACTCAATGTACACACATGAACATATTTTTACGAATAGTCGCAATAAATTAACGACAGCCATTTACATAAATTAAAGCATAATATAAACGTTTTGTAGACAGCAAGTTTCTTGCCGTTTTTAGCACGAATCGAGTGATGCTACATGGCACAATGGACCGTGAAGATGAGGAAAATTAGGTGTCTGTTTTGCTTCTGAGACGCTTAAATACTACCTCAAATGCAGACAAAAACCTATTTATGGAAGAGAAAGCCGAGTTTTAAACACGTTTCTGTTTAAGTAGTAAACGAAGAACAAGGAAGATATAACTAATTACGGAGTTTAGAGAAGTATTAGCGTAATAGGTCGGTTGAAATTCAAATTTCAGCGTAGCGTAATGACAACTTTGGTGCCGTTTAAACAGAAACGAATTTTAAATACATTTCCCATGACGTCCCATTCAGGTCGTGCAACGAGGAATTAGATAAGTCTCCCTTTTTCAGCGCCTGTACTTTGTAATTATTTTCATTTGAATAAATAATGCGCGTTAACTGAAGATAATTAATATAATTGAGGGGAAAATGAATTTTAAATATTACCCCAACCGCTAAACGGGTAAGGTAATGCTATGCTCCAAGGGTTGCGACGCATAAAAGCATTATGTAAACAGGCTGCAATTTCCTATTTCGAGGCAGGGAGTACTTTGCCTTCTCGCAGATCTCGTCAGGAGATTAGCTCCCGTGAATCTTCATTTTTCACTGCGACTACGCGCCGGTAAAGAATCGTTCTTTGCCTTCGACCCGCGATGTCTGCACTTTCGGGCGGTTCTCCTCTGATTGACGTTTCACACTTTAAACGCAACGTGTGATTGCCATGATTATATTTTTTCTTGACATAGCATGTCTTCGCTGTCGAAAAGAAAGTAGCACATCTGCATTTGCATTATAGTAAATAGAGGAAATCTAAAAACTATACAAGATATTGCTTTAAAAAAACAATTCAAAAGTTAATCACCTGAAACCATTTTTCTTCTTAATAAAGGCATCTTTAACATGTTGAAGATGTGAAGATGCAATGTTACATGTAGCAATTAGAATATTCGGATGTTTAAAAAGAATAATTTAACTATATTGTTGCAAAATGTTAATCAATGGAGATCCGCCTTAGCATGAATGTTTGTGCCGATTTTGTGAGGCAATTTTTTCCTGATACTAGCGGAATTACGCTCGAGAAGAATTTACTTGCTACCAACAATCACGACAGTTGAAATTTGTTATAATAGCGTAAATTTTACCTAAGCTATTTTGTAAGACGATATTTACAATTTTATAAAGATCGATGCCATATTATTATTTATGTACAATTCTTTTTTTTTCTAATGGGCATTCCAACAAGACTGTTTCGGATACACTTGTTGAAGGAACAAAGTTCCTACTCGCGTTTGCACAGTTATTAAACACACTGTTTTGCGAGTAATCATTATAGTGAAACACCTCGTTTTAATACTGAAGTAAGAGGAATACTGAAGAAAAGTTGCCGTATGGTAAGTCTATCAAAGTGCAGGGTGTTTTCTTTCAGTGCAGTTCTGAAATTCAAAAAATGATAGTTGCTCTTTATCATTATAAATTTCTTACTTGCAGTGAGATATATAAGATACAAGACAGTACCATTTTAGTGAAATGGTTTTAACGATTACACTTGTACGAAAAAGGTTCAAGCAGCCATCATTTTTTGAATTTCTGTACATGAGGACATTTACTCTTCCGTCTATCTCACTGTCTTCCTCTTCACAACTATGGCACTCAAACGAGGTACAGTTAACGATGTTCGCGTCACGTTGAACGTGTTAATATATTAGTCTCCACATTACACAATTTCACTCTCCTTCGCTCTACGATCAACCACTTGAAAAGTTCCAGGAGAGCGAAAATACATATCTTATAGATAGAAAATATGTGGTCACTTTGGTATTCTAGCGCCACTCCGTTAGGACGTAATGGCTGGCGGTCAGTCGTCAGTTTCACAGGCTTTTCATACCGTGCACATCATGTGAGCAGTCAGAAATTAGATTTTTTGCGCATCTCATAAAAAACTCACAAAACTAGTTTTAAGTTCTTTTGAAGAATTTGTTTACATGGAGCCAGGTTACCAGATTGCTCTAGAACTTACAAGATAGGTACTTGTGTAAGCAAGAGGACTCAAGAGAACAGATGTAACGTAGTCCAATATTGCTACTTAAGCAAAATTACCAGCATGTTGAGTTGCCAATAAGCTTATGCTCAAAATTTACAATCATTGTAAGTTCACAAGTTTTGGTAAACTCACTTATAAAAATACCTTTACACAATATAAACCAGCTTATTTCAGCGTACCATTTAGTATTATTGAAGAATTTACTATGAATACACACAATTGTTAATATTTAGATCTTGTAGGTAACTTAGTTGTTCCAAAGTATATAGCATATTTTTCCAATGAAGATAAGACAATGAAATTTACTATAATCATCACAAAAATTGTATTTTTGAATGACAGTAAAACATTAACAAGTTCTGATTAAATCATGAACTTGATATTAAACTGCAAAACATAACATGTATTTCGATGCGTCATTGCTTCTGCACCCTTTACTGATTCCGATCGGTACAAAACCTGTACTGACGTTGATTTCTGACCCCGCTCGCACCTCTATTCGTGGAAGGAGGAACTGACCCATGGAACTGCCGCTGAGAGCGTCCAGTGCCGCAGAAAGGTGTCACAAGAGCTTTGAGTTCAACCACACACGCGCACTTCACTTGCCCAGGCGCAAACTGCAAGAATGTTCGAAATCCACTGGGCGCAAGAATCACTTGAAAACAGCGTTCATTTCGCACGACCAAGCGTATGTCTCTGGTTCAACCTGATGTACGGACGCTGGACCTGCACCTCGGGGTCGAACTGCGTTGGTCGGAAGCGGTCCACGGACGCGTTGAGGGCGCCACCCTCCGGAGACTCCAACGCGCGAACAAGCGCGCAACCAGCCGTCTGGCACCTCGCCTCCAGGAGGCGGTGGACGCGCGCGGGTGCGCGCCTCGAGTGCGACACCCTCACGCGACCGCGGCCCCGCCCCCGGCCCACGGGCCGCGGCCTCAGGTCTCGGATCCCGAGCTGCACGAGTCGACGTCGCGGCAGGTCGGCGCGTAAGGCGGCGCGTCCGACGGCGTCGCGGTCGGCGGGCGCGGGCGCGGGCCGTGGGGCGGGTCCGGGCGCGGGCGGCTGCGCGCGCGGCGCGCCCGGGCGAGCCGCTGCGGCTGCGTGGGGGGGGGCGGCGCCTGCGACGAGGGCGGCGGCCCGCCGCCCCGCCGCCGTTGGGCTGCGTCTCCTGCTTCCACTTGTTGACGTGGTGCGAGTTCTTTGTTGGAGGTGGCCGCCTTGCTGCTGCGCACTTGGCCTCCTCCTCCTGCTGCAATCGCGCTTGTGCTTCGTGCGCCGGGTTCTGAACACACCTTTCTACCTGGGGGCCAAAACATAGCATCGGTTACAAGGGTTCGCTTACCTTTTCCCTATCTAATATTAGTAAATCATCAGGGTCTCTGCTTAAAGTGGCAAGCAGCAGCTTCGCTAGCTATATAGTAAGAAACATTTCACAGCAGTAATTTACCAGTCTATTCATGATATCAATGGAATGTTGTGAAGTGGTCCAGTTGAAGTGGTATTGGCAGTTCTGTGAAAGTGTCTTTAAATCTACTGGAAGTGTAGGGCAAGAACTGTAGAGTATTGGTGGAATATGGCGGTGCGGTGTTCTCCAGTGTGAAATATTAAGTTATATATTAAGTGTTATTACCCAGTGGAGAACAACATTTGTATTCTTAGTTTATCTTGCAACCACTTCCGCCCAGTTGGATCCGATTGAAGGTAAATTGATATTAAGATTATCTTAGAATACTAATTTCTAATCAGTGGTGCACGAAAATTTGTTGGGTGTTTCTTATGAGATTTTTTAGAAACGAATTCATTGTAATATAAAATTTGAAATCAAAGTGCTTGTGGATTCCTTCATAAAGTTCAACATATTTCGGACCACAAATTACTAATACCCAATCTGTGAACAGCAGCAAATCTCTTACCTTCGACGCAAACGTATTACATTCGTCGGTACTATAGTCGACAGTACATCGGGGAAATACATTGGTTTAACAAAAGCTACATTAAGCTTAGCCAATGTACAGAGACGTAATTGCTGCAACGCAGCCGTCACTATTCGGCTGACGCAAATCCTCCCAAGATGTCAGTATAATGTATAGGCATCATATTGCGTCTTTCAGAAAGTCGCGCGCAAGATTGCTATTATCTTAACTCTGCGTGACAACTTTAAATTCTCAAGTAATTGAAAACTTTACATCAAACTCTATGAGAAAATTAAGTATTCACCTTTTAAAGACTAACAGTTATGTGAAGCGAAGTAAAAGGCCGAAATCTGTTAGCATCAAACTTTTCGATTAAATTTCAAATAATAGGTAGTAATAATTCTCTCAGACACATCATTAGTATCGTAATCATAAGATAAATAAGTATTTTTTCTAGAAAGTTATAACTGACATTTTCAACCTCTTGCAAAACGATTGCAGTCAGTTCTTCAATTGAAAATAGTTCACATCAGAAAACGTGGCATGCATATTACGTAATTCAAACGTCAAAACAATTTCTCTTGCTCAACAGCATTTCCCAACAACACTTTAAATGGTTACTTAGCTTCGAGGGTAGCAAAAATAAATTCGGATTTCAGCCTCCAGCCATCCAATAGGAGGGTGCTACGGAATATAAAGGGACTGGCTTCGGACGCCAGATGCGTCACAGAAGCGTGGTTGCCAATGTGTCTACGGCGTGTTTCAGGTCTTTAACGCGGCAATAAATTGGTGCATAATGCGTGATGGGTGGTCTGAACATCTGAGAATAAACATATTTGCGTTGCTGGATGAATTTAATCACAAAGAAATAAAATCTTTCAGTCGAGTAGTATGGTAATGCAAATTGTGTCCTTTGGAGGAATATGAAGCGTCATTCATTCCACATTACTTTTAGTACTTGAATGGGAAATTAGATATATGCGGTGTTTTTTTTTAATGGATGGCAGAGAGGGCCACTGTGTCATTTTCCATGACAGTCTATGACCAGTTTTAATATTTCGAACTGTCTGTATGAGAAGAGCCATCCAGTTATTTTCATGACGCCACGCAAATAATCGAGAGCTCCCAATAGAAAATAAATCTGGGCAGTCAATTTGTTCGAATGTACGTAGGGTCCTTATTTTCTTGGGTTACCTTCAACATGGAAGTGTCTTCTGCGTAAACATAACCCAGAAAACCGAGAACATACACTAAACTCGATAAGTTTATTCTGCAACTTTAAACATTTGTACAACGTCCCTTCAGCAATTTCTGCCGATCCATGAAGAAATGCTGAAAATGTCATCGTTGCTGTTATTTTTTTATGTAGTATTTCCTCGTCGCTCCGAAACAATTACTGTTCTCAAGTGTTGATGTGTTTACGCAAATGAACAATATTTACTTAAGATATATGTCATTCCAGTGGTCTCTCCTATGGATCGCATGGGCGAGCGGGGTACAGACCAGCAAATTTCTGAAGAGGATGGTCTATGAGAAACGCCGCTGGTTTATGGAGCAACTGCCATGGAACATGACACTGGTATTTCAAATACTCGCCAGACCGCGGGCACTGCCGCACTGTGTCCCCAAGCGGTTCTGATGAACAGGATGGATTTTGACCGTAGAACACGAAGGAATAGGAATTATTCGTCTGGACTGAGCTATTTAACATTGACAATACTAGAATAAACAGATTAATAATGAAAATTTCCTGGAATATTACCAATTTTAATGTCTCCAAAATATGACGTATCAAAAGTAAATGGAGGAAATTCCTTTTGCTCATTATGTCTCCTAAGCATAAACCCTAACTCATTAAATGCGAAAGGAAATGTGGAGATTCTTTATTACAAATCTTACGCGACTGGCCTCCCGACAAGTAGCGGAAGTTTTGTAGTGCGGGTAAGGGGTGGGGAAACAACAAGAAAGAGGAAGGAAATATCGGCGTGTGGAACGTCGTCCCGACTGTTCCAGCGTTCGCCTGGTGTGATTCAGAGAAACTCACGGAAAAATACCTGATCAGAGCAGCCGGCCGCTCGAATTAAATCCGCCAGACATCGGCTGAATGCGACCTCGCTACTAGTAATCTAAACCCCGTCCCCGGCCTGGAGTGGGAGCCTAGGAACATTCCGCGGTCCGGAGGCCCTGCAGCGACATCCAATTGATGGCCGAAGTCCTCTCGCCGGTCGTATTTCACGAGGAAGTCGAAGAGCTTCGATTTCCGGATGCGCGCCGCCCTCCGCCCACGCGCCCGACGCGGCTCCCGCCACCACTGACACACACACACACACACCCACAACAGCCCGAAGGAAAGCACTTCAACCACTCTGCGGCGAGTGGAAGCCAACGGCTCACGTTTTCAGTCTTGAGCGGCCGCACGCAACTTCATGCGGCATGTCCATAAGTTTTATTACGCGGTAAACGGATTTCCATATTTCATACGTTGTACCAATTTCTGCATCGAGATTGACTAATTTCTTTTTAACAATTTTTTTCATTCTCTACAAATTAAGTTGTAGTGCACAGTGACCATTACGTGGGAGCAGCCTTGAAAAATAATTGTGTTTTTGCGCGGGTTTACGGTTTTTATGCTTCAAACATGCACTTCACAAAAATGGCGATTTCTCTCAAACCGTTCACAACTTTCTATAAGTTATCGAATTTTCTTATTATACAACGTTGAGCGGATGAGTTGTATTAGTACTCATAAGCAATCGTGGTACATTCAAAGCATTCGCTTTATGAGTGCGTTGTTCGCTCCTCAAAAGTTGTCTCATTTGTTGTAATGAAAGACTGAATACACCCAAAGGAATACAATGAGTTATTTTCAGTTCTCGAAATAATCATCTTAGTAATGATGTAAGATTCAACATTTTTACAAAGCAACATCCATAAAAATACTATTTTTTACCCTTGTCATACAATAATGTTTCAGATTCAATTTCTAACATAAAAACGCGTTTCACTAAAACAACTGTTCACGTACGCGCCGAGGTCTGGCATTAGGTATGAAGTGGGCGATGATTTGGCGGTACGGGAAACCTAAGCAGCGATCATGGCCCTTTAAAGAAGCAATTGTAATATGCCAGAGTATAGTTAAATTCAAAAGCTTATTTCTTTTTACATTTCCTGCACATCTTGTTTTTTTGTTTTCGCAATTCTCACTATCCCTTTCTAATCTCCACGCTGAAGATTTGATTATTTCGTGCCGCTAGGTTCTTCTCTAGAAAGCGGCTGGATTGGACGCACGAACGTGAAGGCATTTTGAGATATGGTAAGAGAAATGATTATTACAATCATTAATTTATTTAATTTATACGCTAGTGCCAAAATTAAAATTAAACCCAGCCTAAAATTCGAATATAAAAACACACATATATATATATATATATATATATATATATATATATATATATATATATATATATATATATACACATAATTTGTAAATAAGAAATTAATATAATACAATGGTTTTCTCAATATAATAGGCATTTTTTAATATATTTTTTTAATGTTTTTCATCGGGACAGTTTTCGAAAAATTCTTGATTGTTACCAATAGAGGTTTTCAGTTTTGACATCGACAAAAGAAAGATATTAACACTTCTGTTTTATATTTCTTTTCCGTAATAAAATCTGTTTACGAAAAAATAAGTTTGATTACAACTAAAAAAGAAATCAAAACAAACTTTTCGACGACATATAAAAACAATAAAAAAATGTTACACCCAAAACAGAACACATCAAGTTTTATAATAAGTGCTCTAAGAATATGCACAACAAAGGCGAAAAAATGTTTTTTTTATTCGACCATAGAAACGTCCCAGAAGAACGGCCAAAATCGCTGCGCAAATTTTTAGGCGAGCGTCTTTTCTGAGAACGCGAGGGCGGCAGCGGCGGCCGGCGCGTGGCGGTGGCGCGGGTTGGGCCGCGGGCAGCGGTAGAGAGCGGGAGAGGGGAAGAGGGAGTCGGGAGTCTGCTTGCCGCCTCCGGACCCTCCCGCCGCTTCCCGCCGTTTAAGCAAAGCCATTAACCAGCAGATGATTGGAACCGACTTCCGTTCTTTGCAAGACGCTTTTCCGCACGCGCCGCCGCCTTCTTTTTGAGTTTTTTAAATCGGAGTCCGCGCATTTTTGTTCGCAATTCTTTCGACGACAGCGTACTCGCTATGTGGTGTGTGTGTGTGTGTGTGTGTGTGTTTCGTGTTTCTTTTTGAAAAACGCCTCGGCACGGAAGTCCATGAGCAGTGGTGCGACGTCTACGAGTTTTCGCTGCTTTCTTCGTTTTTAATTTTTTTTTTTTTTTCGTTTTTTTTTATTCCGATTATGTGCTTCAACTCTGTGCACACGAGCACAGTCGGTCGACGTGGTCATTCTGCCCTTTACACGGCGAACTGGTGATCAGCGGCCTTGCAGCTCACATACAGAATGCTTTTTTCTCTCTAATATGTCCCAAGCCGCTGCCGCCGAAGGCAATCAGATATTAGGCGAAACGTTGGTCCGAAAACCTTTTTGTTTAATGCTTTTTTCATTGGTCCTGGAACACCATACTCGTCTTCTTTACGTTTCGATATTCATAAAATAACCGGCCCCATAGATCGATTTTATAAAAGCAGGCGAAAGTACTTGGCAAGTTGTGAAGGAAATGAGAACCATCGCTTACGTCATGTTTTTTGGTTCCTACGTCATAATTCGAGTTGCGGAAATTCTCTGCCAGATAAGAACCCCACATAAGCCTTCAACGTCCCTGGAAGTAAAATCTTGTTTAGCCATCTTTTGTATAAGCGCTTGAATTTTCGAGACAACGATCTTTTCTTTTAACAGAAGAAATATTTTTGTAAGGGCTGCCGGTTCTTTGGAGGAGATAAGAATTTTATTCGGGACAGTTGTTTTACGTTCCACAAATATTTATTACTCGTAATCCGTTAATTGTTAAACTCTGTGTGTGTGTCTTGAATTTTATGCTAGGTGCGAATGCTGCTTTAATGAATTTTGTTGAACTATCCAACGCGCTAGATTCTGATTGTTTATGGTCGCTTGGCATGTCACGTAATGCACAATAATGTAGCTGCCTCATTAAATTTTAACAAGGGTCATTATAGTAATGCATTCAGTGATCGTAGTATGGCTAAGCGGAATTATTTCTGCTTGTAGCACTTGTATGCCTGGAATGGACGCTGGTGGCCGCATTTTGAAGGCTATTCTTCCCGCACTTCGTTTAAGGAGAAAAGACTCGTCTATTAATACGTCTCTGGTTATTCAAGAGAGATTGAACGCGGAACACACAGATTCGGGCAATCTCATCTGCGTAGTTCAATGATGCAGAATCCCTCAAGGGTGGAAGTTGTTTGCTCCTTGGACAAGAAGGGATCTTATCTCTCTCCCCGCGTAACTCTTAACAAGGCGAAGGTTTTGAGAAAATGGTGGGAATTGTTTGCTGGCGAAGTGTAAAGAATGTGGATCGGGCAATGTTGAAACGCTATACATAGCGTTATCAGAGGAGAGTTTGCCATCAATGACTGCCGTAAAAAACGGCGGTTAAGCCGAAGCTTGCTATGCGTTCTTACAGTCTTTCGCCCGTTTACTTTTCGCTCACTCGTTTATTAAATAATTTTAAGATTAGTCTCACTTTCTTGGTGGCGCACGTAAACACGCGTTTCAAGGTTTGGTGTTCTTTTGAGGGTAAGTTGAACAGTCCCATATTTATATCTTTAAATCGCAGTATTCACATAAAACATTCGCGCGATAACTAAAAATTATATTTCAAAACTGAGATCAATGATTCCGGCAGATCGATTCGTCTTTAAACTAGTATGTGTATGCAGTAGCATGCAGGATCATCAGTAAGATAAGTGTAACATATATATAATATGCAAATTTCATTGCAACTACGAGCACTTCAGAGAAACGCTGTTAATTATTATATTCCTTTCCGCATTAACATCAACGACTTAACTCATCCGATAGATGATTCTTAAACACCTAATGATGTTATGAAATAAAATTAACAAATGTTAATCAACAACCTTTTTTTTTGTAACTTTCAATGTCTGAAAAATGGATGGGTCAGTCAATTGCACAATATTCAAAGCATTTTATTATAATGATCTTGAAAAGGCAAAATAAAACTTTTTGACAATGAAAATGATCGCCGAATGCTAAATCAATGTGGTATATCTCTGTGGCAAATGACCGCGACTTTCATCGTGTAGGGGATATGAATAGATTAAGACGTCATAGCGCTTAATGAATGAAACCCCATAGTTTGAAGTAAAAGCTTACAGGTGACTTCCAACCAACTTTCATCGCCATAAAATGCTTTTTAAATTGGGGTAGGGAGGAATTGAAACGCTTCTTTGCCTTAATGATATTACAGAAGTAGTGAAGTTAGTAAGATATTTTTACGTTATAACCTTGAATAAATTTATATTTATTACGAAAAATTGTATCATTTCCCTCGATACTAAACTTCCTGCCAGTGAACATTACATATTCTTCGTTCAATTGTAGCAAAACGGTTGAGTTCACAATTTTTAACTAAATAAGCATAAAGGTTTTTTGCTTATCATTATTCAATAAAACATTTTTTTTTCATTTGAATTACATGCATATTTTCTGACATTCTCAATCTATTTTATCCATATTCTCACTTTTGAATGGGCAAAACAATTGGTCCCTCAAAGAAATTCAATAATAATTATTAATTTAGTTAATAAATATTAGAATAATTAATCATAAAAATACATAAAATGAAAAAAAATATTCAATGGCGCATGAAATTGATATTCGCTTCGGTCAAACAAAGGAACTGTAAAATGCGAAATACGTGTGGTTTCAGTGCAATTGTTAGTTGTAAATGTTACTAAATGTCACTCAATTGTTCTGCATTTTTAATTTTATTTAGGTAAAAAAATACGCCAAAAACTGTGTGAAATACTATTGCTGCCCGATTTAACTGATTCTGGGAAAATTCCTACTCTACCTCATATACATGTTAAGTTTTGGAATAATGATACTATACAGCAACGACGTTTTCTGGCAAGAATTGAAAAGAAAACATTGCTTCAAATGTAATAAACTATTTTCCAAATGGAAAATCCTGCTACACTTTTGGAACTATTATCCCTTATCTGTGCCCTCAAATCAGATCTTATGAGATTTTTGAAGCGGCTGAAGACCTTAATTTTTCGGCCAGAAAGAGTATATGACACACCGCCGTATGACGTTGCATCGTTTGTCCACGAAGTACCACACGGACTGCAACGTTAGCAGGCAGAAATCTTGAACCCGTCAGCCGCACCCGCGTGCATCAGTCCTTCTTGTCGCCCCCTCCGAAGCTCGCAACCCCCCCCCGCGCGCCTCAGAGGGGTGAAGGACCCCCCGACCGCACGCGCGCCGCCGTCCACGACAATAGCCTTCCTGCCCCTGCAACTCTTTTCTCCTGCTTCGGTGACAATAATTTATTATTTATAATCCTTCCTAGGCTTCCCGTGGAAGATTCGCCTCGCCCGAGAAGGGGAAAGATGAAAGGAACAATTTGGCTCGGTGACAGCTTAGAAAAATATCGCATTACGAGGCTATAAAAAGGAGGCTAAATTTTATGGCGATTTTTTGGGAGCTGTTACAGGCAATTGCTCGGGGCGACAAAAACACGGACAAGCGGGATATCGAAGAAGGAAAGAGAAAATGGACGCCATATCGGCCTTTTAAGTGATCTCGAGGGGAGACGAAAAAAAGGGAGGATGAAGAGGGCGCAATGAACGAATCTAACTTCTTTTTCGCCTTGCTCGCTCGCAGTCGCTCGCCCTCGCTCACTCACTGGCGTCCACTTTCTTTCTTTCTTTCGGCAGCGCCACGCGAGCCCAAGCGGCGCTTGACCGAGTGCAACAAAAGTCTCGGAGGAAGTGGAGCAAAAATAGACGAAAGATGTTCGCGGAAGGAGCTTGATGATGGTAAGAAAAAGGGGGAGCCTCGCGCCGCCGCCGTCGCGATATCGAACGCAACCAACGGAGACACGGACCGCCCCGAGCTAGATCTCCTTAATGTTGGCTATTTCCGGTTAAAACTTGATTTTTTTCTTTTGCGCCAGCGGGAGCTGCCGCTCCTCCTTCCGCTCCAACCCTGCCCACGGCTCCACCGAGTCACAGCCCCGTTTCCAGAATGATCCTATGCTTCATTTCACGCGTTTTAAGACTTATTTGTTCTTGTATATAGCCCGCGGCCGAGGGGATTATATATCTCAAACGCGGGGACCGGCGGCACTAAGAGAACTCAAGGCGAGCACGGCCCTTTTTTGCGTAGAAAAGTAAGTCTGGAAGTTAGCTTCCCTTATTTTTTGGGACGCCCGCCGTCGCTTCTTTTTTTTCGTTCGTTCGTTCGTTCGTATCTTCCCTCGCGTACTACGGGGCCAAGAGTTTTTAACATTACGCGCAATTGCTGTATCGTTACATTTTATAGGCGCCCATCCGAGTTGTAGCAGCAACATCATAACTTGCTCGTTGAGAGCGCAGGGTGGTCTGGGCGCCCAGGGAATTTTATGAAGACTGCGCGTTGGCGCGAGCGTTATTCTTGATCCGCGCCTGACGAGCTTGCGGTAGCGTCTTCCGCCTCGGGCGGCCGTGCATCGGCGACGCTTTCACCCCTTCGGGACACTTTGCGATTACGACAAAAGGGGTATTTAGTGAATAATTAGGTGAAGAGATGAAATAAATTCTCGCGGTTTGAAAGCAAAGAAAAATGAAGTACAGGAACATTTTTTTAAATCTGTGTAAATCTATAACTACAATAACTGTAATTAAGTTGTAAAGTTTTTTTGTGGTAATATTTATAAAAATGGAAAATTGGTTTTTCCAAAAAACAATCAAACTTTATCCCGACAGATTTGTTCATTTAAAAGCGTTTGGGGTTGCGTTCTTACTTTTTGTTTTTGATTCATCAATTACGGCAACGTTTCTCTGTAACTAAATTTGTGGCTAGTCCTACTGTCCCCTAGGCACTTTTGTAGAACTGCCGCCTCATTCTGAAATTTTTATTTAGTGTATTTAGTTCCTAAATTAAACAGTGGAAACATTGTTTTCATGTACTCGTAAGTTAAATCGTTTCTGGAATTTCAGTCGTTTCTCTGGGCAATGTGGCCGAGTTTGTCTATGGGACAAATCCGCCTCTCCGCGTTGGTCTTGCGCTCATCACCCACAAACAGGCCCGAGATTCAATGTGTATCGCTTAGACAACCTCCATAGAAGGAAATTTTATAACACACATATTCGCAAAGCATCTGAATCTAATCTCACGATCCTCGAATCTAATTACTATATTTCGCCCTGCTTCTTGAAGCTACATCATTTCAGGTTTAACGAATGTCGTAAATGTCTTAATTACCAAAAATCGTTGTTCATTACAGTTTGATCATTATGTTTTCAGAATTTAGTATAGCTATTCAATCTGGACTAAATTAGAGCGAGGTCAAGGTAGTGCATAGGCCTATTTAAGTGAAGTCGTGAGATGCGTGTTGGGAAGCTGATTTTATTGTAGAGTTTATTAGAACGGCAGATCCTGTGTTGAGTGGTACAAAGGCCATTGTTGTAATTTAACTTTTAGCATGCACAATTTATTGCAATATTGGTTCTTGGTAATTTTCCTGCTCGCGGTCCCGTTTGAGATTACCCTGCAATTTGTAGAAATGCAAACTCTCGCACCTGCTTCTCTTACTACGCTCCAAGACATTGTAAAAATAAATGTCCCATCCTTCTTCAAGTGAGAAGAAGTGCTAGATATCGAGGCCCATTTTTACAATTCGTTATAAAGGAGGCAGAATATTTTT
>BOPP01000032.1:502494-566949 GCA_017312745.1 Gryllus bimaculatus
CGGCCCGCCCGCCCCGCCGCCGTTGGGCTGCGTCTCCTGCTTCCACTTGTTGACGTGGTGCGAGTTCTTGTTGGAGGCGGCCGCTTGCTGCTGCGCCTTGGCCTCCTCCTCCTGCTGCATGCGCTTGTGCTTCGTGCGCCGGTTCTGGAACCACACCTTCACCTGCGGGCCAAAACATAGCATCGGTTACAAAGGGTCGCTTACATTTTCCCTATCTAATATTAGTAAATCATCAAGGGTCTCTGCTTAAAGTGGCAAGCACAGCTCGCTAAGCTATATAGTAAGAAACATTTCACACATAATTTACCAGTCTATTCATGATATCAATGGAATGTTGTGAAGTGTCAGTTGAAGTGTATGGCAGTCTGTGAAGTGTCTGTTAAATCTACTGAAGTGTAGGGCAGAACTGTAGAGATTGGTGGAATATGCGGTGCGGTGTTCTCCAGTGTGAAATATTAAGTTATATATTAGTGTTATTACCCAGTGAGACAACATTTGTATTCTTAGTTTATCTTGCCAACCACTTCCGCCCAGTTGGACGCGATTGAAGGTAAATTGATATTAATGAATTATCTTAGAATACTTAATTCTAATCAGTGTGCACGAAAATTTGTTGGGTGTTTATTATGAAGATTTTTAGAACGAATTCATTGTAATATAAATTGAATCAAAGTGCTTGTGGATTCCTTCATAAAGTTCAACATATTTCGACCATCAAATACTAATACCCAATACTGTGAACAGCAGCAAATCTCTTAACTTCGACCAAACGTATTACATTCGTCGGTACTATAGTCGACAGTACATCGGGGAAAATAAATGTTTAACCTACATTAAGCTTAGCCAATGTAAGAGACGTAATTGCTGCAACCAGCGTCACTATTCGGCTGACGCAATCCTCCCAAGATGTCAGTATAATGTATAGCATCATATTGCGTCTTTCAGAAAGTCGCGCCAAGTGCTATTATCTTAACTCTCGTGACACTTAAATCTCAGTAATTGAAAACTTTACTCAAACTCTATGAGAAAATTAAGTATTCACTTTTAAAGACTACAGTTATGTGAAGCGAAGTAAAAGGCCGAAATCTGTTACATCAAACTTTTCGATTAAATTTCAAATAATAGGTAGTAATAATTCTCTCAGACACATATTAGTATCGTATCATCAAGATAAATAAGTATTTTTTCTAGAAAGTTATAACCTCGACATTTCAACCTCTTGCAAAACGATTGCAGTCAGTTCTTATTGAAATAGTTCACATCAGAAAACGTGGCATGCATATTACGTATTCAAATCAAAACAATTTTCTCTTGGCTCAAAGCATTTCCCAACAACACTTTTACAATGGTTACTTCACGCTCGAGGGTACAAAACATAAATGGATCTTCAGCCTCCAGCATCCAATAGGAGAGGTGCTACGAATATAAAGGGACTGGCTTCGACGCCAGATGAGTCACAGAGCGGGTTGCCAATGTGTCTACGGCGTGTTTCAGGTCTTAACGCGCAATAAATTGTGCATAATCGTGATGGGTGGTCTGAATCTGAGAATAAACATATTTGCGTTGCGGATGAATTTTAATCACAAAGAAATAAAATCTTTCAAGTCGAGTAGATGTAATGCAAAATTGTGTCTTGGAGGAATATGACGTCATTCATTCCACATTACTTTAGTACTTGAATGGGAATTAGATATATGCGGTGTTTTTTTAATGGATCAGAGAGGGCCACTGTGTCATTTTCCTGACAGTCTATGACCAGTTTCAATATTTCGACTGTCTGTATGAGAGAGCCATCCAGTTATTTTCATGACGCCACGCAAATAATCGAGAGCTCCCAATAGAAAATAAATCTGGCAGTAAATTTGTTCGAAATGTACGTAGGGTCTTATTTTCTTGTACCTTCAACATGGAAGCTGTCTTCTCGTAAACATAACCCAGAAACCAGAACATACACTAAACTCGATAAGTTTATTCTCAACTTTAAACATTTGGTACACGTCCCTTCACAATTTCTGCCGATCAATGAAGGAAATGCTGAAATGTCATCTTGCTGTATTTTTTATGTAGTATTTCTCGTCGCCCGAAACAATTACTGTATCTCAAGTGTTGATGTGTTTACGCAAATGAACAAATATTTACTTAAGATATATGTCATTCAGTGTCTCTCCTATGGATCGCATGGGCGACGGGTACAGACCAGCAATTTCTGAAGAGGATGTCTATAGAACGCGCCTGTTTATGACCAAATGCCATGACCATGACACTGGTATTTCAAATACTCGCCAGACCGCGGGCACTGCCGCACTGTGTCCCACGCGTTCTGATGAACAGGAATGGATTTTGACCGTAGAACACGAAGGATAGAATTATTCGTCTGGACTGAGCTATTTAACATTGACATACTAGATAAACAGATTATTAATGAAAATTCCTGGGAATATTACCAATTTAATTCTCCAAAACTATGACGTATCAAAAGAAATGGAGGAAATTCTTTGCTCATTATGTCTCCTAAGCATAAACCTAACCTCATTAATGCGAAAGGAATGTGGAGATTCTTTTATACAAATCTACCGACTGGCCTCCCGACAAGTACGGAAGTGTAGTGCGGGTAAGGGGTGGGGAAAAAACAAGAAAGAGGAAGGAAATATCGCGTGTGGAACGTCGTCCGACTGCTCCAGCGTTCGCCTGGTGTTGATCAGAGAAATCACGGAAAAATACCGATCAGAGCAGCCGGCCGCTCGAATTAATCCGCCAGACATCGGCTGAATGCGACCTCGCTACTAGTATCTAAAACCCCGTCCCCGCCTGGAGTGGAACCCTAGGACATCCCGGTCAGAGGCCCTGCAGCGACATCAATTGATGGCCCGAGTCCTCTCCGCCGGTCGTATTTCACGAGGCGTCGAAGAGCTTCGATCCCGGATGCGCGCCGCCTCCGCCCACGCGCCCAGACGCGCTCCGCCCACCACGACACACACACACACACACACACACACAGCCCGAGGAAAGCACTTCAACCACTCTGCGGCGAGTGGAACAACCTCAACGTTTTCAGTCTTGAGCGGCCGCACGAACTTCCATTGCGCATGTCCATAAGTTTTATTACGCCGGTAAACGATTTCCATTTCATACGTTGTAAATTTCTGCACGAGATGACAATTTCTTTACAATTTTTTTCATTCTCTACAAATTAAGTTGTAGTGCACAAGTGACCATTACGTGGGACAGCCTTGAAAAAAATGTTTGCGCGGGTTTACGGTTTTTATCTTCAAACATGCAATTCACAAAATGGCGATTTCTCTCAAACCGTTCACACTTTCTATAAGTTACGAATTTCTATTATACACGTTGAGCGGATGAGTTGTATAGTACTCATAACAATCGTGTACATTCAAAGCATTCGCTTTTATGAGTTGCGTTGTTCGCTCTCAAAAGTTGTCTCATTTGTTGTAACTGAGAACTGAAGTACACCAAAGGAATACAATGAGTTATTTTAAGTTCTCGAATAATCATCTTAGTAATGATGTAAGATTCAACATTTTTACAAAGCAAACAATCCATAAAATACATATTTTTACCCTTGTCATACAATATCGTTTCAGAATTCAATTTCTAACATAAAAACCGTTTCACTAAAACAACTGTTCACGTACGCGCCCGAGGTCTGCCATTAGGTATGAAGTGCGATGATTTGCGGTACGGGAAACCTAAGCACGATCATGCCCTTTAAAGAAGCAATTGTAATATCCAGAGTATAGTTAAATTCAAAGCTTATTCTTTACATTTCCCTCACATCTTGTTTTTTGTTTTCGCATTCTCACTATCCCTTCTAATATCGCACCTGAGATTGATTATTTCGTGCCGCTAGGTTTCTTCTCTAGAAAGCGGCTGAATTGGACCACGGACGTGAGGCATTTTGGAGAATGGTAAGAGAAATGATTATTACAATCATTAATTTATTTAATTATACCGCTAGCTGCCAAAATTAAAATTAAACCCACCCTAAAATTCGAAATAAAAACACACATATATATATATATATATATATATATATATATATATATATATATATACACATAATTTGTAAATAAGAAATTAATATAATACAATGGTTTCTCAATATAATACATTTTTTTAATATATTTTTTTAATGTTTTTCATGGGAACAGTTTCGAAAAATTCTTGATTGTACCAATAGAGGTTTTCATGTTTTGACACAAAAGAAAGATATTACACTTCTGTTTTATATTTCTTTCCGTAATAAAATCTGTTTACGAAAAATAAGTTCTGATTACACTAAAAAAGAAATCAAAACAAACTTTTCGACGACATATAAAAACATAAAAAAATGTTACACCCAAAACAAACACATCAACGTTTTATAATAAGTGCTCTAAGAATATGCACAACAAAGGCGAAAAAAATGTTTTTTTTATTCGACCAGAAACGTCCCAGAAGACGCCAAATCGCTGCGCAATTTTTAGCGAGCGTCTTTTCTGAGACGCGAGGGCGCAGCGGCGGCGGCGGCGGTGGCGGTGGCGCGGGTTGGGGCCGCGGCAGCGGAGAGAGCGGGAGAGGGGAGAGGGGAGTCGGGAGTCTCTTGCCCGCCTCCGGACCCTCCCGCCGTCTTCGCCGTTTACAAACCATTAACCAGCAGAATGATGGAACCGACTTCCGTTCTTTGCAGACGCTCCGCCACCGCCGCCGCCTTCTTTTGAGTTTTTTAATCGGAGTCCGCCATTTTGTTCGCATTCTTCGACGACAGCGTACTCGCTATGTGTGTGTGTGTGTGTGTGTGTGTGTGTTTCGTGTTTACTTTTTTAAAAACGCTCGGCACGGAAGTCATGACAATGGTGCGACGCTACGAGTTTCGCTGCTTTCTTCGTTTTTAATTTTTTTTATTTTTTTCGTTTTTTTTATTCCGATTATGTGCTTCCACACTCTGTGCACACGAGCACAGTCGGTCGAGTGGTCCATTCTGCCCTTTACAGGCGAACTGGTGATCAGCGGCCTTGCAGCTCACAACAGAATGCTTTTTTCTCTCTAATATGTCCAACCGCTGGCCGCCAAGGAAATCAGATATTGCGAAACGTTGGTCCGAAAACCTTATTGTTTAATGCTTTTTCATTGGTCTGTGACACATACTCGTACTTCCTTTTACGTTCGATATTCATAAAATAACGGCCCCATAGATCGATTTATAAGCAGGCGAAATACTTGGCAAGTTGTGAAGGAAATGTAGAACATCGCTTACGTCATGTTTTTGGTTCCTACGTCATAAATTCGAGTTGCGGAAATTCTCTGCCAGATAAGACCCCACATAAGCCTTCACGTCCCTGGAAGTAAAATCTCTGTTTAGCCATCTTTGTATAAGCGCCTTGACATTTTCGAGACACGATTTTCTTTTAACAGAAGAATATTTTGTAAGGGCTGCCGGTTCTTTGGGAGGAGATAAGAATTTTATTCGGGACAGTATGTTACGTTCCACAATATTATTACTCGTATCGTAATTGTTAAACTCTGTGTGTGTGTCTTGAATTTTATCTAGGTGCGAATCTGCTTAATGATTTTGTTGAACTATCAACGCGCTAGATCTGAATTGTTATGGTCGCTTGTGCATGTCACGGTAATGCACAATAATGTAGCTGCCTTCATTATTTTTAACAAAGGGTCATTATGTAATGCATTCAGTGATCGTAGTATGCTAAGCGGAATTATTTTCTGCCTTGTAGCAACTTGTATGCCTGGAATGAGACGCTGTGGCCCATTTTGAAGGCTATCTCTACCGCACTTCGTTAAGGAGAAAAGACTCGTCCTATTAATACGTCTCTGTCTCATTCAAAGAGATTGAAGCGGAACACACAGATTCGGCAATCTCATCTGCGTAGTTCAATGATGCAGAATCCCTCAGGTGGAACGTTGTTTGCTCCTGGACAGAAGGGATCTTATCTTCTCTCCCCCGCGTACTCTTAACAAGGCGAAGGTTTTGAGAAAATGGTGGGAATTGTTGCTGGCGAAGTGTAGAATGTGATCGCAATGTTGAAACGCTTAATACATTACGTTATCAGAGGAAGTTTGCCATCAATGAACTGCCGTAACAACAACCGGTTAAGCCGAACCTTGCTATGCGTTCTTCAGTCTTTCCCCGTTTACTTTCGCTCCTCGTTTATTAAATATTTTAGATTAGTCTTACTTTCTTGGTGGCGCACTAAACACCGGTTTCAGGTTTGGTGTTCTTTTGAGGGTAAGTTGAACAGTCCATATTTATATCTTAATCGCAGTATTCACATAAAACATTCGCGATAACTAAAATTATATTTCAAAACTGAGATATGATTCCGGCAGACGATTCGTCTTTAAACTAGTATGTGTATGCAGTAGCATGCAGGATCATCAGTAAGATAAGTGTAACATATATATAATATCAAATTTCATTGCAACTACGAGCACTTCAGAGAAACGCTGTTAATTATTATATTACCTTTCCCGCATTAACATCAACGACTTAACTCATCCGATAGATGATTCTTAAAACCTAATGATGTTATGAAATAAAAATTAAACAAATGTTAATCAACACCTTTTTTTTGTAACTTTCAATGTCTGAAAATGGATGGGTCAGTCAATTGCACAATATTCAAACATTTTATTATAATGATCTTGAAAAGCACAAATAAAACTTTTTGACATGAAAATGATCGCCGAATGCTAAATCAATGTGGTATATCTCTGTGGCAAATGACCGCGACTTTCATCGTGTAAGGGATATGATAGATTAAGACGTCATAGCGCTTAATGAATGAAACCCATAGTTTGAAGTAAAAGCTTACAGGTGACTTCCCAACCAACTTTCATCGCCATAAATGCTTTTTAAATTGTAGGGAGGAATTGAAAACGCTTCTTTGCTTAATGATATTACAGAAGTAGTGAAGTTAGTAAGATATTTTTACGTTATAACCTTGAATAAAATTTATATTTATTACGAAAATTGTATCATTTCCCTCGATACTAAACTTCCTGCAGTGAACATTACATATCTTCGTTCAATTGTACAAACGTTGAGTTCACAATTTTACTAAATAAGCATAAAGTTTTTTGATATCATTATTCAATAAAACATTTTTTTCAAATTTGAATTACATGCATATTCTTCTGACATTCTCAATCATTTTATCATATTCCTCACTTTTGAATGGCAAAACAATTGGTCCCTCCAAAGAAAATATCAATAATAATTATTAATATTAGTTAATAAATATTAGAATATTAATATAAAAATACATAAAATGAAAAAAAATATTCAAGCCAGTGAATTGATATTCTTCGGTCAAACAAAGGAACTGTAAAATCGAAATACGTGTGTTTCAGTGCAATTGTTAGTTGTAATGTTACTAATGTCACTAAATTGTTCTCATTTTTAATTTATTTAAGGTAAAAAAAATACCGCCAAAAACTGTGTGACATACTATTGGCTGCCCGATTTACTGATCTCTGAAATTCCTACTCTACCTCATATACATGTTAAGTTGAATAATGAATACATACAGCAACGAACGTTTCTGGCAAGAATTGAAAAGAAAACATTCGCTTCCTGTAATAAAAACTATTTTCAAATGAAAATCTGCTACACTTTTGGATATTATCCCTTATCGTGCCCTACAAATAGATCTTATGAAGATTTTTGAACGGCTGAAGACTTAATTTTCGCCCAGAAACGAGTAATATGACACACGCCGTATGACGTTGCATCGGTTGTCACGAAGTACCACACGGAACTGCAACGTTAGCAGCAGAAATCTTGAACCCCGTCAGCCGCCACCCGCGTGCATCAGCTCCCTTCTTGTCGCCCCCTCGAAGCTCCAACCCCCCCCCCGCGGCGCCTCAGAGGGGGTGAAGGACCCACCCGCCGCAACCCCCGCCGTCCACGACAATAGCCTTCCTGCCCCTGCCAACTCTTTCTCCCTGCTTCCGGTGACAATACATTTATTATTATATCCTTCCTAGGCTTCGTGGAAGATTCGCCTCGCCCGAGAAGGGGAAAGAATGAAAGAGAACAATTTGGCTCGGTGACAGCTTAGAAAAATATCCATTACGAGGCTATAAAAAGGAGGCTAAAATTTTTATGGCGATTTTGGGAGCTGTTACACAATTGCTCGGGCGACAAAAACACGGACAGCGGGATATCAAGAAGGAAAGAGAAAATGGAGCAATATCGCCTTAAAGTGATCTAGAGGGAGACGAAAAAAAGGGAGGATGAAGAGGGCGCAATGAACGAATCTAACTTCTTTTTCGCCTTGCTCGCTCGCTCGCTCGCTCGCTCACTCACTGGCGTCCATCCTTTCTTTCTTTCTTTCGGCAGCGCCCGCGAGCCAAGCGGCGCTTGACCGAGTGCAACAAAAGTCTCAGGAGGAAGTGGAGCAAATAGACGAAAGATGTTCGCGGAAGGAGCTTGATGATGGTAAGAAAAAGGGGGAGCCTCCGCCGCCGCCGCCGTCCGCGATACAGACGCACCAACGGAGAAACGGACCGCCCCCGAGCAATCTCCTTAATGTGCTATTTCCGTTAAAACTTGATTTTTCTTTTGCGCCACGCGGGAGCTGCCCTCCTCCTCCCTCCACCCCTCCCCGCGCCCACCGAGTCACAGCCCCGTTTCCAGAATGATCCTATGCTTCATTTCACGCGTTTTAGACTTCATTTGTTCTTGTATATAGCCCGCGGCCGAGGGGATTATATATCTCAAACGCGGGGACCGGCGGCACTAAGAGAACTCAGCGAAGCACGGCCCTTTTTGCGTAGAAAAGTAGTCTGGAAGTTAGCTTCCCTTATTTTTGGGCCCCGCCGTCCTTCTTTTTTTTCGTTCGTTCGTTCGTTCGTATCTCCCTCGCGTATACGGGGCCAAGAGTTTTAACATTACGCGCAATTGCTGTATCGTTACATTTTATAGAGCGCCCATCCGAAGTTGTACAGCAACATCATAACTTGCTCGTTGAGAGCGCAGGGTGGTCTGGGCGCCCCCAGGGAATTTATGAAGACTGCGCCGTTGCGCGAGCGTTATCTGATCCGCGCCTACGAGCTGCGTAGCGTCTTCGCCGGGCGCCGATCATCGGCGACGCTTTCACCCCTTCGGGACACTTTGCGATTACGACAAAAGGGGTATTAGTGAATAATTAGGTGAGAGATGAAAAATTCGCGTTTGAAAGCAAAGAAAAATGAAGTACAGGAACATTTTTTTATCTGTGTAAATCTAATAACTACAATAACTGTATTAGTTGTAAGTTTTTGTGTAATATTAACTAAAAATGGAAAATTGTTTTCAACATCAAACTTTATCCGACAGATTTGTTCATTTAAAAGCGTATTTGGGTTGCGTTCTACTTTTTGTTTTTGATTCAATCAATTACGGCAACGTTCTCTGTACTAAATTTGTGCTAGTCCTACTGTCCCTAGGCACTTTTGTAGACTGCCCTATTCTGAAATTTTTATTTAGTAGTAATTAAGTTCCATAAATTAACAGTGAAACATTGTTTCATGTACTCGTAAGTTAAACGTTTACTGAAATTTCAGTCGTTTCTGGGCAATGTGCCGAGTTTGTCTATGGGAAAATCCGCCTCTCCGCGTTGTCTTGCGCTCATCACCACAAACAGGCCCGAGATTCATGTGTATCCTTAGACACCTCCATAGAAGGAAATCTTTTTATAACACACATATCGCAAAGCATCTGAATCTAATCTCACGATCTCGAATCTAATTACTATATTTCGCCTGCTTCTTGAAGCTACATCATTTCAGGTTAACGAATGTCGGTAAATGTCTTCATTAACACAAAATCGTTGTTCATCAGTTTGATCATTATGTTTTCAGAATTAGTATAGCTATCAATCTGGAACAAATAGAGCGAGGTCAAGGTAGTGCATAGGCATTTAAGTGAAGTCGTGAGATGCGTGTTGGGAAGCTGATTTATTGTAGAGTTTATTAGACGCAGATCCTGTGTTGAGTGTACCAAAGGCCATTGTTGTAATTTAACATTTTAGCTCATTTATTGCAATAATTGGTCTTGGTATTTCTCCTGCTCGCGGTCCCTTTGAGATATGCATTTGTAGAATGCAACACTCTCGCACCTCTTCTCTTACTACGCTCCAAGACATTGTAAAATAAATGTCCATCCTTCTTCAGTGAGAAGAAGTGCTAGATATCGAGAGCCTCATTTTTACAATTCGTTCATAAAAGAGCAGATATTTTCTTTATAAAATAATGGAAATGAAAGCTTTTTTATTTCAGTCAATTTTCTTTGATAAAATGTGATGAACTGCTAAAAATATTTCATAACTTAAAGGTTTTTAAAATGAATTTGCTTGCTTTATTTCCAGAAACTATATCATCTAAAAGTAGTTTTGTAATGTTTCAATGAAATTTTCAGTCTACATATTTTCGAAGTGTTTAATATATTGTTTAATATTCAGCATGTTTTTTAGAAAAATCACCATGCTCTGACCCCATACACAATTATTTTTAATCGAAAAGAACAAAACACGTACTTTAAACGCTGTCAGAGACATTACACATTGAGAAGAATAGAACGAGCGACGCGGAAAGTGAACATCATCTCAACCTCAAGAACACTCGGTATGACGTCATCAGGCATGCTATTATGCACATCGAATAATAAAACTAATTAATTCATTTAGAAGTCATACAGTACTGAACTTTGTCATTGATAATTTCCGTGTACTTACCATATCTCTTTTGTTTTCTCAAAAGTTGAAACATTGATTTCTAACAGAGAGGCAATTACTTTTAACTGCACTGAACAAAAATTACATTGTAAACGTTGATAAAGATAGCTATTATTCGTCGCATGGAATACAATAAGCGACAATGAGTCTTCATACAATCATGAGCAAACGTGCGCATCATCTCAACAGCGCAATTGACTTTCAATGACGCATCGAGAATTCATGCATTTTTGCGCTCACATTTTTTCTTCAGTTGAATAATTTGGCTGATTTACTAGATTTGTTGTAATTTTTTTTCGTTACATTTTACCAACAATCCAAATCTGATATTTACAGAGAAGGTCTCACAGCCGCAGTAGACGAACAAAGAGTACATTTCAAACTATGTCATGTTAAAAGCGCCTATTGTCCGCTGCATGGAATTGAATAGGACGCACTCGCAATGCATACAACTATAACTAGACGTGCGCGTCATTTCGATCGTGCAAGCGGCGACCAGCGCGCGTGCAAGGGACGCCGAGTAGCCCGTGCGCCTGTGCGCTCGCCAAGGGAGATACGGCGGGCGAACGCGACGAGTACCCCACCCGCACCCACCTGCCCACCCACAACCGGCACTTCGTTTACCGTTGCAAGTAAGGTTTCTAGAACTCGGGAAAGAAAATGTCTTGTTTTTCAAATTTTGCTAATCTCGTTTTTTTCAATTTTATATTTATTTATTTTGTTTGTTGGCTTTTTAAAAACATATTTATGTTTCAACTAGTTATAGTTAAAATGTTGGAAGGGATTCTGGAACTCAAGAAGACATGCACATTGAATCATCCCCCTATACGTTTCTCCTACATACAGTTTTCCTTTTTTTTTTCTTTTTCCACAAAATAAATCAATCAAATCACAACAATGCGCCCCCTCCCAACCGCCCGATCGAGCTCTCCACCCACTAAACCGCCCATTTCCCACCTCTCATTTCCCACTATCGACCCCCCACAGAGCGCCGCCCACCCAACCTGTCGCCACCCGTCCACCGCCATCTCCAATCGCCCATCGCCCACCTCCTAGTGCCCAACCCACACCGATCGCTGACAAACACAGTCTCCGCTCATCTCCCCCCGCATATCTTCCGTTCCCGCTGCCCCGTGCCCGCCGTTCCACCAAGGCCCTTCCCAGCGCTTCCGTCGCGCCGCAGCCGAGCGCCCGCCCCCGCGTGCGCGGGAGCCCACGACGCCATTCGCGCGCGGAGGAGCCAGGGCCGCGCCCCTCTCCGAGCCGCAGTTGCACGACGTCTGCAAATGCACTGCGTGAAGACGATACCTCGCACCGTCAACACTCCACACGCACTTCTGCGCACGCACAATGCTTCCATGGAGCGCGTTAATACAAGTATGTGATTAACTTGATTAAAAACGTAACTGTGTTTGATGCTAGACGTCATTCCATAAGAATTCGACATTCAGAAGCGGATTACAAGTGTCAGTCTCATAGCTTATCGTAATCTAAGCATGATGAACTTTCATGGAGAAATAATGGACCCGAAGATAATCTTCTCAAAATTTGAAATTGTAAACCATTTGTTTAACATTACTGGAATAATTATGTTTAAATAAAGCAAGTAATATACTGTGACAAGAAAAATTTAATTTAATTTTGAAAAATAAAACGTCAAATGAACTTATGAATAATATTCAAGTCTTTTACGAGCAATCGAACACAGCCTATTTCATGTTTTCCCTTCAATTCTTTAATTTTGATCGTAGTCAATCATTGATCGTACTCACATTTGTATTTCCTCCACTTTCATGTTTTGTTTAATGTTATTTTTGCTGCATTATTCTATTCGTCACCACACTGTTTAACTTTATGTGCATTGAGCTCGTTAGAGTCTCTCTTTCCACGCAGCCCTCGTCGCAGTCTGCGTTGATCGGCGCAGACGCCGCTCTCCCCGAGTGGCCGCTGCGAGGGCGTAGGCGGCGCGCGCTCGTCTCTGGGCTCCTCGAAAAGCGCTTCACGTATCCGCGTGCCGCGCGCAAACAACTTACACGCGCGTTCCTGCCGCCGGTCATAATTTAAATGGCTGTTTGGACAATGCGGCAATAGAATCGTTAATTCCGGGAAGAGAAAGGCGGAGGAGAAACGATCGTGAAGAATCTCGCGGGCCGGTGATGGACGATATTGTTCGTTGAATTGTCGTGCACGCGGCGCGGACAGGCCTTTCCCTGCGGATGTGCCTGGGGGGGGGAGGGGGCGAACAAAGGCGCGGTGGGAAACAGACGCACAGACAGACGCACAGCGCGCGACGCGACTACAATGCCCTCTAAATTGACTGCGTCGGATGAGGTGACCCACAGGGACCTTTTTAGCTTCGGTGGCTTGCAGTTTATTGGCAAGGATGCCCCTTCCTCGTTTACTTTTCTTTGGGAATGAAGGCTCCTTATTACGATCTTCGGTGCCTAGCCTTTGTCGGCCGCACCGGAGGTGAATGATTTTGAAGGATAAGTGATGTCTATTTTGCGATGGTGCAACAGTGAAATGGGAGGCAGGGTTCATGTGATTACTTCTTCTCTACAAATTCCACAAATTAACGGGATTGTTCAACGAACGTAGTCATTTTGTCTAAGAAAATGTGTGATTGATATAGAAATATTAATATCGACAAAAAACAGCAAAAAACCCATCTCGATCGTGCAAGAAACAATAATTTCACGCACTTTATAAATAAATACCTATTTTATTATTTCTCAACAAGAAATAAATAGCATTTAAATACACAGAGACGTTTTTATTATGTACAAAAATATAATTTACATTTTAAATATGTTCTAAAAAGGGGTGATCGCCAACCCCCTTGAATACTCCACAGGATCAGTCACGCCATTCCGCCGCATCCCGTCAAGCTTAGCTTAACTATTTTAATTAATTTCGCGCGTATTTTTGGAAGCTCCCGGCCCGCCCCCGCCCGCGAGAGGCGTGGCGTGGCGCGGCGCCGCGGGGGGGCGGTGCGGGGAGCGGCAGGCTGTTTGCGCGAGCTGATCCGCACTAAAAACACGGCGCGCCGCGCGTGTCAATTTATTTCGTGCTTTCAGCGCGATAAAAGTGATCATCGGGATGTATTGGTTCCATTAACCGACAAAGTGAAGAGCTAACTGCGTGCGACGCGGACCGGCTCCGGGTGATGGGGGTGGTGACAGGGATGGTGGTGACGTGCCAACACCGTCGTGTGACACAGCTAGAGCCCGCCATTTTATACACAATTGAAGAGTGTGGTTTGTGGATGACTTAGGAACCACCAATCTACTCAAAAAGAATGATAATACACTCGAGAATTTTCATAATACCTTCGATTGTTATCATTTCTCCTTAACTCCTGAATACTGCCCGGCGGGGCTGTAGGGTGGAAGGATATTAAATGGCGGTGTCGGTTCACTCTCTGCATCTATACTTGGGTTATTTCTTGGCGCGTGAAGCCTTGTCTTCACGATGGAATATCTCACGGCATATCGCGTCTTTCTCGGTCATGCCGCAAGATGTCGCATGATCGCCAACACTGCTCGATAGGGTCGCGATCAAGCGCCATGACCAAGCCACGAAATACGAACCCCAGTATAGGGTCTGTGTGCACCTGGGTCCTCCGCAGGTTCTCACGCGAGGCGGCGCTGCGAGCGGGAGCTGTTTGCGCAAGTGCGGTGCTCAGGCCGCCCGCCCCACCCACTCCCTCCCCTCCCCCGCGCGCCGAAAAAGCCCTTAGACGCAGCAGATCGCTTCGGACGGAAGAGTTGCTGTGGATCTTTGCGGCGGGAGGCGAAGAATCTGCGAAGTGCTGTGACGTCACTTTAATGAGTCTTTCGCTTCGCCCGAGTTCTTAATCCCTCTGAGAGCGTTTCGTGCTCCGTAAATTACGCGTTTTTGCGCAGTCCTTGATGTTCGTGTAAATACTTCTTAAAACGTTATACGGCATTAGTAATTATGTTTCATTAACGATTCTTTTAAACGTGTTCCTCAAATTTCCTATGTATTTTAATTGTCTGTTCTCACATATTCGGCCACTCGAATTACTAACTAAGTTGCATGATAATATTTACATAATTACTAAAGTGATGGTAGAATATTATAAAAGATAATAATTTCAGTAAGTACTAACACCTGTTTGCAAAGAACTGAACTGGAATTTTTCCCTTATTTTAGAACTGACCTATAGACATATCTGAAAGTATATTTTTTCACAGACAGACAATTAATGAAGTGGGGTATACATTTTGAGTAATTATATTAGGGAGAAAACTCATTGTCCATAATAATTTTGTATTTCAGTTTGGGTCATGATAATTTTTCAAAGTTTTACATTTCGCTGATGAGCATCTAGCGATTCATTGAATACAGGCCCCGGACGAGTCTACTACTGAGGTCTTTATTCCCGCAAGTGAAGTACACGTAAATGACGATGTTCCCCCCTCTGGCACGTAAAATCTGGCACCGCCCTTTAAGTCGGCTGAAATGGGATTTTTCCCCTATCCGTATATCTCCTTCGCGGGGCAATGGAACCGAATCAAGCTCTCAGGTGCCGACTAGTATTCCGACATGTAAGTCGAAGTGTGTATGCGTGCGTGTGTGTGTGTGTGTGTGCGTGCGTGTGTGTGTGTGTGTGCGTGTGTGTGTGTGTGTGCGTGCGTGTGTGTGTGTGTGTGTGTGGGTAAGGGAAGAGGAGATGACAAGTATGGGATAGGAAATATCGCAACGCGTCCGTAACGCGTTTGTTAAAATACTGCTCTCGTATTCTTCTGGTGTTGAACGAAGAAACCATGCAATACTACCGATCAGAGCACTAGGTATCCAGAATTCTTCCCCAGACCGTGTTTGAATTGATCCAGACTGTGACAAAAATCCGCCGGGACTCAAACTTTGGACCAACGACCCTGCAGATACATAGATTCGCCACTGAGTTATCGCATCAGGTGGCGCCTACCGAACTAAGCTCCTCGGTGCGTGGCGCAGTGAATTTGCGTCTGGCTGCCAGAGACCTGTGTCTAATCTGACGTGAGGGCGCACTGACAGTCGCGAGTGTCGAAATTCGGAGCTCCGTCCGTCGGGCTCGTCCATAGTTCATCGCCGCCCATTGTCGCCACTCGCTCTCCTCGCAGGCAGGGGGCAGTGAGGACGGACAGTGCGAATGCTCCACTACCGGAGGCGACCGGAGGCAACCGGAGGCGACCGGAGGCGACCGGAGGCGCACCGGAGGCGACCGAGGCGACCGGAGGCGACCGAGGCGACCGGAGGCGACCGGAGGCGCATCGGAGGCCGACCGGAGGCGATCGAGGCGACGGCGAGGGCGGCGACCGGAGGCGACCGGAGGCGATCGGAGGCGACCGGAGGCGATCGGAGGCCGACCGGAGGCGACCGGAGGCGACCGGAGGCGACCGGAGGCGACCGGAAGGCCCGACCGAGGGCGACCGGCAGGCGAAGCCGGAGGCGACCGCGGCGACGAGGCGACCGGAGGCGACCGGCGAGGCGACCGGAGGCGACCGGAGGCGACCGGAGGCGACCGGAGGCGACCGGAGGCGACCGGAGGCGAACCGAGGCGACCGGAGGCGACGGAGGCACGGGGGACGAGCGAGGAGCGACCGAAGCCCGGAGGCCGACCGGAGGCGACTCGGAGGGCGACCGGAGGCGACCGGAGGCGACCGGAGGCGACCGGAAGGGCGCGGAGGTAATGGCGCGGCGGAAGGCACTCGCACCTGCGGCTGCCAGAGCGCGCGGCTGCGGAGGCGGCGCCGCGAGGCAGGGGTGCCGCACCGCTTCGGAAGACGCGCACCAGCCCAGAGCTCGTTTTTGGTGTAAATTAGGAATTTTGTTTTGATACGGCCAATATGAAATGGAATTCTTTGACAAAATATTATATTTTTGAAAATTTATTTTTTCGCAGCTTTTATAATGAAATTCATCCAATTGCCTCCTTTTATAATCTCATTTGTCCCTACTTTGTCAAAGGTTTCATTTAGAGTGGAAATTTAGGAAATTTAGGAAATTTAGTTTCACTTACAATGTAATTTGAAGTAATGATTTTTTACGGACTTTCGTCGAGATAGTCATTCCATCTTCGGCTTGGAGCCATACTTCTCACGAACAGTCAGTCATCCAATATAATTATAGACGCTCAACACAAAATTCAATAAACTCCAGAAGTATTTTTATATAGTTTTATATCCCCACAAATATTCGACGATGCTTACAAGAAATATAATTAGGTGAACGTAAACTTCAAAATACTTTGTACTGAATTTCTGTATCGATTCGGCTAAATTGCAATGTATCCGTATCGGTTTCGCGGCGCCGCAGGGCGCGTGGGGTGGACGCCCCTGCCCACAGCGGGGAGCCGTCGGAGGGCGGGGCGGGGCGGGGCGGCGCCGCCAGCGACGCCGCAGACGCCGCCCGCGTGTTTGTCCAGGGCTCCGGGCGGCGCGGGCGCTATCAACTTGATCCCGGCGAAATTGCGATCATCTCGCCGCCGCCACCTCGCTGTATCAATATTATTTTTCAATCCCCGTGCAGCTGAGCTGTCCCGGCCCGCCGCCGCCGACGGCGTCCCGGCGCCCTCGCCGCGACGCCCTCCACGCCCTCAATGCTCCCGACGCTCGAGGGGCACCTCGCCCCCCCCCCCCGGCGCCCAAATGGCCCGAGCCGCCCTCGACTCCCGCTCCATCCCCGTCATTTTCGTCGGCCCTCTCACCCTCGTCGTCCTCTTTGCTCTTCTTGTCCTCGCCGTCCTCTTCCTCCTCGTCCGTTATCCTTTGTCCCTTCCCATCGCCCTGTTCTTTCTCGCCCAAGTTCCAGACACTCGCCGTCGTCCCCGTCTTCGCCGACACTCCACGCTCCCCGGCGCTGCCGTCACCCCCCCCTCTCAAATGCATTGACTTCCAATATCGATGGCTCTTAGGCGTTTCATACGTTCAGCGTTTATCGCTTTACACTCACTTTCTCCAAGCCTGTATCTTTCAGCTCTATATCAGCAAAATCACGCATTTTTGTTAAAAATAACTAAGTTAAGAGCATTTCATTACTCTTAATTCTGTGAATATTTATATACGCCTACGAATAACGACATTTCTCACTAGATATTAGAACTACATTATTTGGCATTGAGGATAATTTATCCACTTTGTCGATGTTTCAACACATCGATTAAACTCTGCACGATAAAATTCAGTTTTCCTCATTCCAAAGGCAATCCATTCCCCCTTACTTCCTGCAGCTTCCGGGAGCCATGTCGAGTCCATCGCGAGCGCCGGTGGCGCCGCCCGCGGCCCACCCTGCGCGTCGCGGCGCGTAATGGCTGCAAATGGCGGCGCGCGCGTTAATACGTCTAAAGACGGCCGCCGCGGGCGCCCGCGCGCCGCGCCGCTCATTTGTCGGATGATGGCCGCGAGCGGCGCCATTTTCCTCGCGTTCGTCGTTGATGGAATGCGGGCTTTTTAATCGAGCAGGAAATACGTGAAAAGGCTAATGGAAAAAGAATAACCCCTATAATTATGCTGCCTCTTCTGCAATTGAATTACTAAAAATTGGAAATAGAATTACTCAAATGGAGTAGTTCTTCGTTTTTACAGCTGTGGAATGATTATAAGTAGAAATATTTTAGAAATTGTGAAAGATTGTTGGGATTTTTGTGAAGCTCAGGGGTAAATGAATGTCTCTTCGAACAGAGTACTACATCAATGTAAATATCGTAAGACAGGGGGTATAAAAATTCTAATTCAAATCACCTTGGTAGAAAAAGTACTAATAAAATGATCAGATTTGTAGTTCTCAATTTGAGATGCGCCTTACAATGCGAAGATTACATTTCTTCGTGTATTTTAAAAGAATTGGTTTAGAGGTTCCACCCGTTTCACGTCACCACATGTCTGTCTCTACACGCCCTATTAGGTCGCCCCAAAACGCCCGCAATATACTTATACGCTACAAAAAAGGGTAACAAGTTCTCAGGAGCCAAGCCACATTGTACAGGAAGTCCTTAGTAACGTTAAATGAGAAATCATCATGGAAAAGTGAATTCAGAAAAGATGTATTTCCATTGACTGGTACTAAATATTTAAATCCAATTCACGTTCTAGGTATTTTCCACTTTGGGGGTATTCACGTTAGACGAGTAGACGAGTTTTTAACTATAAAAAATTTACGTTAAAAGGTCCAATCATATGTAACTATCACAAGTATGTGATACAATTTATCATTACAATTATTATTATAATGTGAACTTGAACGACATTGAAATGTAAATTATGTTCACTCCACATCAACAATCTCGATATAATCCCGAATACTTGTCGAACCGTTTCGAATCACGGGTGCAAATTGAAACTTACCTCAGTCGGGGAAAGAAACATTCTCACTTCACGTGAGAGTCCAACCAACCCAAACCAAACCTCGGCCTCCCAACAATTTCCAGAGAGCCAACCTTCCAATAACACCCAACCCCATAACGACTTTTTAAACGAGTTCTCCCGCGCGCGTGAATAGCCAAAGGCCGCGCTTCGAAACCGGACGCGGGCCGTCATTGTCGTTTAATTGGCTGGATTTAGCCCGCGCCGCGCGGACGCCTCGGGCGCGGGGAGGGGGGGGGCGTGAAAGGAGGAGCGGGGTGATGGATGTAACGTAATAGTCGCGGCGGGTCTTAGACAAACGCCCCGAGCGGCCCGCGCCCCGCTCCGCCGCACAATGTCCCCCTGCCGCGCGCACGCATACACGCACGCACGCACGCACGCGTGTTCCTTCCGGCGCATTCACGACCCCGCGCGCGGCGCCGCCCGCCGGAGACGCGTTGAATGGGGCGGCCGCTGCCCCGCGCCGCGCACGCCTGCTAACCCCCGCCACACTCTCCCCACGCGCGATGGCTTGTTGTGTACGGGGAGCACTGAATGTTGTGTAAGGCTGCGAAACATCGAGCTCGAGATTGTTTCCGAATCTTTCCAGAATCTTTAATGTTGAAGCAAGATATTTCTTTTAAATGTAATATATTCCTCAATATTTGGTCTTCAACTCATTTCATTTAATCGTTTTCCAAACATCCTTAGATTTTTGCGTATTTTTTAGATATATCGTTTTAGAATTTCAAATGGTATCTGAAGTGTCAGTAGGATACAAGATGCAACATCATAATATTATGTAACCGTTATCAATAATGCGAGGAAGTGATTGCTCTTGAAGCTTCACTACCTTATTTTTGTTTCGTGTCAAAAACAATTGAAATTAATTCTCTCTTTCACTATCTCAGGTTTATTTTATTGTATGTTTCTGTTCTATTTATTTTGCACACAACTCTTGGGCAAAGTGCTACGAAGTTTATGCAGTGCCACATTTCCTTCTTTCGCAAACGTTTTCCTAATTCGACATTATGTGCATTATTAAGGAATTTACTTATATGTTTGTTACTTCTACTTTACATTGACCTATCTATGATATTGAATTACGAAAGAAATTCTTCCGACTTTCAGGCCGTGTTTAAATGTGAACTTTACTTGCAGAAAACATGTCGAGAAAACAATTTTAATATTTTTGAAGTTTTTAAACGATATATTTTACATCGGTCCATTTTGTTAGTTGTGTTAAACTAACGTATTTCATTTTTGGTCGTCAAAACTGCAAGTTAGAGAGGGCAAAGAGAGTTACCGCAGAACAGTGACACATTACTCACTCCAACTTGAGGACCAAATAGAATTATTGATCTCTAATGCAGTGGTGGTAAATGTAGAGGAATAATTTCAACACTAGTGTCACCAAGTGTTATTAATTTCAGAACGTCTAAAAAAGTTTGAAAGGAGAATAACCTACCACCGTTTTGTTTCAAAAATAAATAAATCCCGTCTTTCCATTGCCTACTACTCTTTGTTTAAAACTGCGCAGTGTCTTGTACCGAAAGATCTTGAGTGAGAGCCGCCTTGTGAATTACCGCTGCGGTTGGCACCCCTGACGCCGCCGGCGGAGCCGCGGCGTCGCATCGCATCGCGTCGCGTCGTGTCGCGTCGCGGCGCGTCCTTTGCACGCGCGAGGGCGCGCACCCCTCCGCCGCCATTGGCCTCCCCTCCCCTCCCCTCCCCACCCTCGCCCGCGGGGGGCCGGATCGATTCATCTCCGCATTAAGTGGGGCCGTCGGCGGCGGCGGCGGTGCGGCGCGGGGTGGGGGATAATCAAAGGCGAGGTCGTTAAGCGTTTTTTGTGTGCTCAAGGGATTAGGGGAGCGAGCGAGCGATCGTTCCAGCCGGAGGGGAATCCCCTCCCCTCCCCTTCCCCAACGCCTTTGTGCGGCGCCCCGGCCCGGCAGCCAATCACACGCTAAAAGGGGACGCAATCCCGAAAAGTGATCATCTACTACCGGTGATGCTGCTCGGGGAAAATGATCCCCTCTTCCCTCTCTCTCCCTCTCGAGGCCCCGCAGCCGCGCGTATTAGGAGGGCCGCCTCGGCGACCAGACGCCTCGCCCGGCGGGGAAAATGGCGCCGGAGGTGAGAGGACGTCGGAGGCGAAATTACGGCCACATGTCGCTCGTTGGGCGCTAACTCACGATGGCACCTTCCGACTGGCGCCAAGCGATCGAAGCCTCGTGAATGTAGGGAATGTTGAGTTACTATTGGTATTGACTAGGAAAGAGCATTATACGTTTCTTTATTTTTTACTTGGAGTATTCTCTATCCAAAATGTTCCTGAGAGGTATCTGTAGTCTTCTTTATACAACCAACGTAATGTATTGGACGTAAGTAAAAAATATCAAATAAACTTTTCATTTTGTATATACAACACGGTCTGATATCTGGAAATGCAGAAAAAAATTAAATAAAAAAATAAAACGATTTATGTAGCGTATTATCGAGTTATCCAACGTTACAACTGAATATGGATGAGAATATTAGAGATATTGAAGTTTCAATTACGGAGATTTCAGCAAACTAAGTACCCGTCAAGAATTGCTACATTTCGTATACACAATTCAATCATATGCACATTTTTACATGATTTCAGTATTCAAAATGTTATTGTAGATTAAAAAGTCATTGTACTTATTATAGAAGTCTATCTCCTGCCTACTCTCCTATTGCAAGACTTATTATTTGATTCCGTATTTCAGTAGCATGGCTATTAATTCTCAAAGTTTCCTTCTCGCAATCTTAGATTACCTCACAAAAATGAACAGTATATTTGCGCTTGTCTTTCGGAACAGTCTTCCTTCCTACCTCACGACTCGGACATCTTCACTCGCCTTTGGCATTTCACCGAAAATCAACTCTAAAAAATACCAACTCATTCTTTTCCAATGCTTCATATCACCGCATTCACGCATCTCTTTCGATCGTTTACTTCTTCCGACATCGGACATCTTCACTTCCTCCGCTCACCAACCACGCTTCTTTCCACCACGAGCTCTCGACACTGCATGACGCCACCGAAATAATTACATTGACACAAACACACACACACGGAGGGACGGACGGACGCTGGGTGCAGTCCCTTGGCTCTTCCCTCGGCCGTAATAAACGGTTCGGTATCCGTCATTACACAATATTAAGCCGCACTCGGAGCCCGGCCGCGAGCGCGGTCGGGCGCAAAAAAGCAGCTGCGGCAGGAGCAGGCGGGAGGTGTGGACACGACACCACTCGATCGCCTCCACGCATTAAAGTTAAACATTCAGAAGTGCAGCGTCACGGGGAGGGCCCCACGGACGAGGTGCAGCCCGCGAACGGCCGTTACACGCGTGTATTTACTGTTCCCTAAAAACACCCGGGGAGAGAGAGATACAGATAGAGAGAGAGAGAGAGAGAGAGACGGAAAGAAAGAGGGAGATACGTAAAAAGATCTAGTCCTGAGCATCGAGATTAGACGCATCGTGGCTAAACCGGGAAAAAAGAAAGAAGTGGAGAGAGAGAGGGGGGAGGGAGAGAGAGAGGTAGCGGAGAGGCTGTGGCTTCAATTTGTTCGCCTGGCAGTAGCTTTTGAAACGTATAAATGTGCCCTATTATCACGGAGTTTGTTGAAGCAACCGGCTGCGGACTGGAATTCAACTCGGCTTTTTTTGAGTGCTCGTGGATGAGTCCGCCTGTTCTGCGGGCCCGTTTTCTCACTTCTCGCTGTATATATATACGCGTGTCCTGCCTTCGGGCCACGCCACCTGCTCGCTAAGTGGTGTGTATTTTTATTGAAAAGTGTAATTTCGCAGCCGTTTCGTCAGTTGTTTACAGGGTGCGCGCGGTTTGGTCAACGCGGTCGCAAAGAGAATGTTGGTTTTACGCGCGGAGGCTTGACACAAAGGCGTTTCGGGTGCCGTAGTAAAAGAAAGGATCACTGAAATAAAAGTACGCCGACGTGGAATCGTAAAGTACTCCTGCCGAGTAATTTTCTTTGACGCTGACGTCTGTCGAAATGTGTTGGAGAAATCCGTGAAATTCGCAATAACACGGTGGAACTGAAAATTGAATAGTTTTTTCCTGTGAATTCTTCTCTTTCGTAATTCAGTTGTACAATTTTAATATCAAAGTGCGTTTTTGTAATACAAAATTAATTCCATTCCATAGTAAGTGCGTCCGATAGGAAATGACATAATGAATCAAGTTTTAAATTGAGCCATTTAATTTAAGCCATCTTCTGTTTTGGTTGAAAGAAAAATGCTTGCTTCTTAAATATTTACAAATGAACAATTGTGAAACGTGTCGGGATAAAGCCTACGACAAATTTTAACGCTGAGTGAGAATGAAAATTCTGCACGGGTGTACCTTTAAAGAAACTGTCAACCATTTAATTCAAGTCGCTGAGAACAATGTGCCATAGTTTTGGCGCATGTCTTTAAAGAACATTCAGTTTCAATTGCAATGAAATTCGCCTTGAATTATTCAGTTTCTGATGTCCGTGCCAGCAACAGAACGCGCTCATTTATATCATGTTCAGACCTAAGCATGAAATTATTTGTGAAAGAATGAACTACAGATCAATTGAGGTTTTCTCAGCTGCTGGATATTGTCATATTACCTGCTTATGCTTCGTCAATCAAAGTTAAACTCTTCAAAGGTGATATGTTTGATTAAATTACTACAAATTAAAACATTTAGTATGCATCACTACATAATTTATAATTATTTCCTGTTTAACAAATTTGATGAACATATCAGCAATAACATGAAGAATCCATGACTTTTATGTTGAAGATCACGTTTACATTTCAAAACTACCAACATTCCTTATGCAAATATGAAATTAAAGTATTTCCCAAAAATGTCGCATGGACTCAGCGTTTAAAGATTATGAACTACACTAGCTCATCTGATACTAACGGCGTCGTGTACTAATTTTTATCAGAATCCGATGATCACGGGAATGAAAATGGAGAGAAAAAATCTATTTGTATGTCGTATTGCGGTAAAAATAAAATTCCAACAATTGAACCGATTCAAAAACTTTCAGATTAGCTCATTAAAGGGTAATATTTTTTTAAAATTGTCATCAATAATTTCTGCAGCCATAATTTACATTACATAAGCTCGTTTAAAAGAATATATTCTAATGTCATCAATTTGATTAATAATGTACAATATCAGAAAATACAAAAAAATACATTTATAATCCATAATAAATAATTGACTTAAATTATTCGGACTCTTCTACTAGCATTCTAGGGCCTTGAAATATCAACGTTCTTTACCATTTCTGCATTTTGGGGTCGGTGGCGAGCGTATTTATAATTTAAATGAAACTATTAATCATTCATATCACTTGAGAAAGAAAGTTGTAGTATGAACATTTTTCACTCTGGCATCAGAAAAGGTAATCGTACCTAAACTGTCACCGGCACCTCGTCACCATCGCTGTCACACTCACCACGCCAATGCCCGATTCTCCATCAACATGCGCTCTTAAAATCACTAGTGTCACCACCAACGCTATCTCAACTGGTGCCGCCACCTACACCACGATTGTCGTTACTACAGCTGTCACAATCGTCACTACTGCAATTGCTACTGCTCTACCGTCACCCCTGCTTATCCCGTCAACGACTTGACCGCGAGAACCTCAGATACGTACAGCCGCAGAGACGTGCGTAGAACCGTATAGATGTGCAGCGTGTTAAAACCCTAGAAGGCGGAGCTTGTCAGGCAAGGCGTACAGGAATCGCTACCATCGCTTGCCTGCGCCCGACTGCCCGTCGACGAGGCGGCGGCGAGCTGGAGGGAGGGTGCGAGAGCTGTCGGAGCTCGGCAGCGGTCAAGTGATGCCAAGCGATTGGCAAACTACGCGTGTGGTACAACCGAGCTCCTAGGGTCACGACTGTCATTGACACCGATCTCGCAAACATCACATTCAATGACGAAAGGTAACTTTCTCGGCAGCGACCGATGGTAATGCAGGGGGCTGTTATTATACACTTCAGTTCATGAACAATAATTTTATTCTACGCGATTCAGCTATTTAACAAGGTTCTCGTCATCATTTTGGCTGCGCTATCCACTGCACCAGCCCTCACCAGTGTAACCCCTAGCAGAACTTCACCGTGGAATAAAAACGACAGTCGGCGTGTAGATCGGCGCCGGATCTCGCGATCTATCTGCGGCTGAACCCTGCCGTCTCATACCATCTACGAGTTCAATGCCCTAAGCAGTTGATGCGCCCTCAAACACCAAACACTGCCTCACAACTTCCCCTCCGTCGCGTCCAGCATCGCCACGCCGATCGCGGCAATCGTCCCGCCCTCCGACACCATCGCGCCCCGCCGCCCCGCCCTGTCGGGCGGACGCGGCGCGTGGGGACGATGGCGGCGGCGGCGCATTTGGATGCTGCTCGCGGCAGCGGCGCGCTTGTGGTCCGGATTGTGGAGGGAAGGCGGTCACAGCCTCAGCTTTCAGTGCTGGTCTTGGGATTTTTTGACTTTACTTTGACATAATTTTATAGGAGAGATTTGAACGTTTGGACGGTGTAAGAAGGTATGCATACAAACTTCTCTATTTCATCGTAGAAGATTTTTGTCTAATGACATAATTTGAAAAGTAAAAACTGTTCGATATGGCGTTTTTTAAAATATGTCAGAGTGGTGTTGTAGTACTGACTGGGGAGTTTCAAACAAGTCAAACAAACTCGTATGTTACAAAATGTCAGTTCGACTTGTCATTCTGACACTTTGAAAATAATTCCCATCAGCGGCCTCGTTTTTAGGGTTCACACTTGGACATGGAAACCCAAGTTCGCTAGTTCAATCGGTGTCAAGAAGGATTTCAGAGAAGTGACAAACCCTCATTAATCCATGTACGCTTTATATAAAGAAACCCTGATTAAAACACCCGGTAAAATTAAACTTAAACAAGAATGCGCCTAATCATAATCAATATAACGTAATGTACCGATAATTATTCGCTTTAGCTGACTTCAGAAATAATAATCACAACATGAAAGATAACGCAATCTTTGTAAAAAAAGTAATTAATGTAGAAAGATAATGAGAAGACACACAGAGAAAATGATAATTTCCAACATTAGCAAATATGAGAAGTTTTTGAAAACTAAATGATGACTTTTTCCGCCTTGATTATTAAATTTACGCCCATTTACAAATTAAGAGATCAGAAGAACTATGAAAGACCATACACTGACCGGAGAGGAGAATATTCATAATTTTCATATATATTTTGATTATAAATTCGAGTTTTTAAAATTGTTAATTTTACATACCACGCAAAGAAAGTAAGTATAAGTGTACGAATGAAATTTCAACAGTGAGCGACGAAAGGAACTGAAATTTTGAAATTGAGTAGCTCCAAGAAAACTTAGTAACGATTGGTGATCATTAATTTTTATATAAATCCTAGAAACTTACTTAGTGTATCTTTGGGACGAATTTCTCAATATGGAGTGTTCATCCTGTTCAGTTCGCTTCTCCAGGTTTTTGTTTACTTTTCAGAACCGCCACTGTTTTATATGGCCATTGAACACTTTTGCGGTTAGGCTTACGACAAACACATTTTGCCATACGGCGTCCTGCAAGGAATACTTTCTATCATAATCTGAAGATAAGCTAATTTCCCAACCACAGAGCTGAAAAAATGTGTCGCACTTTCGCCATCTTTGGAACAACACGCGCCGCGTTGACGGACAAAAGGGTGATGCGACGCGCGGCCTGCTCAGTCGCATGGCCGCCATTTGACAACGTGATATCGCCCACCACCCCACCTTCGGCCTGCCGTGCGCGCTTTTGTTCCCTGCAAGCATCGCTTCCGCGCAGCTATACTAGCGCTCGATCCCCTCTTGTCAGAGCTCGTGTTCAATGCTAATTCCGCGCGCGGCGTTATTCGCCGCTCCTAACAAACAATCAAGCTTCTTAACTCGCGCGGTATTTAAAAAATGGAGGCCCACAGGGGGGTGGCGGGTGCGGAGGGCGGGTTGGGCCGGGGGGGCGGAGGGAGGGGATATTTGGCGGTGCTGGCTGCGTTGGTCGTGGTAGCAGTTTGGACTCCGGTGTTTTGGTTTTGGCGTGCTGGCAGTTTTGTCTGGGTGGGCGGTTTTGACGGTAGTAGGGCAAAGTGGATTGATAACAGGGTTGATGTAGAGAAAAAATATTGAATTAGTAACAAGCGTATTTCAATTACGAAACAATATAATGTTTGTGAGTCTTCTAATAAATGAGTGAACCTTCCATCATGACAGTTATGGGAAATTCCTATAAATGACGAATCAAAATGTATTTCTTACGTATGCTGTCTTTTATATGAACTTTAATTTCATTTTACAATATTAAAAATAGCAATCAAGTTATCATACGTTGTACAGTAACACTGAATATGATCAGACATCCGATCTGACTAGAAGTTCCGTATATTTATTGGACTACAAACAACACTCACAATTTTGGAATGAAACGCCTACTACTCAGAACTCCTCGCAGGGTAGTGGCTCCCCTTGGACCGGCATCATCCATTACCTCGTCTTATGGAACCGCGCCTCGCCCATTAAATCACGCCCTCCCCTCCGCACCGAGACTTCTTCCGCACCCTGCGCACCCGCGGGTGGGGGGGGGGTTGCTTTACGCGGCCGAGGGAGTCGGCGCTCGAACGGCGTCGCCCACGTTTTCATCACGCGGGGACGGGGGGGGCGCGGGACGCCATCTGGCGGCGAGGGCGACGGGGTTGGGGGGGTTGCAGCCCCCCGGGGCACGACCGCGCGCGCACGCCACCCGGTGCCCGCCATTCCCCAAAAATTACCCCCGCTTTAAAATCGAATTACCCGATTGCATTAATTTGTGCCTCCTAATCGAATCTGGGTCTCGATTTCGCTGGGTCGCCCGCAGACGCCGTGGGAACGCGTCGGGGAAGGAAATTCTCGAAGAATCTCGCCGGACGGAGCCGCCTAATTTACGAAATCACAAACCGGAGGTCGTTTCCTTAATGCCGGCGGTGATTATCGGAGATTCTTCCGCTGTCTCATTGAAATTTCCTTACGGTGTAGGAATAAGCCTCCCGCCCGCGCACCTGTGCGTAGAAAAACCAACAGAGTTCCCCTTGCTACCTGTGTGTCCTATTAGGCCGCGTTGATGGCGGCGTGCGGATGTGATTATGGGAAAATGGTCGGATCCTGGAGTGTAAAAGTTAAGTCGCTATTTCCGATGAGAGCAGAAGGTGTGGAGGCGGGCAGTGTACTGTGATTGTCGGCTTCGGTGGTTGAGTCAATTGGTAAATTGCAGAGGGTCGGCTGGTGCCACACCCCAGGGACCGTTTTCGTTTAGTTTAACCGCAGTAGTCAAACAGTTTAAATTACAGAATTACTTAACGTTAATAAGCAGAAACCGTCGATAGGCCTTAACGAGGTAGAAGTGATCTTTTGTTTAGCGGAGGAAAATGAAGGTAAATTGATGACTTTCGGGGAAGAAATACTTTTTCTCCTTACGAAATTAGTGTTAAGCGAGAAGCACATCACATGTTCATTAGATGGTTAGTTACTTTTAGATGCGAAGTGTTTATGAAAGTTTCGTTACAATCCTTTTATCACGACTCAATAATTACTCCTGATATCAATGACGAGAAAATTTGCATTAAGTTGTATTTTACAATAAATACATTTTGAAGAATTGGTAACATTTTAAGACAACTAAAAAGTAAATTCTTGAATATATAACTGTATTCCACACTCTAAGTAAACGATGGAGGCTTGCACGTTATTCGTATAAATAACAAATATCGTCGTTAAAACATGTTTTACTGGAAATATCTTATTTTAAAAATTAAATTATAATAAAACTAGTGATCAGGACAAACCCACACAAAATGGTTTTCCAAAAAGTAGCTCACATACTGCTCGAGAACAAGAAATTAAACACTCTCGTATAACACGGCAACAAATTAAATATTTTCCGCCCAAAAACGTCAAGAATGCTACAATAAAGCAATATACGCATGCATACGGATACACACTACAACAGTTTTTTTCATACCAAGAGTATAAAAAAGTTACTATTCTATAACGCGTGTACCAATATTCCATGGCGGACGGCATCTTCCTGAAAGCCTTGCTGTCGCGTAGACAATTGTGTTGTAATCAATTACTCACTGAGTGAGAGTGTTCAGTCGGTACGAGCAATATTACAAAAGATGGATTAACGCTATTAATTTGTTGCATTTATCAGTCAAAATCGAAAGGGTTTCATTGGCTGTTCCATTGTTTGAGGGTATCTAACGAAACCATGTATATCTCATATATCTTCGAAGGCTGTGTAGTTTTCTTTCAATTTCCGCAAAAGATAAGATTGCTGTAGGTACAAGAAAGTATTCGCGGTTCCGTCTGCCAGCGCGGCCCGTGGCAAAACGCATCCTAGCCACGTGCTCCGCCAGCACCAGAAACGCCTTTCAACGTACACACGCCTCGTGTACACGCCTTTCGACTTCTGGTAGCGCGCGCCTCCCGCTGGCAGCGCCGGTGCTGCCGCCGTGCGCCCCCATCTCGACAGCGGGCGCGGAAGCACACTTCAGTTGCAGCGCCAACGCAATCGCGGCGTCTGCATCAGCCGGCCGGCCTGCCTCGTGGAAACGCATCATTATTGCGGATTCTGCCTCAAAGAGTATATTCGCAGGGGTGAAGACGCCTCTTAGTAGTACGTTGAAGTGTCTGTTTATCGCGTGCGGATGGTGATGTTTTTAACTACCTTTGTTGGCGCTCTGTGCGGCGGCGCTGGTAAATACTTAACCTGACCTAACTTAACAAAACTTTTTTTTTAAATTTTGTATTTGAATATAAACATTGAAATAAAATAAAATATATTTATCATCAAACATAATTAATTACCCTTAGTTATTTTTCGCAGAGTTCAGTATTTTTCAGACTGAATTAGTTAAATTATCAACAAAGATAAAGACGATTCATTGACAACAAAGAATCAAAATATTAGCGTTCCTCATTTTTCCAACAGACATTTTGTTAGTAAATTATCACCGTATCTGAGTCAACTACTTCTACTTCAATCATCTAAATCATTGCTCAAATCGTGCACTGTCATTGCAGAGCGTCGAATTTTCAAGAACTAATGAATTTGATTTTCTGATTAATATGAGATTGTGTTAGATGACATAGTTTTTGGTGTAGGTAAACTGATTCCCACTTATTCTATTCTGCGCGTTAGCATACACGTTCTTAGTGAAATGGTTGGTTCCAGTAATCAAAACTCAAAGAGAACCTTCCAATCTCACAAAGTATTTGAAGACCAGAAATCATAAGTTGTTACCAAAAATATCAGAAATCACATTTCTTGAAACAACTAATTAATATTTCAATTTCCATTTCAGCCACAAGTATTTAAAATATTGTTATTCTGGGTGTATTACTAAATAATTGCTCGTTACAGTTACCTTATATTTTAGTTACGTATTATTTTTATTTTGCAAGTCCAAAATCAGTTTGTTGTAATTCCCTGTATCCATTCCACTCAATAGTTGGTATTCTAAACATGTTAAAAGATGATAATTAAAATGCTATAAATACATAAAATGCATAAATGTAAATTGCAGTGAAGTAAAAGTACTTTTGCCAGAAATATGTTTGTCGACTAAACACGCTGAGCAGCGCCGGTGTAGGAGATTGAGAAGTAAGTCAAGCGGCACCTTGCGCGCCCCACAGTAGCCCAGCACCTAGCATGCGCGCTATCGAGCCATCTGCGTGTATGCATAAACGACGGAATTTTTCATCAATGCAGCGCGGCCATTCATCACACCGGCGAAAGCCCGTCATCTACGGCGCTCGGCAATTAAATTATTAGCGTGTTAGTGTCCATCACGTGGGCGACGCGCGTTTCCGGAAAGCTATCGCCCCGCACCGCCCCTAGCGTCGCCCCCGGCTCGCCCCTCTCGCCCCATTCGCCCCCGACCGTCCGCTCCGTCACCCTCGCGCCATCTCGGTCCCCCGAGAGGCGGGAACGCTGTGTTCGACGTTAAACGCCTTCGGCATTTTGGAGCCCACTAAACCTTAGCTCGGAAATTTTTTTACGAGGGAAGGGATATTATTTTCGATTATTTTTTCTTAGATTTACAGGTAGTTACTAGCGGCGACTTTTCCTACATAAAGAAACGCATGTTCTCGAGCGTTGCTACGACCCTTGCGAATGTCCTGCTTAATATTTCGCTAAATTGCGATGTATTTCATTCAGCTTGATAGTGGAAGGGATACAGAACATTCTACCTACTCTTGAGATGATTTTAGAACGGTTAATTTACAAGATTTGACTTATGAAACCTCCGGTCATCGTGTTCAACCGACGATTCCTATTCCAAGAAAGAGGTTTTTTATGTGAGAATAAAACAACCAGCGACAAATGTGCTAATGTTTCGAAATAACAACTATAGAGATGTATAAAGATTATTAATATTTTTTTTCAAAATTCTTTACATCGACAATGAAAGCATTCAATATCCCCTCTGTATTAAAAACGTATGTGGTACATCCTTTCATTGTAGTGTAGTCGCAATGAAACAAGGAAAAACAATTTTTCTTTAAAACTCTAATTAGGTCGGACAAAGACATGCATAAGTTATTTCAATAAAAAGATCTAGCATAATTTAACAAAACTGGGATAAATGTATCATTCATTTGCTTCTTAATCCCAAAATAAGGATACGAAGGATACGATTCTGAAACATTTATCAGTATCATGAACACATATCTAAAACAGAGGGAAATATAATGCTTTTTAACATCGTGATAATTAATCTCTTAGCTAAGCAAACAAAAGGCAACTTCGTGTCACTGGTATTATTTAATTTGAATGTGTGTTTCTGAAGAGTGACTTGAGCCTTTTTCCTTTCGGCTTAATTTTGAAGCGGAAGTCGTCTGTTTTAATAAGGACAGTATCTAGACTCCGAGACTTATCTGTCGACTACATCGCCTTTTAGAAATTGCTTATTAATTATATATTTCACATTATATCTTTAATTTATTAAGATATTCTTGTAAATGTGACGCGACTGCATACTATATTCCAAATTGTTCAACAAGATCCTTCAAGGTTTTTTCATGTCTTAATTCCCTGTGGCATAAAACAATTACCTTTCACAACGTTGTGACTGCCTTTCACAAAAATCGTACGTACTATGTCTGTGTCATTTCAACACCACTTTCAGTTCTCTATTTTAAAAATGTTATTGTTAACAAAAAATAAACAAATATAGAGAAAAAAGTAGGTAAAATGATTACTTTTTGAGATAATATCCCCTTGAAAAATATAAATGACATTTTTCATAATAGATAATATTTGAAATACAAAGCGCTGACAAAAATACAACTGTGCCGCTAAAAATATTACTTATCCTCGAACAAGTCTCAATTGTAGCCTAAAGCGAAATATATAACACATTTAACTAAATTGCACATTTAACACATTTAACTAAATTGCACGTTTTCAAATGCTTGGTGGGACGGGTTTGTATTTTTTATTCACTTTTATACTTTGTACCCCACATGTTTTTAAATATTAAATGTAGTAATTTTGCCAAAGAACGGGCAACCTAATACAAATGTTAGCGAAAAAGACAGCAAATGGGCATTCGACCTAACCCAACCATGAGTTGCAAGGTAGCGTGTTGCAGTACCGTTGCAATCACTCTTAGTGCGATATCCCGCGTTCATCACTACTTTGGAACGCGCAGCACAGCCTATCGTCAATCTTCAACACTTCCTTTTAAGCATGAAATTCAATTCTTTTTCCTATTAGAAGAAACTGACAACAGAAACAGTTCACAAAGAACATAGAAACCCGTGTTAGATGCACATATTTACTGCAAAGAATACTCGACGCAATCATGTGTTTTGCATGGCAATGGCGTGGCTATCACAGCGCGTGCAACACACAAAAATTATTCACTTATTTTGCCGCACGTCCGGCATCACAATCGTCAACATATTTCTTTAAAAAAAAAGACAGTTCGAGAGTTTGTATTGAAAGAAATATAAATTTGTATTAGATACAGTAAAATAATAACAGATTGTATTAAAAGTAACCCTCAAACATGTGCTAGATTAGCAGCAGGTGTATTTTCGATGGCGCAATCGCATGTGCTTAGGGGGGGATGTGGGGGCGCGGGGGCGGGCACGGGGGATGGCGGGGGAAGGCAGAGGTGAGAGTGGTGGCGGGGGGATAGGAGATTTTGACAGTGGGGCCGGCGGATGGGCGTGAACGGCGGAGGCTAGGCGCGGAGTCGGAGCGTGGGCGCGGGTCGGGTGGTGTCGGAGGCGGGCAACGGAGCGGGCGCAGGGTTGGGCGGGGCCGGGGGCGGGGGCGGTCGTGCAGGAGGCGAAGGTTGTTGGCGGGTGCGGAGGGCGGAGGCGGGCGCAGGGCGGGTGTCGAGTCGTTGTGGGGAGGCGGGCGGCGCGTGAGGCGGGGCGGTTTGGCGAGGCGCGCGGCGCAGGCCGGGGCGCCAATCGCCCGTTTAGCTCCCAGCGGCCGAGGTGCGAAATCTCTCTAATAACAGCCATATCGCACGCCACCGCGCGCTCCGGGCGGACGCGTGCGTGCGTGCGTGCGTGCGCGCGTTTCACTCTGGCGCCGTCGACACGCGTTTCGCACGGCAGCTGGGCGCACGCACCCGCCGCGCCGCCAACGGCGCCGCCCTCAGCGGCGGCGCAGGGGGCGGGGTGCGGGGAATAAGGCGCCCGAATGGACACTGTTTTCTGGATTATTGCGTAAGACAAAGACACTCTTCCGTTTTAAGAGCATTATTTTAACACGCCAACATATCGCGTACTTTCCGATATCTTCCAATAATAGTGGAGGAAGCTTGTGTTACCGATGTAGTTGGAATAAAAGTAAGTTTGGGAATGGCGGAACTACACACACGTATCCGCCGCCCTCCCGTCCTTTCCTCAATCACCCGCCATCTTTCCTTCACCGCTCACCCGCCATTCCCCTCAACCCAAGCGGCTTCCGCCGGCCATTACCCGTACTAGATGTACCTTTGCACACTCAAAATAAATTTGAAAAAATATTCAATTAAATAATAATAATAGTAGCAATAATAATAATAATAATAATAATAATAATAATAATAATAATAATAATAATAATAATAATAATAATAATACTGTCGGCGGGGCCCTCTCCACATGCCAACGTTCACCCGCCGTCTCCCAGTCGCCTTCTTTTCGCTTCTTTTTGTCTGGCCTACCATGTGCCATCCTCCCACTGGCTACGCTTCCTCGTCCATTCCCCACTCATTCGCCCCCGTCCAGCCCAGTCACCGTCCACCCGCCGTCCACTGCCCGTCCATCGTCCGGGGGCGTCCGCTGCCGCCTAATGCGCGCTGTTATTGCGCAGCGGTCGCGCCATTACGCGGCCGGCGGCGGCCGGGGGCGTTTTTGCGGGCGCGGCTATTAGACGGCGCGCCCGCTGGCGGCGGCGGGGGCGGAGGCGGAGGCAGGCGCCGAACCGCACGGGAGTCGCAGCGCGCCTTCTTTTTTGGAGCACTAACCCTCCGACAACGACATCGCCACCATCAGTAGCCTCTGCCCCCGGCCCCCGCGCACAGTGGCGAACGGCCCGCCGCCACCAGGGCGAAAACCCACGTTGAAGACAGTAGGCCATGTAGTCTCATGCGCTGAAGTGTAGCGTAGTTAATGTGCAATTGACATAAAAATATTTTCCTCTGAGCGGTAAATGAATCAGATTGAGGCTTAAAAAGCAACGTATTCTTTTGTAATTTTAGTACAAAAAAGATTTTGCAAAATTTGGGTCATACTGAAATGATTATGAAATTAAAAGAAATATTATTCATTGTGATAAAAAGTGATGGCAATATATTTGCAATCATTTTTCAGAGAGGAAAGCAAAACGAATGTTTTGTAACCCATGTGTTTAAAAACTCCATGCGTTGTAGGTAAACAATTGCGTTTACGCATGGTGTTTTTTTTAATGTACCACATTTTGTTTTCCTAAACTTGTCACGTAATTAACATGTTTATTATAATTTTTTCAGAGGTTTTGCTTAATACGGTAGTAAAAATTGTGATCCCAATAGCTTCAAATAGTTGAGTTTAGCAATTGAAAGACTGATATTGTCAGTGCGGCGTTTCGAATCTGATTTCGGCCGCCTGCGCCGGGGAAGCCCTCACTGCGCGCCGCTTTTTGTCTCCGAAGCGAGCCGTGTCGGGCGTAATGAAGCTTGAGAAATCTCGGGCAAAACGCTGCCGACCAGGGAATTTTCCCTTAAGCACCGCGCGACTCCGCGTCTCTTCCACCCCCACTCGCCCACGCCCGCCCCGCGCCTTAACGACACCCACGGGCGGGGAATGGCCCCCGGCTTCCATCCCTCACGCCCGTCGCTTCCGCGGTCGGCGCCCACACGCTAACCCGCACGCTCGTACGCTCGCCTGCACGCTCACCGGCATCTCCCCCGTCCGCTCGCCCGCACGCTCCTTCGCCCGCACGCTCCTTCGCCCGCACGCTCCTTCGCCCGCACGCTCCTTCGCCCGCACTCTCATCGCCCGCACGCGCGTCCGCCCGCCCGCCCATTCACTCACCAGCCTTCGGATTTTCAGCCGCCCGCACACCGTCTTTTCACTATCATCCTCCAACACCCTTGCCTTCAACCCCGTGCTCAAACAGCCATAATCTTCCCTCGCTCCTCCCTCGCCTTGCATCACCCTGTCTCTCGTGCATCACGTCCCCCCCATCCCTCACGAAACCTTCCTCACATCCTTTCTCTCCCATTCATTTCCTCCCCTCCTCCTCTTCCCACACCGCGCCGACCCACCACGTCCCCACATCTACCTGCGCTCCGCCTCTATGGCCTCCCTCTCACCCGCCCACTGCCCACAACCCGCGCTCTGCCCCGAAATCTCGCCCACTCACCGCCCGCCCCGCCGGCCCGAGATGAAGTTGTGCGGAGCGTTTTACGAGGTACCAAGTGAACATGTTTACGGTAATGACGCCCGGGCACCTCGACAAAAATCTACGATTCGCCGCGTGTCCCCGTTCAGGGCGCCCCGCCGCCGCCGCCGCCGCCGCCGCCGTCTCAAGTTCCACGCCACATTTGGCCCTCAAATGGGCCGTTGGATGCGCACGTCGCGGCGGCCGGCGTCTTAATGCGGGCGTTCCTCAAGGGCGCTTTATGGCCGCGCGGGCCGCGGCTGGCGGTGCGTAATAAGAGGCTGTCTGCGCCGCGCCGCGCTGCGCCCGGCCGCGGACCGAAGAAGTCTTCCGGACGCTCCCCGAATACGTGACGCGAATGTGGAGGGTTGCGTTGCGCCAGCTTGGACTGCGTTTCGGGGTTTAGTGTTTCACATACACTCGGGGCTACCTGCAAGCGTATTTCAGAGCTTCATTAACTGTTGTTCTACTGTTTGCGATGGTACCTGATACGTTTGAATCATTAGCTTGCTTAAAATGAAATTAGTACACCTGCAGGTCTACCGACGTGAGAGGTATCGTATGAACTGTAGTGGGTTTATTTTTTCTCAAAAAATGTTCAGGTTGCAAGTTACTCGCAATTAGAAGCACTATAATTCTACGCCGGGTTAAGATTTATACACATGTATAACTGGATGTACTGGAATCATAGCAATTGTTAAGTTAAAGATGTACATTCCAACTTTAATTCCTTTCGTTCCTGTTATAACTGCAAAACAATCGACGAGGAATAGCATACAATGGAAGAACTTATTTCCAAAGTTTTATTTTCTCGTTTTCAGAAGCAATATATTATTAACACGCTTCTCTATCCTCCTGCGAAGTATTATGATCAGAAATTGGCTAGCTTCAAAGGCATCCGATAACCGTTAACTTCTAACTTGAATTATAACGTCAAAAGTGAACACATTATTCAAGTAATACGTATATTCATCCAAAAAATGAAGTTTTCGTTTCGAAAGACAATAGTGAGCAAACGTTCAACACGAATTCATCAAATTGATTTAATTTGTTACATGTAGAACACGTTGATGCATTTCCGATGAAAATAACCATCAAATATCGCCGCTATTCAAAAACCTTTTATTAAAAAGTTTGACCAATATGAAATTAGCGCACTGGATCATTCAGAACGTAACATACTGAAATAGTTTCAAAAAAAAAAGAATTTTAGTTTTATAATGTTCCTTTCAAATCTCTTGTTAGTCAATTTCAAACGAATTAATGCAATAATTTCGCAAGGCTAAAAGGTTTCTTAAAACTCTCTTTTTGATATTGTGAATTAAAATTTCGTACTTCTTGTATCTCATTTTTTCTGACCACCAACTCATAAACGAAGTTATGGCTGCAGTTTGCATTATTTGTCTTTTCCTTTCCTTTCCATTGTTTCGTAGCATGGTCGGGACGTGCCGAGAAATTTTATTTCATGTCACCGTTGGTTAACAAAAGAGGGAGCGGGGGATATTTTTAGTATCCTTTGGATGCTTTCCAACTGAACCATTAAACCAAGTTATTTCTATCCTTATTTGTCATTTTATGAAGATAATACTTATATATACAATTTTTTGCGTAATTTCTAGTGATAATAATTGTTAATATTCAAGCCATTTCATTACTCGAACATAAAAGCTAATATTAACAATGTAATTATACATAGAAGAAGAAATAAATAAAAATCGTTTAATTGAAAGGAAAAGTCCTTCAGTTCAACATTTTTGTGATGCGTAAGCAAGACAATAAAACAATAAAATGTATTCAGTCGGCAGATAATTTTTTAACGTTGAAATGAATTCATATCGAAGCCTTTGTGCAAAAACTCTTTAAAGTGCCCTGACGCAGTAAGGAAGAGATCTTTCTAGTACCGCGAATACAGTCTTTCCTGAATTCCATCAAAAGAAATGAACCCTTTAAAGGTTGTTGTGTGAGCATTCACACTCTCATAACCAATTATCATGAAGCAAGACCCGTCATCAATATGCTGGCAAGAATTATTAACGAAAAAAATAGTGTTTGTCACAACAAAATCGTTTAGCGTGACTTACCAGAGGTGACCTTCCTAATTGTTCATGCCAGTAGGCAACATCGATGAAGGAGAAGAGATCATGAAGATTTCATTACATTACGAGTTTAAACTCCATTCAAGTTCTTCTCGTTTTCAATTGCGTATTTTAATTGTACATTTGAAGTCTAAAATAATCTTGTTTGTATGAAATGCAGATACAATTTAAAATACACAAAATGAAGAATATATTTCATAAATATAAGCAACAAAATATTAGTTTAGCAAGACGGTTAATGTCTAGCGCCACCGAAAAAAGTATTTTCCCTATTTTTACTCCATTATTTCTTTAAATAACCCGTCATACAAATCAATTTTGATATCATCAAAATTCTTGTTTAATTTCCCGCATTCTATTTTTAATTGAGTCGGGATCGTCTCTCCAGAACTTCATATTATTTGCTATCGACAGAGGTTCATCAAGAACGACCAAACAATTTGGTGTTTTATGTCTTCAATATTATAGTGAGGACAAAATTACAATCCTTCTGTAAATAATTGGTAAATTTTTTGAATTGAAATATTTATTTATACACTTCGCTGGAGGCAATCTCCCTCAATATATGTTGATTAATTAGGGAAATAATGCGTTTTCATCAATAAGTTTTCACGTTCAATGCATCTGTATATTTGGTAGAGTTCTAATTTTAAAAGCGTGCTCATGGAAAGACAAGATCTTGAAACAGATTGTTGTGAAACGAAGGATAGCGTGAAACACAGAATGAGATTAGTCAACACAGAACTCAACACGTCATCAGACACATTATTGGTCGCTCTGTTAAGATGGAGGCTTGAAATGAACGTGACAATTTCGATTAATAAAAATATAGTGAGTGATACAGTTTAATTACAGAGTACTGAAGAAGCAGTACTGAAGAACGTACAATAATGAACGAATATAGAATAGAAACGAAAATTTAATGTCTCAAAATGTAGTTATTAGATAACGAAATATATATTAAGAGATCACATTATAATACCCTCTCCCATCACTTCTTAAATCGCCCATCTTTTGAGTCCCATAACATTAATTTTTATCATGCGGATGTTGATGATTATCCGTTTTGGTGTTGTTTTTAGTTTAGTTTTTCTAATTTGTTTTGTTGGTTTTTATTTTTGGCACTGCTTTGAATAGTTGATTTTAGACCTTTGATTTTAGATGTGTTATTGTTGACTTCTGGTTTTGTGGTGTTGCTTGTAAGTGTTGATTTAATGCGTTGGTAGTTATTGTTGGGTTTTGTATTTCGGTGTTTCTGTAAGTGTTTATTTTAGACTTTTGATTTTCGATGTTGGTAGTGGTTGATTTTTGGTTTTGGCTTGCAAGTGTTGATGTTAAATATTGGCAGTGGTTGATTTTTGATTGGGCATGCAAGTGTTGCTGTTAGATGTTGGTAGTTGTTTGTGTTTCGGTCGTGTTGGTGCTAGTTACCTGCGTCTCGGTGAGGCTGAGCGACTGCGCGAGCTGCTTGCGCTCGGCGCCCACCACGTAGTGGTTCTTCTCGAAGGCGTGCTCCAGCTTGAGCAGCTGGCTGGGGCTGAACGCCGTGCGGATGCGCTTCGGCTTGCGGAAGGGCTGCAGCAGGAAGCCAGGGATGTCCGGCCCTGCGGCACACCACACGACCCTTAGCACACTTAGCACACGCAACGCGCTCTGCTCGACGGGGGCAAGGGACGCGTCGGTCCCGAAACGAATTTACAACTCCACCTACTGCTCTGGCATAAGAATAAAAAAACACTTGTACACCCCTTACAGTAATATTCCATTGATTAAGCCAGATGAACCAGTCGTATCTAACTACACACTTATGGTAACTTCTTGTCGAGAGATTCAAAAGAAGTTTTAGAGCATTGGAATCATTCATTTTTCGCATATTTTTTAAGATACTAAATATTCGAATACTCAAACCTTTGCATTTATATTTATGAACGTAAGGGATATACATTAAGGGGTTTACAAGTATAATTTCATAACACAAAAATCTCTACCGGAATAGAATGGTTTCCTGACAATTATTTCGTATTAGTGTGTTCCTGGTTTTACCATCACTGTTAAAAAACGTTGATGAAATCCCAAAAAACAACTCTTTAAATAACATTTTATCAACAAATACCACTTTAAATAAATATAATCAATTGCATTCTTCTATATTACATAGGTTTAATTTCTTATTGAATATTGTATTGCCCTGATATTTAATATTTTAATTTATACTACACAATATACATAAACTTAGACTCTGGGATTAAAATGTGCATTTAATTCGAAATGAAGGTTTAATTATACAAAACACGGAAATTAAAATGTAAACAAAACTACAAATGGTCACAAAGGTGTAGCCCTGCACAATTTTGATACAGCAAAACTTAAGCCCCGCCGTTCCCTGGAAATGGGCCCTCGTCCGCAAGCGCATTCGCCGGCGCGTGGAGACAAGCGAAGGCGGCGCGGCGGCGGGCGCGGGGCCGCGCGTGCGCAGAAGGGGCCGGCCGGGCCGCGCCTGCGCCGCCGCCGTAGGCCTAAATCCCCGCGGCGCCGCGCCGCGTCGCCACGCTCGCCGCCGCTTCGCGCCGGGCTTTGCGGAGGGGCGTGGTCAGCTTCAGCGCTTCAAGAAAGGGGCTTTTCGCATTTTCCTCTGGTATTCTTTATGTATTCTCAATTTTGTTGGCCTCTTAATCCTCAACAATAATGTTATAATATTGTTCAATTATTGTTCTTTTTGTTATAGGTTTGTAAAGATTATCATGAAAAGAACCATTGGTTGGCTCCCTTATTTGTACACCATTTTGTATTGATAATATATCTCTTTATAATATTTACTGATTGTTTCTCATATCAAATAGATGGTAAATATTCGTTGAATTAAAAAAAAAAATTTCATTAATGTGTATCACATTGAAGAAATAGATTATTTATATTTAGGTACTTGTAGATTCAAGCAAATATATTTGTGATAGAATGCTTTAGAAACCTCATTTTGTTCATTTCTATTGTGTTATTGGAATTATCGAAGCCATGTAACAATGACGTGATTCACTTTTTTCAAATGGTCTCATATATTATAAAAGATATTAGAAAGATCAAACACTGTAAGATAGTATTGCCGTCTTAGTGAATTTACCCCTACGGGTTCAGCGGGTTTAGAAATGTTTCGTCGGAGAAAAACATCTGCCCAGCAATGTTGGGGAGAGGGGAAAATACAGTGAATTAACAGAATTACTGGAGAGTATTGGGGAAATTCAAAAATTACGAAAATTGCACCATCAATATTGGCACTGTTGGCAAAACATTCGAATGCAGAAGTTGTCCGAATTATCACCCAGTTGAGCACCGTAGAAGGGCCATGATTGTGTGCCATGAAATCGCCAATAGTGAATTTCTATATTGATCACTGATGATTTGGTGCGTTTGAAAAGTTCTTACTATTATTAAAAAACAATAAATTTTTGTTTTAAATATCGATACTGTTGCTCAATTTTCTACAAAATTTATTATATAATTTACATTATACGTACAAGGTTCTCTTGTACAAGTTACTGGGAACAATTTGCACTTGTAAACAGATTTGAAATATTTTTCTGAAGCTTCATATTTTCACAAAAATGCTTATGATAAGCTGTTATATTTTTAAAAAAAACTACCATTCAGCTTGTGTTTAACTTCTAATTTACATTTGCCTTTTTGAACCACATAAATATTTATTATAAATAGAGAATAATGAGCAGGTAAACAAATTTCAAAAATTAACTAATCTCTAGATATTGATTTTTACTGAGTGAAAATTAAAATTTTCATTCGAATTCTTTCACTCCTTTTCAACAAGTAGATGAAAATCAACATAACGCACATGAACACATCAATGACATTCACACGTACAAACACCACGTAATCAGAATTCGTAAAATCAATTAGCGACTCTAAAATACTGTTACCGTGAAATTTGTGTTTTGAAGTTGCTCGTATCTCGCCTCATTTCCTCTTCGAGACAAGCAATACGCGTGTAATAAGCGCGGGTGTCCTCTACGTGGGAGCGGCGCGCTTCTGGCGAAGGCAGCAGGCCGGTGAGCAGACTGGCCACAAGGCGCGGGGGCCGCCCTTATTAATCGTATCTAAATACGAGTGCGTGCCCCTAATTAAGAGGTCACTGATCGCCTGGACTTGATAAGCCCGCAAATTAAGCTGCGCATGTGTTGTACATACCAAATACGAAGCCGCTATTTATTTAATGCGATCGGGGCGTATAATTTTCTCCGATAGACGAATATTTGACAATAACTTTCCTGGAGAAAATAAATTAAAAAATGCTGTTCTTCCGACGTCCTGCTAGAATGGATGCACGAGGCCCACCCCTTCGGTCCATACAAGTGTCAAGGTAGTGCGCTTGCTCATTCAGTAGCAACGCCCATAATTCTGCCCGAATTACGCAAGAGTCCTTTTAGTTTCTCAGCGAACCCAATACACACACACACACGCGACGAGGCGAAGCACTTGTTGCGCGCTTTCGGAAACCAGTACCGGTTCGCAGAGGTGCCCTTTACGGAGCACAGTAATTACGTAATTATTGCTATTTTAATTACTCACAGATGCAATTAAGATCCCATGTTAAATGAGCCATTGATCGACTTGGGCCCTGAATAGCAACGAGAGCGATTGCTCATTAAACGCTTGGGGAGTCGCGCGCGGGCGGCGCGGCCCACGGGCGTCCTGCGCGTCCGCCCCGCCCGCCCCCGCACTTGCCCCCGCCCACGCCACTCCCTAGCCCTTGCTCAGGCCCTCGCCCTCGCCCCCGCCATCAACTTCGCCTCGCCCTCGCCCTCACCCCGCCCTCACCCCCGCCCCCGTCCCCACCCCGCCCCGCCGCCCTCGCCCTAGACCCTGCCTAGGCCTCAGCCCTCTTCCCCGCTCCCGCTCCGCCCCCTCTCCCGCTCTCGCCCCCGCCCTCACCCCCGCCCTCGCCCCCGCCTCACCCCGTATCTGCCCCGCCCGCCCTTACCTTGTCCTTGCCCTCGCCCCCGCTTTCGCCCACCCCCCTGTCCCCGCCCCTCGTCATTCGCCCTTGCCGTCGCCCCCGCTCCTCCCTCGCTCTCGCCTAAGGCGAAATCCGGTGCCCGCTTGAGCTTACGATGCCCTGCGAAGCTTGGACGCTACGTTAAGAGCGCAGAACAACACACACACCACACCACCACCCACACACATATATATATATAATATAATTATATAATTATATAATATATATATATATATATATATATATATACTTTACTTACACACATTTTATGTTCATACATTCTTTTTACATTCACGCTTTTAAGTAAAACTTAATACGCATACACACTCTCATACATGTAATACTCAAAATGTCATACAGATTGTTCACCTAAGCACCTTTTTCTCAATATTTTTCGCTCATTGTTGCGTTTTGTTGAGAATTTAAGAGTTTTAAGTTGAAAAAATAAACCCTGATTTCTAAAAATGAGTAAGCTAAGTATACAAGTGTAGTGACACTATCTATTTGTTTTCTTTTTTTCACAACATCTACGATAGCATAATCATCTGTAACATCTACTGCAGCATATGTTGAATAGGTATCTAAATTTATAAAAGATAATTAAATATTTCTTTCAAATATATCCATTAACGGAGAAGTTCGCAGTGCATAGTGGGTATAACGCAATCTTGTATTTCCCTCATTCATTTAAACACATCATTCGGGCAGATAGACACAGGAATTTTAAACACGAATGAATTTTAAACATTTGTTTTCTTTTTCAAAAGCATTTTATTTTCTCAGCTTCAATTATCTTAATAAGCAGGGAATTAATTAGTTGCTTTGACAAAACACTTTTCAAACCTGTATTTCATCCTTTAGTACATCCTCAGAGACATTAATATATTCGCCAGAACATGGCAGTCTGTAAGTATGGAAGATATGGAGCTATTGGCAGTGACCAACATATCATATTATTTCACTTATTCTAAATGAAGCCAACAATTCAAACAGAGTTTTTTAATTCTAAATTAAGCATTACTGAAAATGTTTCATTGTCAGTTAAGTGGTTGAATTAATGGAACGGCAAAATATGAGACTAAGCAGAACTTTAACATAAACATTTCATGTGCATTCATGAATAAAGCTATATTTATTTCCTCGCGAAGCCAGTAAATTCTGTATTTCAAGTACATTATTATCGCAATTGCATGCAGTAGGTATGGAGCTGTCTCGTGTTGTCTAGTAAACTTTCTAGTTGATTCTATGGTTTTAAACGGATTTCGATTCAACGAATGAATTTTCTATTGTAAATTACCCCACAGGCATAGAAAGCATATTTCACCAGCATTGTAACCAGGAATGAAAATAAAGCAACAAGCCTGATAAAATTTTGTGGGATACATTTCGTTAAATTTTTTCATTTGAATTTTTTTCTCTGTTTTGCAGTTTGGTCCAAGAAAATGATTATAAAATTTATAAAACGAATAGGATCAACCTCACCCAAGCAAACAGTGATATTGGCTATCCTTTTAAGTTAGTGGTAGCTGATAGTCGTTTCACCCGCCAGCGCCTCTTGCCTGGCACTGCGCGAAATCTCGGCGGATCTTAACGGCTAATGGCTCCAGAAACCATTTACTCCCGAGTAACTACTAGAACGTGAAAAGTAATTTTACGTTCATTGTTTGCCCGGTTTACGATATTCATATTATTTCCAATACCAACGGGATATTGGATGCAAGTGATATAATTTTTTCCTCTAATGAAAAAAAAATCATGAGAGAACGTGTCGAAAGTCCGTGTTTCCTTTCTGATCGGCTGATGAAATTCTGAAAAAGTGCGCTCCATGTGGCTGGAGTCGTAGTGTCAGCGCAGAAAACGGGACGTGTTTTTTCTCGTTGAATAAAAGATAGCGTGGCGTGCAGGTACACTTTCGCCAAGTGAAGAAGGACATTTCTATTCCAGCGCATTGGTAGTGGAGGCGTAGTAGGCCAAAGCTATGCCCAACATTTATCAGAATTTCAAATGCAGTTGACGGGGAGGTTTGCATCATTGTCCCTAAGCTGAGATGCCAAGTGATATGCTTGGCACGATACATAATTTTCTAATTTGTCTCTCGCAGGCTAAGAAGGACAAGTACCCGTTCTCCCTTACCCATTTTCTGGAGTCCTTTTAGGTGTATTTGTGCCATTCATCAAGTCGTTTTCACATTCAGACTTCCAGCAGATTCTCCTCTCTCATCAAAAAGTCAAATCGTTATATTGAGACATGAACTTCCTGTCTTGGATTGAAACGTACAAAATACTTTCATGTAAGAATGACAATATTTCACATTAGACGTTGCAAGATTTTTTACAAAGATCGAAATATTTATAATTGTAGCTTGAGGCCATTTAATGGATTGAACAAAATACTCCCCTAGAATCTGAATTTCAAAGTCAGGAGCAAGTACGCACTGCATTCATTGAGGAGTGACCTAGTGAACAGAATTACAGAAAAGGTAAGAGATTTGAAAAATTTTAAGAGGTGACTTTTCAGTTAATTGCATTGAAGTTATGAGCATAAAATTATAATGCAATCTATAGTAATTAATGCATATTATAATTACTGTACAAGAGTTAATTCATGAAATTACCAGTTAATGTTACTGTTCCTGAAATTATCAATATTAAATAATATTTATTTTATTATACAGACGCGTCATCTTGTTTTATTAATGTTTGAGAGTAAATGTTTAAATTTATTAGTGTAAATGCTAAAGACAATAATCTAATACGTCTCTTAGCAAAATATACTGCAGGTGGGCAGGATACAAATACGAGTTTATCCTGACAGCAAGCACACGAAAGGATCTCATCATTCGCTCTTAGTCGCGCCGCGAAACTCCACAAAACCATGCACGAGATGGGAGGCTCGCACCGACCAACAAATACACACAACAACCGCGCGCCTCTTCAGCATGCGCGTGTTCCAAGGGACAGAGAACCTCCGCCCGCTCGCAAACCTCGCAGGTACTGCGGGGGCAGCGGGGCGGGGGCGGAGCGGGCGGGGTTGGGGGCGGGGCGGGGGCGGAGGCGAGGGTGGGGATGGTCGCTAATGAATCGGCCGTCAGCCCGGCGCCGGGGCGCCGTCAATAAACTCATAATTAAACAATAAACCACATACTCATCGTCAATTAATAAATAACCTTTCTCTTTATGGATGTGTCATCGTTAATCACGTCTGTGTTGTCGGCCGTGACTCGTCAACTTCTGCCGCGAAGTGTACCGTCTCAATTACGAGGATCGGGGCGCAAAAAAGGATGTTTATATTTGACAAGCGCCGTTAATGGCGGGCTGTGCGCGCCGCCCCCGCCGCGTCCACGCGTGCATTAAGCGCGCGTTGTGGCCCTAACTGCACGCGCCGCGCCGCCATTCGCCGCCGCGTGCGACGCGGAGGTTGCGTCGGCGCGCGTCGCCGCCTCTGATGTCGCTCCCAGCGCGGTCCTTTCCGTGGCTAGCTTTTCGCCTCCTCACCGTGGGGTTTGATTGCGTGTTGTTGTTATTGGTGGTTTAGCGGTGTGTTTGGGCCTTCGATGGTTGTGTGGTAGGGTGCTAGGGTCATCGATGGTTTGGTAGGGAGAAGAGACACGCAGATCGCTTACCTCTAACCTCTGGAATCGCCTCCAGAATATTGGTTGGTGCCAGGAATTAGTGTATGACTGCGCGGTTTGTGTAGGATAAAAAGTATTCTAGGATCTCGGGATTCCGTCAACTTCCATGCCTCTATTTCCACTATTGTCCCATCACGTTCAAATTACATCATCGCCGACGAATTGTAAATGTGCTAGAATAATGTTTGGTTGCAATCGTAAAAGATTTGTGATCTAAAACTGTGTCATCGACCCCGGCCAATGACGGTAGATATTTTTAGGTGAAGAGAATTCTTAGCTAATATTATGCCTAATAGTCACTCAAATTTTCTCCCTCATCGTTAACCCTGTGATTATATTAAACTTTTTCACGACCATTGTGTATTTTTCGCGAAGTTATTTCTGAAATCTGTCAGTTTCTCCACACTCACCGTCCATTTTACAACATACCTGAACCTGCTTCCTTCCTCCCATTCCTCATGTACCAGTCGCGAATCAAGCCCTTGCTCTTCACTCACTTCTGCACATTTCATTACCTTTTGATTCTTTTTCACATCATTTTTAAATTATTATTTTGCTTACTTTATTTCTATTCTCACGTTAGATTTCGTTACAATTCCCTTCTACATCATTTACACATTTTCGACTTATGTCTTTCCTGGTCTGCCTACATTCTTGCTTTCGATTCATCTTATTCTGCTTCTCGTTCGTGTTCCTTGCTTTCTGTTGCTCTTGCTTCCTGTTCATCTGCAACTCTCGTAGTTCCCCGCCTGGTTCACCTCGTCGTTTTCGCCCCCTTCCACGCCCGGTCGTACTCCGCCCCCGCCGCCCCACGATAGCCGATCGGCGTCGAAACGCCGATACGATCGCGAGCGCGCGGTGAAGACTCAATTTCCCCGTATCGGCGCCTCGTGACCTCATCACGGCCTATACAAACGGTGTAATTGCCGGGGGGAGGCGCGGAGCCCGCCCTCTAGCTGCGGAAATTCGGTCCGGGGTCACCGGGGGCCGCGCAGCAGTTATCGCCTATTGAAAAGTTCACCCTTTGTGTTACCGTTCTCTTATGACGTCCTCCTTACCCCCACCCCGCCCCTCCCCGCGCTCTCGCCGGCGGCGTGACACGTGATGCCAACGATAAGAGAGCAGCGATCACGCGGAATTTGCTGTCGTATCTAATCTACCTGCACGAGACGCGGGTGTTTGCGAACGCGATCATTTTTTCCCTCATTTTTTTATTTGGCGTTTTGTTTGCGTTTGTGCGATACGTCGCCAGAGGTCGGCGGTTCGGCGATTACGGCCGCTTTTGTTTGCTCGGGGAATGTCGTGAGGGAGGCGGAGAACAAATGACGCGCGGGGCGCGCGGTGACCGCACAATGCGGGCGGTGCGGCGGCGGCGGCGGTGGCCGAAGCCGTGATACGAGAAGACAAAGGTGTATTAAGCAGCACGTTTTCGGAGCGGGCAGTGAAGGCGGGTCCAATGAATCGGCGTGCGGCGCCGGGCGCAATGAACGTGATCTTGTTCCGAGGGGCGCAGCAGCGCACGGTGAAAAGACTTTCACAACAATAATCTGTTTGAAATGTTTTGAATACTTACGGACAAACGGTTGAGCTTACATCACCGGGGTCAAAAGCGAATATCACAGTCATCGTGGGTAATGTAGAGAGGACGAAAGAACTTGTTCGCTTAACACAACTTGCGATTTCTTACGAGCGGGTTCATGAAGTCCCTTTGTGCGGTTGCTCGTGTGAGAGGTTTCTAATAGGAATATTAACTTTCAGTGACATAAATTCATTTGGATGTATTATTACGATGAGGCGAGACACGACAATGTTATCTGTTGTGGAATATATAATCTAAACATGAGTAATCGTCAAGTACTAAATACAAAATCTTGTAAATGTTCATTAATAGCCTCTAAGCGCTCATGGGAGAAACACGGAACAAACTATAATATAAAACGATCTAAATTACCATTATTTAATTATTTTATTAATTTCCAAAATAAAATGACAGAAATATCACTGCCACAAACTGTGACTGCATTACCGATTGTCCTTGAGACATCAGCAGGTCTGGCCTTCGTTGCAACCCACACTTCAATCAGTACAATATTTCAAACAACGAATAATCATTTATAACAGATGTCAGGCTGTCATCATAGTTTGTGTCAACTAATGCTACGCCACCATCTGAGAAACGTGACGTAACAAATAGCTGAAAAGCCAATTAATGAGGTGATTAAAATCCTATTAGTTTCGAAAAGGGGACAGTTTGCATTAAAAATGCTGCCGGTAATGACTTTTTGTGTAATTTCGCTCCGTTTCCGCGCTGCGCTGTTAGCCGAAAATTGGGGGTAATTGAAGGAGGCGCCTGCGCGCACGGCTCGCCGCTGCGCGAGTCCCACTCGCCCCTCGGCGCCCGCAGCGGACCAGGTCCACGACCACCGCCACGCCCGCCCTCCCGTCCTCTCACTCTCTTCCTCCAGGCCTCTCTTCCCCCCGTCCTCCCTTTCTTCCGTCCTCTCTTGCTCTCGCCCTCTCTTCCTCCCGTCCTCTCTTCCTCCCGTCCTCTCTTCCTCCCGTCCTCCCTTTCCTCCGTTTTTCAATTCTCTCGCCTTCCCGTTCTCCCGCGCTCGTCCTCCCGCTATTTTACCATCTCGCATACCGCCTTTCTGCCCTCCCCTCCTCCCGCCGTTCCGACTTCCCTTCCTACCCCTTCTCGCCCAGCAACCCTCCAGCTTCCCATGCCCATTCGCTCGGTGAGCATGCAACACTATTCGATTTCCTCCGTTCATTTTATTCTCCTGCTTTCTTCCTTTTTGGTACCTTTTTCGGTTATTTCCTTTTTCTACGTCTTTAAGTATATCCATTTCAAAATGTATTACTATTTCATTTAAAAAGTCTAGAATAGCTAATTTTTACCTTCCCTAAAAGGCGTTTCTTAAAGTAATAATCGATAAACATCTTTAAAGAAATTCATTACGCAGAAAGCGGCAGGAAGTAGAGTTAATTTCAGGAATAAAACAATTAAAAATGCCTAAGAGTCGTCAAGGTATTTGAAACAAGGATTACGTATACTTTTCTCCTTGATATGGGTAAACAGTTAAGCGTATTCATGAATTATTCACGATGCGCAGAAACGGTGAGCGGGAACCGTTGCGAATAGCTCGCGACCCTAGCCACCACGAGACCCCCCTCCAAGGGCCCACCCTTAACGCAAGGCGCCCTTCCCCATTGCACCCTCGCGGGGGGAGGGGGCGATAAAACCGCAACCCCCCAACGAACCACCGCTTCGCTCCCCGCCCTAGGCCCCGCCCCGCCCCGCCCCGCCGCCCATTGGATCTCGCGGCATGAGGTGTGGGCATAAAAATTAACGGCGGGCTTTAAAAGCGTCATCAACGAGGCCTTTATGGTCTCCGGGGCTTTATCTGCATACTACTACGCACGACAAGCGCTCTCCGCCCGGCCAAGGAACTCGCGAGCGGGGAGCCCAAGTATTCCTCACTCCGCCCCTCGCGCCTGCGCGTTGACGAACTTTCGCCCCACTCCCACTCCCGCACCCTCGCCCTCCTCCGCTCGAAGATCGAAGAGTCTCCGCTCGGTCGGGTTGGAGGTGGACAGAAAGTGGATGGGAAAGCAGGACAATAAGAATAAAAAGAAAGAGAAAAGGACATGACAATACATGACAATAGTCCCAAACAAATTATATACAATACTATGATTGCAAATTAATAATTTTAGACGGCTAAAAAATAAAGGTGTGACATGTAAACGAAAAAGTTGATTAATATGATTAGCGGACTGCACTATGGATCTTCTGCGCACGCGCAGATGTACTAAAGTGATGCGAAATTTGAACTGCGCAGAAGATCGATAGTGCTTTAACATTCGATTGTGCACAAATTTCCTATTTTAATCAGAGAGCTGCAGGTGCGAATTCCATGCAAAGTATAAATGGTGCTTTGTCGTCACCTTCGTCGCTATTGCAACTTCATCAGATAGTGGACGGAAGCGATAACTCGAAGGCAAACAATAATTATCGTCAATTAATTCATCAACCTCTGATTTCTTCATAATTGCTAGATAATGTCTCCAAGCATTACGACTGAACTTGACGGATTGTTTTGTGTCAAGGAGAAAGATGTAAGATAATCCAAGGCAGCCTCATGAAAGATAAAATTATTTCTAACAAAAAAATGCAATTGAAAAGCTTATTTCCAAAGTATCGAATCTCCATTTCCGTTACTTTTTTAAATTTTATCTGTCAATATATTCTTAAAATTCTTCTCCATCATACCGCTAAATATAATGTTCAAAAATGTCATTTCTCGTATGTTAAAATAATCCGTTAATACAATCTTGAACTATAAGGCTAAATGTGAATATTTTTCCATCCTGAAAAATTGTTTCGTGTATATTCGACTTATAGGAAATACGCACTTTAATTCACCCTCGAAAGTAATTTTTTAATCTATTTAGTTATTTATTTCGCATTTGTTTGCCTGGCGCGCCTTCGTGCGCTCGGGCGATGGCCAACAGGCGGGAAGCGGCGCCGGCGCGGGGGCGGACAGTGCGAGCGCCGATGGTTTAATGGGGCCCAATGTGTAGAAAAGGATCCGGTAATTGTATTAAGCGGGGACGTCCGTGAAGAGCTGTCCGCCCTCCGCGAGCGGGACGGCTGACGGACGGGGCGGGGGCGGAAAGAGGAGCGTCACGCGACCGGGCCGCAAGCGGTGATCGCGCGGGCGAACAGACGAGGAACGTACGAGAGCGCCGCGCCGCTCTCCCTTGCGGCGTTCCACAGGGGCCACGAGAGCGCACGGGGAGCTCGGCAGGAAGCTGCTCAAACGAGATAAAATATCAGTTGAATTCCGGGAGAGGTGTTCAAACAAACGTGCTACGGACCGCGCGCAATCTTTCCTTCCTCTTCTTTGTCCTATTCTCACCTCTTGCAAGCACACACTTACACTCACATGTACTACAATACCACACTTATCGGGAGATCAGTCAGGAGCTCGAGCTTGTTTCGGCAGAGGTGGCCCCCGCTGGAGGAAGATACTTGGTTGGAGAAAACCCGTTATCCGACGGCAGGTCGGCATCGAGTGGGGCAAGATCATCACCACTTCCCGGGAAAATATGCACTACACTTATGGGACTAATGACCCTAGCCATTGACGCGCCTGGAATCAGTAATAAATCTATCAATCAATCTCAAACAGTATAAGATTGGATAAACAATCTTCTTCCTTCTTTCCTTCTATCTGTTGATTTTGTGATACGACTTTTTTACTTCCCTATTCTACTCCCTGGGATTATTTGTGCTTTATGCAAAGTATTTCTAAAGGAATACAAACAAATGCTCGTTTGTCTTTTATCATTGCAAATTCCGTTTTTATTTCTTCTGCCAGCTTGTTGATGTATCTGTTACTTCGGATACGTGACATGTCCCACGGGATCAGGTTTCTCACTACGCCCTCTGAGAAATATCCTCCTTCCATTTATTCACGGGCAGCACAATCAACATTTGGCGCGTATTCCTGCCCCTGAACGACCGAGTGCGTAAGTGTGAAAGCCATCCGTCCGGTCGCCCGACTCGAAACGTCTTCCTCGCGGCGAGAGAGCTACGCACAGCCCGGGGTTTGGTCTCTGTTTTACTGCTGTACTTCCAGCGCTGCTCAACCCCCCCCCCTCCAGGGAAGTACGCGGTTAGGTAGACCGAGTTACCGGTAATCAACGACCCAAATAGAACGTTACGGAGACCGTAATGCACGTAAAACAACACCGGGCGATCCAAGACGCCTTTGTCGAGGTCTGCGTTGCGACGGCGTCCAAGTGAGGCATCCCGGAGCGGCGCGTAGAAAGGCAAGTTGCGTGGGGTCGTGGAGGTTTTGCTGCCAAGGTTGCCCTGCAAACGACGAGCGCCCGCCCGCCCGCCGCCCGCCCTGGCCGTTGCTCACTGCCAATCAGCGACCGCCACCGGCGCGCTCCGGCGACACGGGGCCTCATTTGCATAAGGCATACGAATTCCGTACGCGAGGTTTCGCTCGAAGCTCAGTCGGGCAATCGAGAAAGTGGCTGTCAGTCATTCGCAAATAACAGCAGGCCAAAATACTTTTAGAAACGTTGTTCATGTTTCATGTTTCAATACCGACCACACCATAAACATAATAGTGAATATAACAGTTTCTGTTCTGTAAGTTTTACATTATCCCATTTTTGTTATTCTATGTTATATGTTCTCGCTGTAATGTTCATTGGTATACAATTATTTAGAAGAGTTTACATTTTAAAATAACTTTTTTACATTAGGAGTGATAAAGCAAAGTAAACAGAATATTTTCGATATCAGCTGGATTTATTAAAGACTTCTGTGGGTCATTAATAACACTGATATCATACAGAAGGAGAATTAGCAGTTATCGCGGAATCCGATAAATGGTCTTAGTAGTGCAGTTTTGCTCATTCTTCCAGATTTTGACGAATCGATAAGAACTGTCATCACTAAATTGATTGTGATTACAGTAATGCCTACATCCGCCGCCGTGCTTTTCTGGGTCTTATGATATCTTGCTAATATTTCTGAATTAAATGACGAGGACAGTTCTAAGGAGATGTTACGAGCTAGAAGTCTTCAACTCATTTCTAGTCATTTTTTACCATAAAACGTCAATATTTCTCTTTTATGTATGAAAATGTATCGGTCAGAAACGCTCCTTAGCAGAAATAAGTATTCATTCATTCATTCAAAGCAGACTCCTTGCCAATAGGAGCGCTTGCACCGCCCACTTGCGTTACGTCGCCCGCGTTGAGTAACCGCGATGTCATAATTCCCGCGCCGAGCGCGCATCCGATGCACACTCGCTTTTCCCCGACAGCCCCCGTCTGCCAAGTCGCGGCCCGACGCCCCGCCGTCGCGCTACCTGCCCTCGTCAGCATGCCCGTCAGCCGTCAGCCGTCACCCGCCGCGCCGCCTCTTTGTGTCGAATAAACTGCCCGCTGGCGCGGAGCGGACCGCCAAAACGCACAAAGCCTCTAAACACTCAATAAAAGGACTCACCCCCACTTCTCCCGAACATAATTTGAGAGAACGCTTATTATATTAGGTAGAACCACAAGGCGTGAAAAAGTTTGTTTTTTTTTTCTCTCTCTCTCGTCGTTTTTTGTATTCCCGTGCGAAGCAGGGAAAGTTCACGCTCTGCTAGGAATACGTCAAACAGTCGAGTAGCAGTGAAGGACGTATGAGAAAGGAAAAAAAGGCAAGAAGTATATAAGCCCGAAGCGCTCCTCTGTTTGGAAGGCCTTTTTTCTTCTTTCGTTTCGGGTGACTGCAAGGCAGACAAGCCGTGGCGACAAAGTCAGTCAGTCCGAGACATGCAACTCCAGAAACCCGTGGAAGTGCTGGCGGTAGTGGTGATGGTGACGGTTGGAGTTGGTGATGCTAAAGGTGGTGATGGAAACGATGGGAGTATTGCGAGCGATGCCAGACAATAGAAATATTAAAGGCGGGGTTGAGACAAGTGGTGTTACAGTGTTAAAAATACAGGAAGCGGTTGTGTTGGCATGCAGCGATGGAGACCGTGAGAGAGGAGGTAATCCTAAAGGTTGAAGCGATGGTCATGATATGTAGGTGCTAGGAAGATATTGTCGATTTGGAAATGCTTATCCTACAGCTAACAAGGATTTTGAAAGTGATGGCTGTGCTAATAGTGGTGACAGAGCCCGAATGACCAGTGTAATGAATACGTTTCAAAAATAACACACTAGCATATAGTCCATTAATATTATAAAAATTATATTAACAACACAGGTACTAAATTGTACTAAATATTACATTTGTCAAGGGTGGCGTCGGCATCCGAGGAACCCAGTGATTTGTCGTTGCTGAAACGTTGCGATGGTGCTTCTGATAACTGGACCCACAGTGGACGTTGGTGCTGTTGGCGATAAAGGTGTTGGTGTCGTAGCGAGGAAGCAGCACCGTCCCCCAAGGGCGACCTGCCCCCAACGCCCCTCCCCCTCCCGCGGTTCCCTTTTAGAGTTTTTCCACTTTCGTGGGGCGGGCGGCGGGCCCACGTCAATCACACCGCCGCATTGTCCACTTCCTCGCTGCAGCTAAGCGCCTTTCGTGCGCAAACAAAACACGCCCGGCTTGAGCCGCTTCCCCGCGCCCGCCCACCGCCCCGCTCCGCACGCCGCTGCCTGCCCCGCCCCGCGCGCGTTATTTACTCTTCATGCACCTCGCCACCGCCCCGCCCCGCCCCGCCCTGCCCCGCATATTTCTTCACACGCCCCCCAGCACGCTCCGCCTGTGCCCTGCACGCCGTCTTGCGTGTGGCCCCGCGAGGGCCCTAATGGCAGTTCGCGCTCACCAAGGGCGATTGGCGGTTGTGGAGTCCAGTCATGTGACCCTTGCTCTCTACCCAAGTCTCATTTATTGAGTATTGTTTAGAGACTTTTTTAACTTATTCACAAGGGCAAGAGGTGTTCAAAAGCACTACTAAGTCATATTTTCAATTGAATTACACTAGGGTCATATTATAAAAATATCCTCAAAAGGAGGAATTAATCGCGAATAATAGCCGCCATAAAAGTGTTTCGTTCTAAGTCGCGCTTAGTATTTATTTCAAAGATATAACAACGCCTCTCTTGAGAAGCTTCATTTTTCGTAGTGCTTTTTCAATTCTTATTATAAAGTAGTGATCACATATGAGGTAAATATCACCTTAATATTTTATTTTAAAAAACAATTCTAAATTGTGGGTATTTCAAAACTAGCGCCTACATAATGATGTTGTCGAACTCCCAAATTGAAAATAATGTATTTGTTTGAAGCATATATTATATCGTTTTTAATCGCGTACAGTTATCAAGGGGGCATCTGCCCTTCTCACACCATCCTCAAGGCGTCATTCCTGATGGTCGAAAATGCTGCACTCCGGCTTTCCACCATACTACACTCCACCCCGCTAGCGCATTCCACAGAATGGCTTGCGCTTCCAGAACTCTGACTCCTGCATTGAAGCTACTAATGAAGAGGTCTCTCGACCTCTACCTAAGAATTTCTCCTCCTTTGGGGTATTGTTCAGTTCCGGCGACCGTTCTGTAGACGGTAAGGCCTCAGTGTTTGGCCTCATCGACTGGGAACTGGGTTCAATTACTGTTGGATCAATGCGGTTTTTTCGTATGCAAGTGCATGTGGAAGTCTTATGATGACTATCGACAATTAAGAAGAGAAAATATAATTGAAACTAAATGTAACTGTATTTAAATTTTCTTCAAAAAGATATATATATATTGAAGATGGCGATAAAGTATTTAAAATATCAAACTACTATGAATAATTACGCTTGATTAATTCCATTTAACCATGTTGAATTTTTATTGCATAGGTTTCTCGAGGTTCTCTTGATTCCCTAGGCTCTCTATTCCAGAGGTTCAGCTGTGTATTCCACATATATCAGTTGTCAGCTTATTATCAAACTACTCGTCTATTACAAATAATTCCAAAAACTTAGTACTGATTTTTCACTAGAATATAGAAAATCAGCTTCACTTTCAGAATTGGATAAATAAGATATGCAAAATGAAATGGAATTGAACTTCAACTTCTAAATAGTAGACAAGACTTTTAAAGACAATACTTTTTTTAAACATTTATTTTTATTTACTAATAAAATAAGAGGAGTTTCGTCACATTTTCTTTTTACTTTACGTCACATTAGTGAAGTATCAGATCGTCAATGCAATCTTTTAAAGTGCAACGTCAATTAAGAATGTATTTCAACCTGTCGCAACATCGTCCAGACGAACTTCTGCTCAACGCACTACCCATCTAATTAAAGCGGTCGGCTGAAGGAGCGTCATTTTGGAATACCGACGCGAGTGCATCTGCAGCGCCCTCTCCGCGCAGAAACAGCTGTGTTGAATGTGTTAGGGGCTACTTGAATGCTGGCGCTTTCCTGCAGGGAGGCGCGGGGTCGCGCGGGGCATCGGCCAGCCGCCCCCTCCGCCCCCCTCGGCCCCCCTCGGCCCCCCGTCCGGCCGTGCGGGGGCGATGGCCCCAGATCCATTTCGGGCGGGCGCGGAGGGCAACACCTTCGCTGGTGGCCACCTGGCCGCCCTCCGCAGGAAGGCCGTTCGCTGGGACAGCGCGAGCGCAGCCTTCGCTTCCACGGCGGACCCCTCGGGCTCGGAGGAGGGCAGATCAACGCGGTCGTTGACGTGGGCGGGGGCCATACTCCAAAATGCTTTAATTACATTTCGGATTTCAACGCCTTTTGTAACCGCTTTCTATCCTCTTTCAAAAAATGCATAAATCAGTTTCCGCCTATTTTTCCTAACTCATCAATTGCCTACTTTCTTGTTATACCTTCATTTCTACATCTTCATTATTACCATATATATTCATTACAAATATTTTTTTCAATTGTATACATTCCATCCTTGTCCAAATCTACCTCTCAAATGCTTATTGATATCTTTCAAATCTTTTCCTAATTTTCAAACTTCCTGTTCCTTGCAAGAATACCATTTTTAATAATTATTTTATGCACTAACAAATCAATTATCAAAATTAAAGGTGAGATGTATCCCAAATTTACATTTTTCAAAATCATAACCCTGAAATGTTCTCAAATCCGTTTTAATTTTATCAGATTCGAATCTTTCGAATCTTTCTTCCGATGGTGATAAATGGTAATAATCTTGTATCATATTCCTTAATAAACCTATAGAAAAATTGTCGTAAAGAAACAATATACAAAACGAAACTTGGAGTTTTACTTAATTAACATTGCATCCGTGTACAACATTAGAGTATTTGATTCATCACGCGCATAACACGAGAAATATAATGAATTACATGAATTGTTAAGTACTAGGAAAAACGTACAGCTACATATTTTTTAATTATTGAATTAAGTAAAAAACCTATCGCTTAATTATTATACTAGTAAAATGTTGAGTCCTGCAAGAGTTTAGACATCCTGAACGCAAGAAGAAAGTCAACAACACACTAATTAGAAACATCAGGAAGTTTATCTGCACTTAATGAACGAGCTCCAAAAAAATAGCACGAGTTTTTTACTGCATCAGCAAATAGCAGTACAAAACCTGTTATAAGTTCGCAATGCTTCCCTTTCAGCTGAGAAATGACACAGAGAAAAAACTAGACTTGTGAAATGATCACCCAGTTAGGCTCACTACCATATTGATACGGCAATGATCGCGTATTTAAACATGGTGGGAGAAAAAAACGGTTATGTGATAATGTTAAATTTCAGAAGTTAAGAAATAAAATAAGAAACTGCAAACAGTTTAAAGTTTGATATTTCTTCTTGGTATTGAATTATTAATTTTCACTCATTAATTCCCTACATGTAATTGTGATTATATTTCACAATCAAATCTTTATTTCTCTTAAATTGTCATGTGTCGCACTATTGGTATTCCATATGACACGAATGAGCAAGAATGTCTAATTCGTACTTTCCGTACTGATGACGTCCGTTAATCGAGCTTTCCTTCTAAGCTGAATCTCACGACCGTATTAGCGCCGAAGATAAGATACGACAGACATTAGTGACTTTATCAATTCATACGGATTGTCTTAATAAGCTTAATAGGATTATTGCGAATGAACTCGAACAGTTGAAGCTCGGCGTCCGCACGGCCGTTGCAATCGCCACTAATGCGCTTAGGGGCTCCAAATGAAGCAGGGGGCCTTGCATTAGGCAACGCAGCCTTCTCCTCACTGCCGCCCCCGCCGCCTAGTATCAGGAAGGAGATGATGAAACGATGACGAGATGAGATAAATTACGACTCGTGCAGACATAAAGCGAGTATCGAGTTATAAATGGCCTGTTAAACAGAGGTGAAGGTTTTTCTCGTAATTGCAGATTAGAGCGAATCTCCCCCGATAAGGTTGGCAGGTGATTAATCATGCGCCGGCGGTTTTTCTGCCTCCGGCGTCAGCGGGGGCGGCGGGGGCGGGGACACCGGGCCGGTTCTGGGCGCCAGCGCCTGAACAGTTGATACGTCCGCCCCCGCGCTCCTCGCGTAGCGAGAGGAGTCAAAACTTCTGCTAAAAGTAGACCGGCGGCCACCGAACGATGCTGCGAGGATCAGAGACGCGGAGAACATTCGAACAAATCTGCATCTGCCTGTGACAATCTTCGATCCCTTTCCTCAAAGCCCGAGCAAATTTAAAAATAAATTAGTTTCCTCAATGTTGATACATGTGTTATAAATATATTTAATATTATTCAGTGTAAGTAACTATGTGTTCTATGTAATTAAGTATTATTATTATTATTATTATTATTATTATTATTATTATTATTATGTGCAGTGCAGTGGCGTTGTGAAACTGAGGGAACCGAGTGTGTAAGAAAGACATTACAGCTCGGTGTTTCGCAGTGCGGTGACGTGAATCTCCGTCTTCCAGTATTGTTTTGAAAAACTGGATAGGTGTCCATCGCTAGCTTTAGGGTTCATATCCCGGGGGACCCATTTGGAAATTTGTAATTGGCAAAATGGATTGACTATAACTATAGTCGACTCGCTTTTATGCGAGTCCCAGTTTACTGATGCTCTACATTGACCGTGGAAGGCAGGAGAAAAACCATTGAAATAATCCTTTGAAAATCGAAAGAGAAGTGTATAAATTAGACTCCGCATTAGTACTGAGCCGGCGTGTGCACTGGCCAATGGCATCGCTGATTCTATTTCCACAATTACATAATTATAGAATTATTTCGAAGCTTCTTGTGACCTATCTAAGCTTTAGTAGTCTCTTAGTGGCTACGAAAAACACGTGCTATCATTTTTATTGTGTTCTGTAACTTTTATATTAATGTTTGAAACGATCTATGGATAGGTCAAGTTTTTCGTAACCGAGGTAATAGGGGTATCAGCCCCAATTACCTTGGATCATCTGAAGCCAATCGCATACTGAATCATTGTCGACACTGCTGGTATAGATTTCATCGTTATTCTTAAACCCGGTTTTGTAGTTTCCGCGAATGAGTAATTGCAACTATCGCAAGTTTTCCATGAGAGAAGGCCTCGTCCGTATCGACCTCCGCCAGTGAAGCTCTTCTGCACTCAAGCAGAACTTCCTCCGAAGGCATGAGCTGTTGAGAAACGTAAATTAGCGGCGTTGCTAGAAACGAGTCAGTTCATTAGCAGTATGTTTACGCGAAGGCAGGGAAGATAAAGGATTAACGTGAAGTTCCTACTGTATAATTACGATAGAACGTTTTAAAACATAGTTTTCTTCGCAAAGTTGTGTTGTGGAAATATTTACTGTGGAGGTAATTAGTGAATATTCACCTCAACGGAATGAATATTATCAAAATAAGAAATAATTAAAATTATATATTAATGCATACAATCATTAATTGTTCAAAATAAATAGACGATAATATCTGAAAAACATAATAGCTCATATGGCATAAGAGAAAAAACTTAACTTTTGTTATTTGAACCACTCAATTTATTCTAAATTGCCAACATTGTATCATGTAATAATTTCAATAGTTGTCTAAACTTCGTCCATCCCGTGTTCCAACATGAGAGAAGTTTATTTTGAACTTTATCTTTTGTTTACTCCAGCTTTATCGTTAACTGTTTTTGTTTCATTTTCTGCTCGATTTCCCTACCATTATTCTTTGCCTATATCCGGAGTTGGATCTTCTAATTTCGCTGAACTTTGGCACTACATTCTAATTTAATATACTCAGTATTACACCCATATTTGGTGAAAATCAAAAATGTATTCCTTATGTTTTCCATATTGATTTAGACAGTTAGTAAGAATTACTGGTTCATTTAAAAACAAAGAATTGCAATTAGAAGCAAAAAGTCACAAGATGGTAAAGAAATACTGTATTGAATTACGTAGTAAAAATGTAAAACGGAAAATCTTAAGTGGCCACCGAAGGAAGAACCTGAGTGGATGTAGTGGCCAATGTGCGTCGCTGTACTTCGCTTGGAAGGACGCGGATTCGCCTTTGAGCTGCAGCGGGGCTTGACGAGGTGGGGCGGGGAGAGGTGGGGCATTTCGGAGCGTGGCGGGGAAGGTGCGGGGCGGGGCGGACGAGGTGCAGTGCGGGTCATTTCGAAGCGGGTTGGACGGGAGGCGGGGAATAGCGGGGGGGAAGGGGTGGGCGAGGGCGGGGCAGGGCGGAGCGTGGCGGAACGCGCGAGGGGCGGGCAGGCGCGGGCAGAGAGCGCGCCTCCTGCGTGAGATGTCGCGTCCCAGGCAGCGGGCGGGGCGGAACGGCCTCCGGCGGGCGCGGGCAGCCGCGCCGCCCCAGCACCGCCCAGCGCCGCCCAGCGCCGCCCAGCGCTCGAGGAAGAGAAGAGGGCTCATGAAATGCCCTTTATTCTACGAGAAATTACTATTTATTTGAATGTTTTATCTCAGGACAAACCGTACCGTAAGGGCCAGACCACTCGCCCTCAACTGCGTGGACCGAGGTTCACTTGCCGGTCCATTCATGCGCAAGTTGTGAATTCTCCCGTTTCCCTTTCGTTTCACTTCTCCGTTGCTCCATCATCAACGTACAAAAATTCATACATCCCACGGTCTGCTGAAAGATTTAGTTCATAGATCATATATTTGTCTCTTTTACTCCTTTCTTCTTAGTACAAATCTTGTCTCACTATCTCTTCTTTTCCTCTGCTTTTGGTTGAGTATATCATGCATGTTCTTTGTTTCTACAATCCATCCCTAGCATGACAAAATTGAGGTTAAAAAGGTCCGGTTTATGAAGTCAAGCAATACGATAAATGAAAGTATGGGAATATCGATATCTCATGATTGGAGAGAGGAGCATTTTAGAAAACTAAACTTCACCCTTAGTCGCCCAACAATCCAACCGCTTCGCCTGCTCGTCGCGCCCGGCGAACGCTCCCCCGGCCATTTTCCCTCGCACCCAGTGCCGCCAACCGCGAAGAGCCCTGCAACTGCGACGTCCTGCCGGTGACTTTTTGCGCGGGCGGCGAGGCCGCTGAAGGAACGGGAAGTGAAACCGTTCGGCTGGCGCTCGTTCGTCATGCGCAGCTCCCGCCCGGAGGCTGCCCTCCCGCGAAGCCGCCTCCCCGGCGCACCAGGCGACCACGCCCCCTTCAGCCCACGAGCAAGCAAAGCCCTCTGCCGCAAGTGGAAAGGTTCAGCATTTCGCTCGACGTCCTCTACATAATTTTGTTCTGTTTGAAAATATAGAATTTTGTCTCGTTTGATATTGACTATCCGAACTAGATAAAATTATACTCAAATTATGTGTTTCAACACTGTAATCACATGATTTGCACTCAAATGTAACAATTTTATATACATTATTGTCATAACAGTTTAAGAATGTTTCTAAGCAACATGATTTAATTGTTATTGTATCCAGGTCCGTTTTTAATCTGGCCGTGAATAAATTCACAGCCATAAGTTGAATATCATTTTCGCTGTTTCCTCTAGAATCAATATCGTATTACTCGTGTTCTTTTTGTAATTCATTTTTTCTATGTATCCTTCATCTTCATGGCTCTCTGAGCATCTTCTGGAGACCAACATTGCATAACGAACAATTTCCCTTTCTTTAATTGATTCTGAAGAAACCAATGTAAATTAAAGCAGAACAATTGATGGAAAGTGAGTAAATCCCAATCGAAATATCCTTATAAATTTTCACGCCCTGAGTTGACATAAGACAGCTCTGGTAGAGGATTTGCTACAACTGATAGCCGGATTCAATAAACACCGTTCCGGCTACTAATCTCTCAAACGACCCACTTGCACAGATAATCCAATAATCTGATTATGTTCCCAGTGCCAATCTTTGTCGCCACCGAAAGTTGATATTTGTCTTTGGATGCAACTTAAAACTGCTCCCGTAATAAATGTAATATTGCGCACGGTTTCCGAATAATGTTAATAACGATGATATATGAAGGACGATATATTAATAATAATAATGGGAATAGTAGTATTGATAATAAATCTCAACCATGTATTGAACCTATCGTGCAGATCATTTGATAAACCTTTACTTCAAATAAACACGTTATTGTTTTCAAAATGATCACTTCGTCACCCTGGAAAATTAAGAGTAACAAGTAAAAGGAACATAATAACGCATTATAAAAACAGATGTCATCCGTATCATTAATACTTCATCATATGCGAAATCCAAGACTAAAAGACTTCCCTAAATCACTTGTAAAAAAAACAGTAATTCGTAGAAAATACCAGTAATTGCAGCTTGGATAAACGCGGTGTGAAGAATTTTTCCAAGTATTTATCAAATTAATAATCTCACTTATTAGATATCAGCTTTTCATAAGCCATTCCTGAAATTTGCGCAAAAGCCTTTAAAGATTTGCACTCGCCTCACGTACGGAAGCAAAAATAAGGGCACAACGCCCTCGTTAGGCCCGGTCCGCTAACACCGCCAGGCCCCGAGATGAAGTTGTTACAAGAGACGAACAGGTCGTCTTATTTTCCAGCCGGAGCAGCAGCACCTCGAGGTACTAAAGTAATATAACCATATTCCTGCGGTAAATCGTAATTTTGGCTCGAGCGCAGCATCCGAACGGGGGTCGCTAAGGGCGATTAAGCTGCGTGCGCGAGGCGTGCTTCGGAAGCTGATGGTTCCTGTTCGGGAGTCGCCAACGCTTTCGCGATTAAACTCACGCCACTTCGCTTGTGCGCTCGGCGCAGTTATGCGGCGTTTTAGGGTTATCTTCGGTGTAAAGTGCGGAGATTGGAAATGTTATCGAAGGTTTTTTGTGTAATCGCATTATATTAGAGAAGGCTGCTGTTCGTTGAGTATTTTTTGGGGAGGGGGGAGGCGTGTGGTTTGATGCGTTATTGCACCGACGGGTAACACGTTTTCCAACAACTATGTAAATTGGGGGGAGAAAGGTGTTAAGAAGAAAATAGAACATGGGGAAGATTCCAGCCGGTATGTATCTTCATGATCATGCTGAGGTTTTGTAACAGGTTAAGCGCAGATATTATTTCTTCATAGATAATTCTCGCAAACGCCGTTTTTTCAAAATCAGTGTTGCCAATATCCTCGGTCACTCTCTACCAATCCTTTACAAACTTATTTTTACGTATTATATTCGGCCCTACAGAAAAATGTCTCAACTGACATATCAATACGGCAAGTTTTATCTTCTTTCACAACGCACGCTCATCCCCGCCTGTACCTTGTTGACGTCCTATACGAAATATCTCGACGATCCTACAGCGCTGTACTCATAAGTACGACGGACTCTTTTAGCTTCCACACACTATACTCTAGTCGCCGATCCACCCTACCCAGGGTCTTCAGCAACAAGGTTTCCATTTCTTACCGATCCCTAACAACACGCGGATCTTCGAAAGCCTTCACACCCTACACTCCCATGCAAGCCAACATTGGCCGGCTGCCTCATGGCAAAACTTCCATTCAAGCCTACAGTGAAATGTATAACTATTACTCTTAACAATACGTTGGACTCTTGGTCTACCACGACTCTGATGTGGTAACCTCCACCTAATAGTGCGCTACATACTTCCGACTTCACACTCCACATTCCGCACTGGTATCCACGTCTGAACGGGATCGGCTCCCTCGTGGACAAAATTCCCATTCAACCCTAGAGCAATGTCTCTC
>BOPP01000032.1:596437-630423 GCA_017312745.1 Gryllus bimaculatus
GGAGTCTGGACTTGAATGATGAGTGGAAGCGTTTAATTTTTATTTATTTTTCTATATTTTTATTTGTTTTATGTTTCGTTGTCTTAAAATCTCTTAGAATAATGTTTATTTATATTTTTTTCCACCCTTCATTTTTCTTCGTATTTTGGAATGGATGGAAACTAGTTGGATTCAGCAGTTGTAAGCCGAAAGCGAAGGAGGGGAGGTGTAGGTGGCGGAGGATATGTCACAAAATAACAAGTGTGAGAAACAAGGCCATGGGGCGACGGCGAGTGAGGCCGAGGAGGCGGAGGCAGGAGAGCCAGCGGGGACGGCGAGACAGCAGACGCTGCAGTGGAGACAACGCAGCGACGGGTGACGCAGAAGGCGGCGATGGCGAGGGCGGGGAAGATTGCAGTGATTTGCGGTAGAAAAGCGAGACAGTGGAAGCGGAGGCGGAGCAGGTGGGGAGAGCGAGAGCAGAGGTCGTCCGCCACGGGAGGGGGGGCGCCCGTCCAGGGGACGAAGGCGGAGGTGACGCAGATGGCGGCGAAGCCGAAGACAAAGGTGTTGCCGCTAGCCGCTGAGAAGGAGAGGAGGCCTGATGGCAGAGCGGGGATGAAGGAACAAGGAGGCAAGGATGGCGGAGGAGGAAATGGCAGCATAGCTGTGGCTGAGGCGGCTCGGAGGTGGCTGTACCTGCCAGCTGCGGAGGCGTAGGCGAAGGTAGAGAGGGAGACAGCTGTAGCAAAGAATGCATGCAAGCGGCGAAGGCGAAGGCGGAGGCGAATGGGGAGACGGCTACGGCAAAGTCGAAGGTAGAGAAAGAGACGGCTGTAGCAAAGGCAGCCTCCCAGTGGCGAAGGCGAAGGCAGAGGCGGCGGCGAAGGGGAATTAGGCTTTGTGCAAGTCGCCTGCCGGCAGCGGGGCTGGCGAGCGGAAGGACGGAGGCAAGGAGGGAGGAGGGAGGCAGCGCGCGCATGCTAATGCTCGCTTAGGCGGCGGCGGCGCGGGGCGGGTGGGCGGCGCGGCGCGGCGCGGCGCAACGAGCCGTAATCACGTGTTTTGTCTTGCGAAAATTATATTGTGGCGGACGCAGCGCGCCCATTTAGATAGAAACAATCGGGCGGAGCGGGCGGGGGCGGGCGAAGGCGCGGCGAAGCACGGCGCGATTGCCGCGCGCAAGCCGGCGCTTCCCTCGCCCCTTAGCAGGCGCGGACTTCGCGGATTCCGCGATTTTGCTATTCGCTCGTTTTTTTGCCCTTTGTGCGTTCGAATAATGGCACTCAACCTGCTTTATTCACTATTGATTTAGCTTTTGTTTTAGATACAATCGTCATAAAACAGACAAAGCCAAAACTACAATATCAGAAACAAATAAAAAAAGAAGGATGAACATTTGTATTCACTAAGATAGAAATAAAAGAATTTTTATAAAATGAATTTGAAAAAGAAAAGTAACAAGTGTGATATAATGAAATCAAAAACTAGAACATATTTTAATGTTCAGGTCTCATTACATTATTCCCGCATTGTACAAAATCAATTTTGTCACATGCAAATTATACCTTTTGTGCGGTTTTATTGCGCACGTTTTGTATTTAGTTTCTGCCACTCAATAGTTCAAGCACAGTATTATTAATTAATATTTGTTCGGAACGTGTTATACCTGAAATATTAATGTTAAATACACTTTGTCTAATATGTGAAGAGAGAAGGAATGATGAGAATTTTGAAGTAACATTTACGCTAGTAATATTGACGTACAAACCTCTTCAATTTACTTTTAAACTAAGCATGGTCACTTTATTTATTTAGACAAAGGAATCGAAAAATTAAGTCGGAATACTTCCGAACGTCCAAACGCTGTGAGAGTATTTCAGTTTTTCGAATTGCTCGTTCAGCAGGTTTTGGTAAATTCATTAATCGCAATGTCTTTAGAGTTGGTCCAGTAGCGCACCGCGCTGGATGCGCCGTTCGCTAGCGAGGTGCCGGGTTCGTCGTGCGGGGGGAGGGGGAGTGGAGGGGGCGTGCTTGTTGATCAAACGCCCCTCTCGCAGGAAATTCCCCGGTGCGGTGTCATGTGACGTAGGGTATATGGTTTGCAGGTGCCTTGTTTTTAATCTTCCCTGAAGTTGTCAGGTAGACCGGAAACCACTAAGTGGTTCAGTGGTGAGTCATATTAGGTTGCTCCTCAAAGGGACCTTCTGGGATCTACTTCATAAAGCGTTTAAATTGAAGAAAGAATGTTATACGATTAAATCTAGTGTTTTCATGTCTACAAAGATGCATCGATTTCAGTAAACGCTAAATTTAACTGTACATTTATTGATAAAGAGAAAATAAGTTACGAAAAATCAATTTTGAAAAAGTATCTTTTGCCAAGTAATCACTAATTACTAGTTTCTTTAATCAATGAACTGTATTCAATTTTCTGTTCTAAATAGATAACTAAAATCACTTAGGCGAAGACTTTTGAAACAGAAATTTTAACTGGTAAAAGAATGACCCTGGATAACAAATATCAGCGCGCCACAATTTAGCCTACAAACATAGCTGCACTGCCGATATTTTGTAACTTAGTCCACAAACAGATGACGTCAATTGCAGATAATTGTTTCCCTTGTGTCTGGCAACAGAATGATAGACGTTCTGTCTACGGTTCTGTCACTGTGCAACGATTTTACCTTCAAGAACACGCACGAAGTTGCTACTTAAATGCTAGTAGACATTGAAGTACGAGTGTGAAGACAAAACAAGATACATATGAAGCACACAAGGACGCGAGTCAAATTACTTCCTTTTAAAAAATAGCAGCATTTAGGAAGAGCTCGTTCCATGCCTTTCACCCACACCCTGAGAAATACCTGTTGACCGAAAAGTAACAGGAAACTGCCGCCATCAGCTGTGGACGTCTTGTTACGAGAGAAATATTGTAGAGTTCATACATGGTCGTGTCGTCGCCAGAAGAGAAAGGGGCTTTAAACACTGAAAAAGATTTCCCCTAATTACATTTTAGGAAATCGCATTCCACTGTCGAATACTTGGAAATAACACATTTTCATAAGTCAAATGTATGCCTTACAACTGTTAAATAAGTTACTCTTTTTATTAATACCACATATCTAAATTCTTACTTATTTAATGTCATATAATATTCAATATCAGTATCATAAATATTGCATGTTTATGATTAGTGATTTTCAATCGGCCTATAAACATTCTTTATTTAACAATTTTCGTACAAGAGTATTGGCTACAAGTTTATTTACAAAATACTACTTCTGATCCCACCTCCTACCTAAAAATAACGGAAGTTATCTTATTCATCATGATTATAAACAAAAATTCATCAACACGAAGAGAAATCGATGCCGAAAGGCTGCCAAGCTGAAAGCCATGGGAGCGACAAGCTTCAAGAGAACGAGAAGATATATTTCCTCTTTCGGCTGACACATGCACACACCGAAAAAAGAAAAAGAGAGCTATAAGGAGAATTCAACGATAGTTTGTCAAAAAAGAAACGTACTTCTCATTACTGTTAACCAAGATATATTCGTTTTTGCTATACAACGTAGCAAATAATATTTTATTTGTTCTTTTTTGACGTATACGAGTATATGGATTATCAAGATCATAACACCGAAGTTAGTATATCAACGCCTTTTGTCTTACACTGGGAGGGGCGATATGAAGTGATGAAATGCAGAGATACAAGAAGCAGATGAAACGGGAGATTCCTGAAAAAACTTGCGCAGCCACAATTGCCCACAATTTCTTCATAGATCGACCGGGAACCGAACCCCGGTCCCGGAGCTAGAAGACGTTAGGCCTGGCCGCTTCACCACGAGTAGCCCAACGCAGTTGCCAATTTTTTTAAATTTATCAACAACAATCAATAACAATGCGATACCATAAACAAAACGCCTCCGGCCACCCTCCCGCCTAAAAGTAGCTGAAGCCGCCTGCAGGATCGCCACTCATCTTGATGCGAGACAAATCACCGCGTCGGCGTCTCCGCCGGCGGGAGGTCTCCACAGCGGGCGCGCTGCGCCACGCCGCTCCGCTCCGCGCCGCGCCGCCCAAATTGCGAGGTGGGCAGCGGAGGAACGCGCAATCGCGGAATTGATTCGGAAAATCAACACTTGAAGAGATTCAAATTGCGGGAGAGCGGCCATTGTCGGCGCGAGAGGGCACTTCGCGTCGGCGATGAGGGGCTTCTGGGGCGGCCGACCCGGTGCGCTGCCGACGCGCGTTCCGCTGCCATATGCGTCGCCGGGCGGCGCGGCGGCGGGGCGCGCGAATGTTGGCGGGGGGCCGCTCGGTGTATTGGGGATTGTTGAATCCCCCGACGTTCGAGTAGGAATTTTGGAGAGCGAAGGTCATCCGAGGCAACGGTGAAATGTAATGAAAGTGTCGGTTCCTGCTGTACTTTTGATGTACAAAGCGGTAGGTTTTCTGCGGGTTCTCCCGTTTTCCCTACTTTTTATTCCATTACTGGTCCATCCACGTTCGTTCCATCATCATGTCACCTAATCATTAATGCACTGACCATCCTTGAATAATGTCCCAAGGCCCTGGGAGAGTGAATCATAACATTTTCTTTTAAGAAGAAGAAGAAGAAGAAGAAGAAGAAGAAGAAGGAGATATCAATGTTATCTCTATGTTGTGTTTACTTTCCTCATCCCAGGTAACGGACATAATGATAAGAAAATATAAATAAAAGAAACAACGGAACAAGTGGCAACTGAGGAATATGTCGGTATGTGTTAGCGTCATTAGGGCATGTATTATTAAACAACAGTTGTAGACATCGGCGGTTATGGTAATTGCGTTTCTAAGGACGAGATGCAAACGGAGCTAATGGTCGTGAAGATGGTGAGGGCGGTGGTGGTTGTGCTAGTGATCAGGCAGAGGAGGACGACGAACAGGTGATGGCTGTGCTGGTGGTGGTTGTGTTGGTGGAGGTGTACGAGTAAGAGAAGTGGGAGGAAAAGAAATCGGGTGTGTTGGAGGCGAAGGGAGGTTAAAAAGTGACGAGGCAGAGGAAGTGTCTGTACCCTTAAAAATAGATTTTATTACATCAGAGCGAATATTTTCTTAACAATCCTTTCAAAAAACGCTCATTTATTTCTTTATTCAAAATTCAACTAGAATAAAGCTTAAGGTAGGCATCACAGAATTATGAAAAGGAGCACAGAATTCATTTCTCCCCGTAGCACGTCACACACTGTGTTCAACTGTTTTTCGCGTAAAATAAATAAATTAATTAATTAAATTAAAAAAAGGGGAGCGGTGAGGTGGTCAGGTGAAGGACGCTCGTGTGGCTATGAAAACGACGGCTGATGCTTTGGCGTAGGCAGTAAGGCTGAGATTATCATTCATATGATGGAGTTTGGATGTGCCAGGGCAATGGGTTAGGTTGGAAGAGTGGATTACCGGGCGGGAGAGATAAGGACAGGTTGCAGATGAGTACTATTGGCTCTGGCAATACACTGTGAGTGACGCGAAGGGAGATTATAGAACGACAATGTCTGTGATGATGTTTACGGAGTCAATGATGTCACATTGCTGGTTAAGCAGTGGTAGTGGTTGCGATAGAAAGACGATGTCATGAGCGGTGGACGATGGGCGGCGGCGGCGGAGTCTGTGTGTTGACGGTGCAAGGCGGGAGGGCGGGGAGGGGCGAGCGGTCGCCTCAAGTCAGAGCCGACCGCGGGAAAGCGCGTTAGCTAAGCGACGGCGTGCAGGTTCCGCGGCCCGGCCTCGATGATAGCGCAAGCTAATGGCGCGGCGAATCGGCTCGACCCAGCCCCCACCCCCCCCCACCCCGTGCCGGCGACCGCCCCATCCCCGCTTCAATCTCACGGACTGTCATACCCAAGTCTGCGAGTTCAAACCCGTTCGAAGCCGTGGATTTTTAAGAGCAAAAAATCCTTTGGGCGTTTTCGAGGGAGATAAATCCAGCTGTCCCATGTTGTAGATGTAATGCATGTAAAAGATCTTCACCACTAAAAGAAGCTTCCGAGCTAAATTAATATCGCCTGTTCCGTCGCCCGAGTGATGCCTAGATGAAAGGAGCGTTGCAAAATTTGCGTTGTCAGACGGAAAAGCAGGCCTGACGGCCTGAGTCTCGACACGAAAAAAAAGCTTTATGCGATTAAATTGTGAGTTCACACTCAACAAGGGCCCCAATTCCCTTCTTACCACTCGCAGCAATGACTTACTCTATGCCAAAGAGAGTTCACTCATTGGTATATAATAAAGCATTGCAGTAGATGACAATTTATTGCACAATTGTTTTTGAGGCGTCGATTATTAATTTCAAAGATTGTGAAATAACTGAGTTAACAATTCTACCCTTCATTCATATCTTATTTATGTATACACTAATTATACATATAATTTTAACATACTGTAAAAATTGTAAATTGTAGTACTTATTACTCATAATTACTACCACTGAAGTTAATAGCCTTGAACTAATTAGATCCAAAACCGTTTCAATGTTTTTTCAAACAACGCGCAAGACATGTTTTTTTTAAAAACAAGTTAGAATTAGCAAGGAGAATTAACAGATGATGGACAACAAACTGCCAGTAGAAGGTTAGTTAATATTACCAACGTTACTCGAAAAGTAGACAGCGTAGAACTAGGATCGTGTACATAAACGCCAACCGGTTCTGTCATAGTTGGGTTAGCACAGCGAACTAGCATTAAAAATCAATTAGGGCAACAAGGCTGCTAAAAATGTGCGTCGAGTAGGCTGTGTTCAGCAAATTCTTCTTCTGATCGCCTCCATCTGCTCTGTCGTTTTTCCATCACTTCTCTCTCAACCCTTAAATCTACAATATTGTATTTTCAAAGAAAAATTGACTTCATTGCTCTATAATTACATATAATGCATCATAGTTTTATTTTTTAAATTGTTCAATTTCAGTTCCCACCGTTTTGTCTTTCTCTTTCGTCTCTCGCTCTCTCCACCTTCCTGACCCCTTGTTCACACAAGTGCAAACATGATTTTATCTCAAGTTACACAAATGTCCGTGCTTTCAACGTGTAATGCTATGATTTTAATCAAAATTATTATTTTCTGTCATCTCTCTTCTTGATTACTCTGTTAGTTCCTCTCTTACCCTCTCCTCACCCCTCTCTTTCTCTCACTCACTCTCTCCCTTACTCATTCACCTTTCTGAGTTCCTTTTTCACACTCATTCTTCTTCCTTCTTTCAATTACTCTCCCCTTCGTTGACTCTTTCTCTCTCTTGATCATACTTTTTTTTCGCTGATCTTTTTATTTCTCCTCCACACTTCACTCGCTCTTTGCATTTCTCTTATTCCTTCCGCATCTCGACTTATCTTCTACCCGTTTCTTCCTCAACATTCTCTGACTCTCTCTCTCCCTCTCTCTCTCTCTCTCTCTCTCTCTCTCTCTCTCTTCGTTGATGTTTCCATCCCTCCTCCTCACTCCACTCGCTCATAGCGTTTCTCTTACTGCTTCCCCATCTCAACCTCCCTTTCTCTCCCTCTCCGTTCCTGTGCCAACCTCCCCTGTCTCCCTCCGCGTTCGCTCTGGCGGCCGAGGCAGACGAGTCCGGTGCGGCGCGGCGCGGGCGGCGCGGCGTCGGCCGTGACGAAGAGGCCTGGCGGCTGACGACGCTTCGTTACGCGGCGTCGCGACGCCCATCTCCCCGGTGACGGCACTAGCGGCGCCGGCTAATGAAAAATTATGAGAGCTACCGGAAGGGCGACGACGTCACCTGCTGCAGAGTGCGCTATTGCGGTGCTGAATATTCTAATAATTGTGCGCTTGAAATGTTGTCCACTGTATAAAGGATAGGCATGTAGTTGGAATTCATTGCTAGATTAATGGTACCATCAGGTAGTGCTCGGTCGGTGTGGGGCAGGTTTTTAAAAGGGCGTGCGTGTGCAGTTCAGAACGCATAATTTTCTCACGGATTCAAGATAAAACACATCATCTATTGTCTGAATGCATGAGAGCTGCAATATATCTACGGAATTGACATTCAAGTTCAATCAGAAATTCGTTAATTCTGTCTGTTACAATTATTTGAATTTATTGCTTATAGAATAGTTGAATTACAGCCATTACAGTAATTCAACTATTATATATAATAATAATAATAATTATTATTATTATTATTATTATTATTATTATTATTATTATTATTATTAATTCGTCCACATTTTTATTGTACGAGCTTCTGCAAACTTTCGTTGAATATGATGATGATGGTGTTGTTTTTAACGTGCAATTTTCTGAACATCAAAAACAACTCACAAACTCATTTTTTTCATTGTATTTAATGTAAGTTGAAAATGCGCTGCCATATAAAAAATGGGAGCAAACAACAGAATAAAGAATTATCACTTCGCCTTTCTTCACCCCTCTCACATCTAGCGCTACTAAGGAAGAGCAAAACTATTCATACTACACGCACTTCCTGATTACTTCGCTTCTCCTGGCTCCAACTTCACCCATTTGCTCCAACTTTATCACCCTCTCTCATATAATCCCCTCTCGTCATCCAGTACATCCGTAATTATCTCTACGAATGTTGGAATCACACGGCAGTACACAAATGTTGCAGAACATGGTACCTCGCTCCGAAAGCAAAATAAACAGATACTATAAATAAATAAATGCGAGCGAAATTGCTCGTTCTACGATAATGGGAAATAGCACTAGTGGCGGTGGTTGTTCCACGTCACTTAATGGAGACAGCGCTCTATTTCAGCGCTTCTGAACAGACGTCTCCACATCCCCAGAATACTGGCGATCAGGAGACGTCCTGCAAATGTCGCCATTCTGGAAAAGTCTCAGAATTGGCTGACGCATACCAATTGCTTCTTCTACTCTATCTTGCGGTAGTCTCCGGCGTGGAAACGAGGTTGGAGACATGCGATCCATGTGTCTGAGTATGATTCACGATTCATTGAATCGATTAATAGTAACCGTGTAGTCCTGTTATAATCGCATGCTCTGTCACTCAATGGTCGCTACTTTCCTTATGAAGTAAGCGGACTCATTCAAGTATTCCGGAGGTTAATATGGGAGGAAAATTGCTGTAACTGCGAACATTCTGAGTTCTATAATGAGGAAATGACAACATATTTCTCATGAAGCAGTTTTTACGTTTCGAAACTCGTCATTCACTTTCTGCTGCGAAGAAAAATCTAAACACAACGTCAAAAAAAGTAACATTTGCATAGTTAACATGATAATAGAATTCAAGTTAACGCAACTAATGAACGCCATGACTTACATCGTAACATCACTCGTTGAGGAAGCGAAAAGAGTATTCTAAACGGAAACATTTTAGACTCCTTATTTTCAATATTTGCTAATTTTTTTATCTAAAATTTGAAATGTCGGAATATACACTTCGAAAAACATGTGAACAGGTCCCAAATGGCTCATGGGTTTTCTGGTAGAGTTTTGTCGTAAGGAGCAAAGATGAAAACAGATCATCTACATATCTACCGATAATTAAAAAAGCTATATAAATTTATTTAAATATTAATTTAGAATGAGAGAATGACATACTCTTCTAATTATCCAACATTTCAAGTCATTTAATTCTGAATGAATAAGAGTTCACAGTAGGTGCTTGTTTTTCGCAACCCGTGGAGCAGCCCGTTCCGACTTCAGACGCAGATACTGCGCGCTCTGTCATTAGCTTCCATTTTCCACTCATCACGTGGCGACAATGCCACATAATGACAGGAGCGTTTCCTGTTGCGTAAGCTGCTCATTAGGGCGCCTCGCGCATTACTCACGGGCGCTTTTCCAGAGCGCGTTGGGCGTAATGTATTCGCGCCGCGCTCGCATGCGGCGACAGGCGCTAAGGCGCTGCCACTACGCCGCGGGGCGGCAATGGGCCGGGGCGGGCGGGGCGGGGCGAGGGGGCGGGGCGGGGCGGGCGAGCGGGGCGGGGCGGAGCGGGGCGGGGCGGAGCGGGCGGAGCTGGGCGGAGCGGGGCCGGGCGGAGCGGGGCCGGGCGGAGCGGGGCGGGGCGGACGCGGGGCGGAGCGGGAGAGGAGGAGGTGGATGCGCAAACGGGGAGAGCGAAACGGAGAAAGGAGCCGGAAGAACAAAGCGGTGAAGGCAGAGCGGAGAGACGGTGCAGGATGGGAGGGAGCGGAGAAGGCGGCCGCAGAATGTGCAGTCGGCATGGGGAGGACGAGGTGGTGACGGCCTGAGCAAGGAGAGCGGGGAGGCGGGCGGGCGGGAAGGGCCAGTGACTCGCGGGCCCCGCCCGGCAGCAGCGCGCGCAGTCAAAGCGGCCACTCGCGACCAGGATGCCCCGCTGTCACTCAAGCACTTTCCTTCAGCCCCGAAATACCTCACTTGCTTCACTAACAGTAGTAACACTACGCACAAATAATACCGACGAGTTTGTTGAACAAATCCAATGACCAGAAATGTTTGCTCCCGTGAAACGGAAAAATTTTGCGTCGAAAAACGATCCCACAAATTTGATAAAATAGTCCTGTCGTGGAAATAAAGACCTCCACTCCTCTCGCAACTAGAAGAACGAGGCTCAAGAAAACGTGCGCAGGTAATGCATTGACCTCGTCGCTTCTTGGTCTCAAGTGAATAGGTCCTGAATTGCACAAGGGTTTTAGGCTAGAGTTTTGTCGTAGGGAGCAAAGATGAAACACATCATCTACATATCTAGCGATAATTAAATCATTAAGAATTCAGTAATTCATTGTAAATTTAAGTTCTTCTGTAGGATAAATTCGAATTATCAACATGAAAATCCTGTACGTAACTGAAATAAAACGTGCTGAAGTAATCGATTGAACTATATTTGCCGGCAATTATATTCAGTTTTACTAAAACAGACAAAGATCATTATTGCATCTCTTATTATTAGCACTTTATGACAGTTGTAACATAAAACATTACATAGACAGTGGTCATCTATTTAAATTAATTCAGACCATCATTTCGTAATAATTCTATTCTTTTAATGATTTCTGTTCTGGTGACCTCATCCGCAACCTCTTCTAATTCCCGGGAACTGAAGCTTCGTGACCGACTTGGTCCCTCTCACCTCCGCTCCTTCGCCATTCCCTCCCCCCCCCCCCACGCGTCTCCTCTCTTCGTGGCAACCGCCGCCACCGCCAGCCGCAGCGCCGCCTCCGCACCTCCCCGCAAGTCTCGCTGCGTAGGGTTGTTAGCACGCGCCGCGCGCCGCGGTCAATTATCCGAAACCGCCATAATAACCGGCGCGCTCGGGGCGGGTCTGGCGACGGGCAGGCGCGAACGCGCAATACGCCGCCACGCCAGCCAACCCGGCCGCGCCCCCGCCCACGCCTCGCGCTTCCGGGTCGTCGATACCCAACGCAGCGGCGGGACTCGACCACCGTCCTCCCGGGGTAGGAATCCCACATTGTTTGCGATGTTCGCCAAAACATCAATTTTTTTCACAACGTCGATGTATCACCGATTTTTTTAGACAATGTTTTTTAAAACATCGATGTTTTAGTGGTTGATGTTTTTCCATCATAAAATTCTATAATAATTTTCAAATATTCATTAATTGAATAGTCTCACGGATCAAAGTGACTTAGGATGAAAAATTATTAAAATAGAGTTTTCATCAATAAGATGTTAAAACAATTTTTGAATTATGAATCAGATAATCCAGGTTTTTTTAATTGTTTCTGATGTTTCTTCCTTTGTTACTTGTTTTCTCAGTTAAATTAGAACTCAAATATATATACACTTTCAAATTAAATTGTATATAATGAATGTTGATTTACACTTTCGATCAACATAAAAAATCCTTCTAGAGAATTGAATCAAAGACATTTGTCCAATTAGGCGTAAAATTCGATTTCCCACGTGTTTTCCACAAAGTTTAACCCTAACACTTCTCATAAATGCCTCTTGAGAGTATGAAATAAAATAGATTTGAGCCTACTTCCAGAGAGTAAATCGTAAAACTATATCAATTTCAGATGTGATAAGCATACAAAACTGATGTATTCAGTTGCTGTGGTTGTTGAGACTCATGAGTGAGGAAGTCAAAGCGATGAAGTGACAAGTAGAATGGCAGCGATGTCGACGAGGTAAGTGGTAATGCCCAAGATAGAACGAGTGACTGCGGAAACCAGAGAATCCAGAGAACATCTGCCGACCGTCTGCTTCATTAGCACAAAATTCACGTGGATTTCCAGAAGGCGGAAGGCGTGTGCAGTGGCCATTACGCCCACGACCCCCTCCCGGCGCTCGAAGATATAAAAACTTGGACGTATTTTCTCTTCACTCCTTCAGATATTTTACCCCAGGAAATCCGTGATATTACATACGAGCGCACAGCAAACTATTTCAAGCAATATTTCATTTTATGCACTGCATGACAGAGTGGGCGACCCGATAAGTAACAACGCATGCGCAACTTCACATCAAAAGTGATTAGTAGTACGCAAATGCGCTTATCGGCCCAATTAACCCAAAGAACAGCCCAAGTAAGCGTATTTATTCATGTGGCTAAGAATAAATATTCACTGGAAAGTATGACAGATGCCTGGGTAGAAGCAAATGTCTTCCTTCTGGATGACAGATGCCCCACCCAGCATAATCGTCGTCCTACGACAAAACAACTAAAGTGAAAGAACTTTACCAGTAGGGGCACAAAAAACATTTCTTTCACTACTTTCCAGGGAATTTCCATTTTTGCAGTCTAGTTTCAATACCAGGTCTTTTATTTATTAATGAATCATCATGAACATAAAAAAATAATATTAAAAAAGGCTGGTTTTCCTTTACTTGGCGGTACAATCATCTTTGTGGATTCGTATTCCCGGCGTCTAGAGCGATAACAACTGACAGTTTTAACCAACTTTTTATATTGAAAATAGGTGCAGAAAGCCTTCAACCGGCCATAAAAAACTGCAGTAACCGTATGGAAATACATTGTGCATGGAAAATAACTGCAAAAAAAGGAAATCTCTACGGGATTTGTGGTAGGTAAAGAAATTCGCGGGAGGTTTTCTCGGCGGTTCCTCCGTTTCCTCTCCATTACCTCTTCTCCATCAACTGCTGCCACATCTGCATTCGTAGCGCAATACACAGTCATCAAAATTCGTCACTTCTAGTCTAGGACTGGCATCAGAGAGCCGCGTGCTCCTGGCGGAGGGGAGGGGGAGGCCCTGTCCCAGCGGGTGACGACGCGACGCTTGCGTGCAGCACGAGAGATCCCTGTACACGTGCTCGGGCGGGGCGACACACGCTGAGCCTACGCTGCACCCTCCGCGCCCAGAGTTGGGCTTTGGGCTCCAGGTGGAGAGAGGTGGCTGGCAGCGAGGCTCCCGGACATGGTACGAGTGGCGGGCTCGTGTGGTGTGAGGAGTGGGGGGGGGGGTCGGCCTCCTGGGGATGCTTGATACCGTTGCCCATTAGTCGGCGACATTTCCCGGGCGATAGCCGGCCCCACGCGCGTTAATCGCCCTCCGCGCCCCCTTTTTGTCAGCAATAACTCTTCGCCCCGATAATTGGCCCCCGCGCTGGGTGATAGCCGGCGGTGCTCGAGTGATTTTTAACTCGAGCCATTTGGAATCGGGCGATTGGGTGTTGTTGATCGGGGTGGGGGTGGGGGAGAAATAAAAATAGAGCCATGACGGAATCCAGCGGACACAGTTCACGCAAAGTTTGGCACGTACTATTTTGAGTCTAAGTGTAATTCTATATTTGCGGAATAATTATTGATGCATTCCCCTAATTTAATTAAAACTATTTCATAAAATTGTCGAACATCCTTCAAGATCACAAACGAAATTAATTAAATTATGGTCGTATGGGGTCGCAGGTCTGTAGAGCAAGCCTCGCTTAAAATTTGTTAAAAGTGGGGAAGGAGGGAAGCGGCCCCCCCTTTGGAATTCCGACTCACAGTCGCCGTTCGTTCGCTCGTGTGTCTTGTGAACGGTGGCGATAGCTGATCTTGGGATCAGAAGTTCCGAAAAGACGCAAAGTGCTGTTGTTTCGATGCGAGACACACTTCACAGGAACGGTTTGAAGCAACCCCGTGCGGCAGTCCACCACCGTCATATCGCCCTGAGGAAGGGCCTCAGTAGACAGGCGGCCGAAACTTTGGCATCTGTGGCCTACCAGACGGCGTCTCCCGGACAGTCCAAGTTTCTACAGTTTCCGGCCGCGGAACTTACGCTTAAAAATGTATTTTGTAGCGACACGGTTGGCTGCCTCCCGGTATCAAACACATTTAAATTCTTAATTTAAAATCATCATCTAACCTTATTAACTTTAAATTTAATCAGATATCAAGTTTAATTAATTAATTCATGTTTGCATAAAATCCCTCCTGCAAATGCTTTGTATTAAAACCTGAGTAATTGAATTATAATATGAGAAAATTGCAGAAGTGCTTTTAAATTTAGCGTTGGAGAAGTGTAAGTACGTAGGATACTAAATAAATTGAGAGAAAGAAATATCAAACACACGTTTGGTTGTATGAAATTCTTAATCACATGTGGCGGAGGAACGTCTTCAGTGAATGACACCTTTACGCGAATCGAGCGAAAGTGATATTTGCTTTTACATTCTCTTGATAACATGACGATCAAACAAGCAGGCCGCAGGATGGATGGTTGCGTGTCGTAACGGTTCAAACGAATACAGCGTCACTGGGAGTCGCGCTTACTTAGGAAGGTGCGGGATAAGAATGACACACGCAATGTTATTAATCCGAAGATAAACGCGCCACTGCAATGTTGACATCCTATGATGCATTTCCTTATCGGGGCATCACGTGAAGCCTACTTCGGCTACGAGAGCGACGTTCTCTTAATAGTAGAATGGTGCACCGCATCAAAAAGAAGAAACCGCGAAATGGCGAAAGAGAATAATTCTGTGAGTTAATGTAGCGTCATTGTGTATGTCAGACACCCATTTCATGAGAGAAATATGTTTTAAAGGAAATACATTATGATAGAATCTGTAGGGTTTGGTTGAAAAATGTATTGGTGGTGGGAAAATGATATAATACAAATAAATATGTATGATACCTGGGTAGAAATAAATGGCCTACCTTTTACGAAACGGTTTATTGTAATAAAATCAAATCACAAAATATATATAAGTCAATCAAAATTCTATAGAATTTCGATCTTTCTAAGAGACACATACCCATTTTAATTTTTTTTATAAAATAGAATAAAAAAGGTAATCTATGATACTTAAACCCAGTAACGAGATAACATTAAAAAGAAAGACTAAGTATTTTGTTATTAAATTTTGAGTATGAAATTAAAACGTATTTCATATTCTTGATAGTCTGTGCAGATGAGAAAGACAGAAATGGATACTGGAAGTTGTGGAAGTTCAAATACACTAATTCGAGCAAGAATTCCAAGAGCTAAACAGCTATTCTTGGAATGTTATACTTCATTAGTAACAATTCACATTAATAATACCTTTACTTGCAAAATTAGGTTATTAATGAATGATTATTCTGAGAGGATATATTTGTATATGTTTTGTTATATTGTCTAATTATTTATAAGGCTAAAGTTTGTATCCAAAATGTATTCCCTAGTTATATTTATTTTCTTAACGCCATAGACCGTTAAAACCTGCCAGTGACTTACTATGGGGAGAAGTCTATTCTGTGAAAGTTTTGTTAAATTCTGGTATTCCTACCCAAAAATCTGAGATCCCTACCTTCATCAAATACAATATTCATTTTCAACTTTCTTAACTTTCTTCCTCGAGTACAATACTAATTACTTCATAATTTCTTAAATAAAGTCTTAAAACACCGTTTATGGCTAGTAATCGTGTGATCCATTATAATACAGAGAATTACAGCTTGTTACTTGATGTTGTAACCATCTTTACAGAACGAACGTACTCGAGGGACTGTAATAACACGATTTATTCTTGTCCGTCCATTACGTTAGCAGCAACATCTTCACCTTTTACTTCCCGTAAATTAATTTCGAAATGACGTGTAATGCCACGACATTCCATTGGTCACATACAGAATTTTCGCTAATCCAAACATTTATCTAACGAAAAAAAGTTTAAACATAGTGCAAGCCAGCAATTGTAGGACCTATTTAATGAAACTCGTTTGTGTGTGTTCTATCAACACGACCAGCCATCAGAACTCACCGCTCACCCACCCGTCACGTTCCACCAATCACACACTCTCAATTCCCAGCCGATGCGATCTGCCCTCGTTAAAATAACGATGGATTTAGCATTGTGCGTTTCAAAGAGTATAACCCAGGCGGCGCCCCGCACGTTCCTCATTAGGGAGTCAAGGAATCACGTGCGGCCGCTCGGACCTCTTTCGGGAAAGCGCGACGACACGCATCGATTCCTTAATAAAATGGGAAGCGGACCAATTAAGGCCATTAGCGCGATTATCGTGACGTCACGGGCTGAGAGGGTCTGGCCGCGGCTTGTTAGAGGCCTGCGAAGCAACGGGACACCGCGAGGCGTCTTCGTGAAAGGAAAAGAATTCGCGCCAGCTTCGGATGAACAGAAACGCGGAGGAAAACAAGTCGATGCTCATTAATTGCAATTCCAAAGCAATCTTCAAAATTAGCATAGCCCGTACAAGGGTTTTCTATAAATCGGTATTGCTGCGTTTTACATCATTTTAAGTTAAATATAATTTGCTGGATTATATATGAAAGTTTTATTATTTTGCGTTAATATTGTCTAGGACAATAGCCAGTATTAGTTTTTGGAATTATATCAGACAATTCAACATTTCTTTCAGATTTTATATCACGAACGCTCGGAAAATATATCTGTAACATTATGCACCACATTACTTAGCCACTCATAATGAAATCCTAACGGAAGTACAAAATGGCCGGGCTAAACATGCCGTGCACGATCGGCCCCGGCAGCCTCCCCTGCAATGAATGGAATCCGCTGCGTCGCGCCCCCCCCCCCGGCATGACGCGCATTAATAAATAATTCGTTTCCAATCCTCGTTGTCTTCAGCTCCAGCGCGTTCCTTTTGTGAGTGCAACGCGCGCGATTAACATACGTTTTCGGCCTCACCATGTTCACAAACAATTCCGAATTCGTAGCACACTCATTCACAACGCGGAAGGTCGTTCAAAGAGACCGCCAAACTCTGCCACTGTCAGAGGGGATTTACGTTCTGCTCAAGGCTGAGAAAACAATCGAGAAAACAATTTGCCTTCTTGGAGATTCCCACTTGAAGCCAGTGTTTTCGCTTTTTTTGGTGTCGGAAACTGCGCTCGAGAACAATAAGTGAGAAAGAATGGAAATGAATCGAGGATAAGAAGTTCAACCTTATTTATCTTCTCATTAAAGAGGCTTTAAGTTTTAGGAAGAAGAAACAAAACTTTTTATTATTATGAATAAAGAGAATGCTTGAACATATTCAAATACTTGAAAAAGAGACAATTATTTCACGACAAAAATATTGTTATTGTTCATCACGTTTTTAAAGGAAACAAGAGTCACTTAGTCAATTATTTGATTCAGTTGTATTGTTTTTTATTTGTCATTGCATGCAATGCCTGCACTAATGTTCTGTTGCCTATTACAACTCCACGATGACCAAAGATTTTTGTAAATATTACTGTAAGGAAATGTGTATGTTTTGTATATTGTAATTGGAAGTAACGTGAATAATAAGGAGAGGTTGATGCGAACATTTTTCTTTCAAAAATAAAATAAATAAATAGATAAACAAAAATGTTTAATAATGCTCTTTTTGTTCATTTCATCGTCCCAATTTTTGGTCTGTCATAAAAATAGACTCGTTATTTATTGTCCTATAATTCCTTTTATACGTCGAATTCAACATTTCTTCTTTTAATTTCTGGACGAAAAAATAAATGGCCAACGTTGTATTTTGTGATAATTCCATCAGCCTTCGGTGACGACTACAGAGGATTGTGGTCATCAAGTAAGTTCATCGGTAAAAATTCTACTTTAGTATATAAAACTGCTCATTACGCATGTGACGAAGCTGCTAGAATGTAAACGCTATTGGTGTAATATAGAAGACGGATGTATTTTCTCGGAAGCACTCTTCTGCGTACAATATGTGCTATCAGAGAGTGACATTGAGTTTAGTCAACCGCACATCCGTTTTTCCAACGAAAAGAAACTCCCTAAGTTAGCATGCATTGCCGCATTTCATTCAAGAACGCCTCAGTTCTCACATCAAATAATCAACCGCAATGTCCTAACCGTTCCGCGCTTTTACTTCATCGGAAACATGTTACTGATAGATAAACGGTTAAGCATCGAAAATGATGTTTACAGACACTATTTTGAATTTTAAAGTAGTTGCAGCGTAAAACAACCCGCATCTATTTCTACAGTTTATTGTACGACAAATGTTTGACGTTTTATTTTAGTTTTAGTCGAAAGACAGTTACAATTTTAGTTTTTTAACTCGCAATTAGAAACAAGTGAACACAGGCGATCAGCTTGATCTGGAGTTTCCCGCAAGTTTAGCTGCACTGACAATCAGACACCAACACTCGAGTTAGAATGTTAGGTCAAGTTTGTCTCTTGTGGTAATCGGATAAAGTATTTAATCGCTTCTAAGTCGCTGATCTTCAAAAATGTAATATTCAAATGGTGAAGGATTCGACCATTAGCAAGAGGTGGTCAAGCATGGCTGAACGGTCATATTTATCGAATGTGCAATCCGACCTCATTGGAACCCGAGTCCATTCCTAAACGAGATCGACCCGAGACCGACCCCAAAGGTTTGGCATGAGAACATTAATTATTATAACATATAATTTATATACTTATGAAATCGCACAGTGATTAATCTTGGACAATTATAATGTGAAATAATACCTGTACACTAGATCTACTCCTTTTATGCAACTTTTGAAACATATATCATGTAACTTTGAATGGGGGATGACCAAAAAATGTTAGTTTTAGGTGAGGGAGGGCTTTTCCTAACAATGCTAAAAACGAACGATGGGGAGGGGAGGAGGTAGATGCAAATAGAAGCATTCCACAATCTTGGTGGCACACTATTACTAGCTTGCGTTGAATTCAACCTAAACAATGTTACGTTAGAGCATGAACATTTTACAAGAACATTGAATTTTAATTTTATGATAATACTAATTTATTATTATTATTATTATTACACTATATATGAATGATAAAATTAATAAATATATAGTATAAAAATATATACTTTAAAGTCTACAAAAAATAGTATAAAAATTCAGAAAAAATTCCTTTTAGTATTTGAGGAAGCTATATTTATCTGAGGAACCGGGAGTCAAAATGGAAAGTTCATCTGAGGTGGAGATAAGAGTCTGGCGGTGGGGAAAGGGTTTTACTCGCGTATTGTTTTGAATGGCGTGCCTCCCTTGTCCCCAGCGCAGCTATCGCCTCCTGGGCCGCGCTTCCTTCTGAAGCCGGCCGCGCGCCGCCCGCCGCCCCGCCTGTCGCCCCGCCCGCCGGACGCGGCTGCGGCTGCGGCCGCGGCCGCCATTTGCACATCTCGCGGCCCCGCGGACACAGTGCCACTCGGCCGCGGAACAAGGCCGGACTCCGTAATGCTGATTTGCTAAGATAGCGGCTTAAGCAACCAGAGTAATGGACAACAACTCTTAGATTTAGATTTAGATTTGTTAAGTCAAAAAAAAAAAAACATTAAAAACTGTATGTGACGAATGGGGGAAAAGGTATTCTTAACGGCCGGCGTCCGTTAAGCATATAACACTCCGCCGTCCGTTAACAAAATCGAAACTAATGAATCGAAGCTGAAGATGGCGGATGAGTACAATTGGTTCCAGAAATGGTGTTTCTTGTTTGTATGATCTTTTCTTGCAAATAAATGGTAATACAATATGTATTGAACGCTCACGGCCGATAACTCAACAGAATCGATGGCGGTAGAAGCGTTTAAGCGCGTCTGCTATTTGCTGTTTATCGATCTAATGGTGTTAATATATATTATTACGTTTAGGTAGAGGGGACTATTCTAGTAATGCTCAGACTATTCGCCTTTAGTCGGTAGGAACAAAGTCCAATCAACGGTCGATCTTCGTGGAATTTGAGGACGGACCGAGTTCGCAACATTCTCTTTCTTCTGCCATATCTCTCCATCGACCTGATCATTCAAAATTATCAGAATTTTCAATTGGATTTGTCACTAAAGGACATGTAGTGGGAAAAAATGAATTTACAGGTGAAATGTTCGACAATACACTTTTCCATAGACGTCAGAATGGTGTATTATTTGGTTAAGATACTTTGTGCTGTGATGTACGAAAAGTACTGAAGAACTTTATAGTGTTCCATAATAATACACAATTGAATTGTTACTTCATGAAGTACTATTTTTAAAACTCACGAGAGTAGGCAAGTTTCAAAACTACGCTCAACAGATAGACATGAGGCTATCCAGGGATGGGTTAACGCATAAGCAAAGAAACCCCTGCCAGATTCAGACTTCCAATGAATTTTCGTAAACAAATTTTTACACTTGTTCACAAATATGTGAAACAGTTTAATATTAAATTTATAATTTACAAGGTTATAGTTTATTTTCATTCAAATTTTCTTCTCATATGTGCAATATCTTATTAAATGGCTTCACACTTAAAACACGAATCTGGCCATCTTGTGGTGAAAGGCAAAAGAACAAACATACCAAAACAACCCTACCCGCTCAACCTGTGATTTGACGACGATAAAATCCATCAAAAGCAAGTGCGCTTTCCGTTCCACGTCTTTGACGGAATGCGCCCCACTGTCCGCGGCGTCGGAGGCGGCGGCGGAAGCGGAGGCCGCGCGCCCACTTCCGGTCGCGAGCAGAGCAGAAGCGCCGCTGATTCATCGACACTTCCGACCCTGCGCGGCTAATGCGCGACTTTCGCCCCCCGCGGGCAGATAACGCACGACGCCCGCCCCGCGGCCCCCGCCCGGGCGACGAAGCACCGCGCGATCGCTCACATCCCGCAGTTTTGTATTGAATGATAGTGGCATTTAAAGCGAATAGGAATAGTAACAATACAAGGGCCAAGGCTGAGAATGAGGAGCCGTAGCTGCCTCGTAAGGTCGCGGGTTCGACTCCCACCCGGGCCATGAATCTTTGTGGGTCTGTATGTTTGAAACTGTCCAAGCATTCTTCATCTTCACCTCATCCTCCAGGGCATTCAACTATGAGGTGTTAAACGAACCATGAATGTTTGTGTGTCTGTATGTTTGAAATTGTCCAAGCATTCTTCATCTTCACCTCATCCCCCAGGGCAGTCAACTATGGGGTTTAAAAACGGATAAGCCCCCCTCCCAAATAACGGTCACGTGCTCTTACCTCCGGGAAAATATTACTAGATCGCGGTGGATACATTGATACTTTCGCGTGGTCCAAAGATGACCAATTCGCATTAAAAAATCTAAAAAGGATGGACAAGGTGCAGATCAATAAAGATCAGCTATTGATGTGGCTTAAAATGAGAAGAATGAAGCCAAAATCTGAAGCAATTGTAACTACTGCAAAAACCCGGCGTTGAGAACATGACTTTATGATCAATTCGTTCTCAAAATGTGTGACAATGAAAAAACCAATTAATTAAATCTATTTCAATTGCATGTTAGGACGTATAGAAAATCTGTTCGACATTATAAGAAATACAATTTACCGAATTAAATCATATAATTGAAAACTGCAAGCACACAACTAAAGTAAAGATCTTCATTTTAGAATGCAACACGGTGAATAAATCACAATGACTTTTGGTTGCTTTCATGGTCGTTAGGTTATATAATAAAAATCGAAAAAATTAAAATTATTTTTTGCGTTTTAAACTACTGCCCTACAATTCACAGAGAATTTGTGAAGAAAGCAAATTTGTTCAATTTGTAGAAGTCCAGAGGTTTTCGGTAGTTGCTGCATTTAGTACGGTAACAAAGATGCTTGCTGCCTGGAAAGTGTTTCACAGAAAAAGTCCTCTTATTATTTTTATTTCCGAGAGTAAACTATGTCATCTTCAGAGTGATGAGTGATGAAAAATGAGTGATTATCTAAAACATGTAATTATAAAATAGTCTGCCATTAAAACGTTTGCATTTCCTTCGGAATGTATCAGAAAATCCAATACCGCAATACAAAAATATTTAGAAAATAAACAACCCTGCGTCATTCCCAGAAAACACCACATCCCACCCAGATAACCAATCCTAGAAACACGCATAGAAATATCTGCGAATCGGAAGCAACCCAACCACCACAACTACCACAGCAAAGACAACAATTTTATTTTCGAAACGTCCGCTGGAGGAATCTGTAATTCTCTGACGTCCACGAGACCGCTAGTCCATCTTAATGACGCGCGCAGTTGTCTCCTAGGGCAGGTGGCGGTCTCAACCGCGGGTTCCGATGACGTCACGCAGCGGGAGAGGGAATCATAAACAAGGAAACGCGGCGGGGCGAAGCGGGGCGCGGCGGGTGGGGCGCGGCGAGGGCGGAAGCGGTGAGGGGGGGGGAGGCACTAATCTCGCGGCTTCTGCTTCTGATTATGATACGACGACCAAACGCCTGTCTAATGCGGTGGACAGCCCGACCTGTTCCTTCTTTATGCATTGGATTCGCAGAAGATGTGGTTATTCCGGTAATTAGCAATCAAGATTTGCAAGAAAGTATTGATATTCTGGTAGAAACGTATAAAAATTGGAGCAAAGTAGGAAAAACAAAGGATGTGTTGGGAAAAGTAGCCAGAGAGTATTGGCGTAGGGAGAACTGAAAAAGGTCAATTAAGTAGATTGTAGTAGAAAAGGAGTGGAAATGTGAGCCTGGAATAAAAGAATTGAAAAATGGGAAATGAAAAATGTGGCTTGTCATGAAGAAAATAATTAATACGAATTTGAAAAGGCGGCCGGTTAAATTATTTTTGTACAAAGCTCGCCAATACGTGTATCAGAGACGTGGATAATGCGAAGATGTTATGAACGTAGGTTGCGGTGATTTTCAATATGGTTTAGGAGAAGAATAAAAAAGTTTTAAAATATCGGAAAGATTGGAAAAGATCAGAAATAAAGATGAGCTAAAGCGTAAATGACGAAAGAAAGCTAGTAAGAGATAAGAAAAGGAAACCACAGCTGCCTAGGGCATATTTTGAGATAAACTCCCTTTGAGTGAGAGAAGCTGTAACAAGGAAAGGGAAGAAGAAGTAGAAGACAAATGGAGAGAACAATCTTCAGAAAGAGGGGTGATGAAGACACCTGAAAAGGAAACCAACGGTCAGAGAGGAAGAGAAGCAACTGACATCTGCTGAAGACCAGAATACCCAGAAATGATGATTCCTTCGTCCCGTACAAGGCTACAGTTTCGGTAGGTGCCACCTACGTTGCCTGAAAGGCACAATGTCATGAGAATGGGTACCAGGTTAGCATTGAATAATAATAACCCGCAGATCAGATCGATAATGATCCGACCACAGCTGCTGGCTCGCGGAGTACGGAAGCCGAATCAGCAGGTTCAGAGACTAAAAGGCAGAGTGCGAATTTGTAATTTCCTCAAAAGCGGGACAATCAAAAGTCCAGGAGAAGAAGAATCGATGAGTGAAACCAAGGACATCTTCGTTAACACAAGAGTCACAATGAGTTCTACGAATGATCTCGGGAATGTCTTTGTCCTTCACTTGGATTCCTTGATTTGAATCGAGGACATCGACGAATTTGATCCGCGTGGGTATATCGTAAATGAAGCTCGCATTGTGGATTAATTGATATCATGCGAGAAAAAAGTTAGTACCCCTTCAACGGAGAGAGACGCGATCCCCAAAACCTCTTCCTCCCCAGTCTCTTCACGTCCTTCTGGAGCACATGGGTATTCTGGAGCAGAAGCTGAGTTGTTACATGTTGTGAGACAAGGTAACCCATGAGTCATCACTTTTAAAAGGCGGATGGAGACTAGCATATCAGTTATGGGGGAATGACCATTCAGTGAGAGAAACAAGTTTGGCTGCCGGAATCAAGTTTGAATCAATTTAAAATTGATGTGGTTGAGCAATAATCCCTTTCTTTTTTATAAAAGAAAGGAATAAAAGGAATATTTATTTCATTATTACCTGAAGTTTAATTTTAATCAGTAGCAAAGGAATAACTGTATTCAGGTGACTATTTTTGCCGTTTGAGAAGTGGCCAAGGCACTAAAATTTGAATTTTTATTTCGCGGAATAGTACAAACTCGCGCTGAAGCCCCTTGGCGAAAACGGCGTTTCGTCCGCCGGAATGGTGCAAACTCGCACTGTGAGCTGCGCGCGGGCGCCGGCGGCAGGTGCGAAACGAGGTAATGAGCGTAATAAGCGAGAGGGCAGGGGCGGGGGAGGGGGGGGGCGAGTGCGAAAATAAAGCAGCTGCCCCCCACTAAAAGGCGGCCAATCAGTTGGGTACAGGTGTGGAAACGCTGGCCCACTCGTAAAGCAGCGGCTTGTTTCATCTTGCCGGGCGCGTCATCCGACACGACGAGGGGGCGAATAGCACTCGCGGTCGGGGATGTGGATTTTGGCGCCCAAATGGAGAGAAGCGGTTGGCAACTTCTTTATACGCGTGGCTGTTGGATTGGGGTTGAAGTGCGATCACCGAGTGTTGGATGAAGGACAAAGGTAAACAAGATGGTAATAAAACTGTTCGTTACTACCCCAATTGCCTTGCAATCGTGTAAAAATTGAGGTAACAATAGTAATAAAAGACAATCGTAAATATTTAAATTAACACCTCTGCTCAACATTCCTGAATTGAAGAGTTCTTCGTAAATATTAAATTTATTGTTTGGATCAGTTTCGTAGTAGGTAAGAGTTAGAAGCAAATTAGAACAGACGTATGCAGCTTAAAATGGGCGGGCAAAAGCGTAAGAGGGGGAACTAATTTTCTAGTCCACTCTCGCCAACATTTTTCATTGAACTTTTATAAACATGATATATTTTTCTAATAAATAAATTTAAAAAACTGCAATGATGGTAAAATTAAAAATTTAATGATTCACTTAAAAAATACAAATTTTTATGTTGCACCGTTTACAGGGTTGCAAAATAGATTGCATAGATTCTTTCTCAAATGTTGTGTATCAGTTCCCCAAAGTGTCATCTGAAGGAAGGGTAAAATCATGAATTGATATTATTTACGGAAATAAAAAGATGTGTTACGTCAGGATATGGTTCACATTGCGAAAATTACCCTCCGGCACCTACCGCCTCTCCCTCCCGTGCGCACGTACAGAAATGTATCCTGCTTGAAATTTTCAATTTTTTGCTGAAACAAACGAGAATTCAATACAACACAAATACCAAATATTTTCATTAAATAAACCAAAACCTTATACAGTATTTCCCCACCAATTTCAAATAGATTTGCTTTATATGATTAACTTCTCACAAACAATACATAATTTTGTTTTATATTCATATAATTTGTTTGCTTTGGAAGCAATTTTCACACATTTGCATGATACTCAAACCTTATCATAAATATTTTGTGATGTTAAAATTATATAAATATTTTAATGAGTAAGTATTCGCAACGCTACACGCATCACATGAACTTTATTTAATTTTGTAACGGATGGTGACATTTCTCTCGTAATTACCTTCATGTTTAATTAAGAAATTGAACAAGATAAAGACATAATAAACAGGAATATAACAGCTTACGTAACACATGTATTGAATTTCAAACTAGCAAATTGAATACATTTCAACACATTTGTGATTAGGCACCGATGTTTACGATATCCTACAAAACCATTTCCTTGCAAATAAGTATTTGAACATACGTTCTGTAAGAGGTGAATAATTATTTCGTGCTTTAAAGTAATGAACAAAGTGCAAAAGACAATCATCTAGAATAAATTCACACATAATTTGGCAATTGAAAATTATCCGAAGTGCTTTCTGGATATGGAATTGATTGTGAAATGTTATGAGTGTCGGATATACACATTCAGTTTCAGAAAGATAATCATGGTCTATATTTGTATCCAAATATTTGATAACGTTCCGTACAAACACGACGGTGGTTCAGCCAATAAAAGACAAGAATTTCAACACGTTTATTTTATTAACTAGTGTATTTCATTATTTTTAAGCGTACATTTAACTTTCCTCTTTTTCAAGAAAGCTTTTTGCGGAGGGGTCATGACCCCCGTTACTGCACTGAATCCGCCACCGAGTGTAAATATGTGATAAGATACTCCTTAATGGGGCTATCCGTCATAATCATCTGCGCGCGCGGACTGACCGCGATGTCCTGTGAAGAGCCACTCGAACCGATGCGGAGGCTCGGAAATACAGCTGGAGTCTGTTCGGAGCGAGGGTGCGGGTATTCCTGACTGTTTACGCTTGCACTGAGAGCGCGCCCTGCCCCTCGCGGTCAACCACGGCGCGCGACGCACACTGGCCGGAAATTGCACTAAAAACGCGCACGAAATGTATGATAGTGTTTATCGCATTGTGGTGTGAGAGGATGCTAAGAAACACATGTGGATGTTGGGTGGAAAACAAACATTGAAAGATGAAAAGACAAATGTAAGCAGCGTAAATTGCAACATACTCATTTCAAGTTTGTTTTCGTAACTTTTTTGTTCACACTTTTCGTTGTATGTATATACGACATCGTTTGTTATTTTATTTTACTTGATTTGTTCTGCGCTTAGAATCAGTTGAAGACATTGAGGAGAGACTCGCCTCTTATGTATTTACATACCTTTATATGTTCATGAACGGGAAAGTTTATTTCGCATAATAAAGTATAATAATTATTATAAATTCCATATTTTCCAAGAAATACTGTCGATTGTTCTATCGCCGCCTCCTCCGGACGCATTTCATTCTTACTCCTAAGGACTCGCGCTTTGCATTAGTTGCATAAATAACTATTTAACTACACATCTGAGGCAGCGTCGATTTGCTTTGCACTTCTCGCATTCCGCGCCATGTGGGCCCAGTGCGCCGCGCGGGCCCAGTGAGAAGGGCGGGGGCGTGAAGTGCGGTGGAGAGGCCGCTCGTTATCTGGAGTGCGCGCGCAAGTGGCGCCGAGGCCTTCGAGGCGGCTGCGGGGGCCGGCGCCGCGAGGCCCGCCCGTCTGGCGCGCGCGTCGAGGTGTCGGCTTCCGGGCCTTGGGGTACGCCGCGGTCGCCGCGCGGCCCCTCCGCGCTCCCGGTGGTCCGCTGGACTCGCGCAACGCCATTGGCCGCCCCCGGCAGTTGTGTTTTTTAATTTTTTTAATTTATGTATTTTTTACGAACAGCTAAAGCACGGAATACATGTTGAATAAGTAGCACTATATTGTGTGTAATGATTCAAAAATTTGCGTTGTTGTCGTCAGAGAGTTTTTTTTTTTAATTCGCACGATTTCTCAGTCCTAGCCAAGTATCTCGATACGTCGATGCAAAAGTAAGCGGCAGAGAATAATTATCATATGTGATGACGAACACTTCTGAAGAGTAAATTCTTGGAATTTCAGGATCCAAGTACATTATTTCTGACAAACAGTTTGAGCCTAAGTAGAAGTATACATGAGAGACATGTAGAATACGCTACGTCTTGGATGATGATTCATAACGTTCGACGTGTTAATCTCGTAGGAGTCAATGGGCTTTGCAAAACAATCGCTTATTTGGTTCGGCCAATTTGATCGTTCGTTCTCGCATTTCCAAGTCGACGACGAAGCACAGCCTCCGTTCTTCACAACCAACATTAAGAATGATTGAGCCCAGTAAAAGCAAAATTTAATATAAAATGCATAAAAATTATGGATATTTAGAAATATTTTCCTTGTAATCATTGGCTGTACAGATGCTTTCTCTCTCTCTCTCTCTCTCTCTCTCTCTCTCTCTCTCTATATATATATATATATATATATATATATATATATATATATATATATATATATATATATATAATTCCAGTCCATTCTACGCAGTATTGTAACCGAGGCGTGGGCTTGTCTTGTTCCTTAATCGCTTGAGGTCAACTCGAAGCATCTACGGTACGCATAATTAATCGCGAATGCAAATAAATCCCACAGTCGTGACCTTTACTTCACAACTTACAGCTCAATCATCGGCATTGCCTTTCTATGTGATATATCTGCTTCAGACAGGTTCCCTTCTACAGAACGATCGTATAAGTTTTATTTTCCCTCAGATGTATGTTACGGAGAATAAAAGAAAATCGGCCGGTTATTTAAAGAAAGTAATTTTCGATTACTAAACTCGTTCTAAACGTTGCTATGTAGAGAGTAAATTGAAAATTTCTAAAGGTAGTAGTAATCTATTCGATTGAGAATATATGTACGGCGTTTGATAATATTTCTCTTTATATTTCTCCTTGGTTATTTTTTATGTAGGTAATTCAATCAACGTAATTTTATTTGCTGATTATTTTGATAGCTCGGGATGAAATTATTTTAATGCCACGACTATTCGTAATGGAAATGTGGACATATATTGAAATTATGCGACACAAATGCAAGAAACACGCAGGTATGTTGACATAAATAGCCTCGTTTTTCATTTCTAAATAATATTTCTATTACCAACTCAACCATGAGCTGTGTGGAGATGGCAGTGATATCCATAAGAAAGAAATGCAACTCAAAAGGAAGCATCTCGAGTCCGACGTTATTAGGAGGGTTTGATAGTATCATAAACAGTAGTCTTACTCCCCTGCTTCCTCTTGCATCCGCCTCTTCTAAAAAGAAGACATTCGAGAATAAAAGCATTCTACCTGAACGCCCTCACTGAAACGGAGTTATCACTTAGAAAACAGCGTATTAAATTCGTTTCACTTGGTTACGAGAAACTGAGAGGCTGACGAACGTATTCCCAAGTTATTGTTTGACAAAGTGTTGCTGAGCAGAATGTAACATCCTTAATGTTTGATATTCATTGTTGGTATGCGTAGAATTTTATATCTTTATACGCTTTTCTCATTTTATTTCTATCATTACGAGCGTTTTATTTCTGTGAAGTAAACTTGCAACTTGCACTTTCGTATCACACATGGATTATGTTGCATGTAAACTAAGAGTGTGCAATTGGAGGTCGTTGAAATATCGACACGCCTGAATCTCAAGCAGAGACAACATTTATCTAAGAAAATTTAATCGCATTTAGTGCAGTGTCTGCATAGTGAAACGAACTGCGAAAATATTTGAAAATAATTTTCCTCAACATTTTTGTAAATTTGATGCAATAAGATCTTTCTGCGCCCGAAATTAATACACAGTCTACAATTCAACTTTAATCACGTGTCAAGTGTAAAGCAAATGATATGGTAACAACATAGTTCTTTTTCTTCCCAAATAACGAAAGAAAAATGAAAAATGACATAGAATTTCTTTTAATTGACTTGTAAACATGGTATTTACGCTCTGAGCAGTCAAAACCCAAATCCATTATAACGTCGAATTATTTTCAGAAGTTGTAAAGAATTTTAAATTTAAAGAAAATGTATTTACAGTAAAAGTTAGAACCGTTAGATAGCATAAAAATTATAGAATGAAAAAATCACTTAAAATAATCATGCACGTCTATCATTAAATTTGAGTGGTAATTTTCTTATTTCAATTGATCAGTGGAATGATCCCAAGGTTCTTACTTACTTTAGCTTCTAAGAATTTTCTTAGAAGAAACATTCTTCTCAGAATGTTTTGCATTTAGGATCTCACAAGAAGAATAATGTTTTACGAATGATCCTGATTTCAGGCACGAGGTCAGTTGTAGACACTTGTAGAAAACAGAAATCGCGTTGAAAAACTTAAAGGTTTTCTTAACCTCAAACGCCAGTATTTTTATTATTGTCAATATTTATCAATATTACGTGTCAGTAATAAAAGATCTGCATAATTGGAACCACAAGTAATTATTAATGTAATGTGAAATATATATCTCATCCTAGATTTTATTATTATTGAATAATATTCTCAAAATAATGGTGGCATTTATTGTCTCCACACAAATCCATTCCAAGTCGTAACCAGTTTTCTATGTAGTTGAGATAGTAGCGCAGCGGGCTACATATTTTACTAAACTATAGGCCTTATAAATATACTTTGTATTATTAAGTGCATGTTCTTGACCGGAAATTTAGATAAATTCCTCTTTATATTGCAATATATATCCCAGCAAATAAACGCGACAATTATTACACAGTTTCATGAAAGTAAACATTTATCTTTGATATTATGCATTCTGAAATTCACAACATCAACAAAAAGTAAAGAGAAAAAATTTCGAAATACATTATCGTACACACAATACAAAAAAAAAAAATACAACCACGAGACTCATTAACCATATCCAAAGAACTAGGGCCTCCTCCTCACACGATTATTCCTAATCCTCAAAGGTTAATCGTAATTGAAATGTGCCACATTATTTGCACTATACTAAACGTGTAGAGTCGGACATGAGGTGTACCTCAAGGCTCCTCACACCTATGAACTTTTGAATCGTGAGATACGGTCACAAAAGCGAAAAGACCAGACACTGGTATAAGTCAATACGATTGTCACTTTTATTTGATATTGCTGTGCCCTGTGAGGGGAATCTTTTTTCCAAGGGATCTGGGCAGAAAGTAAAATACAGTAACTTCGCGACTCAGAACTTTTCATAATACCATCTCATAAGAAAAATCAAACAAACAAGTAGCATTTCGTAGAATAAATATACTAACACGCCACATTTAGCAACAAGTCATTTGTTTCGATTGTTCTTAACGGACGGCGGAGCATTATATCCTTAACGCACGTCGGCCGTTAAACGTTGATTTTGTTTCCGCTGCTCGACTGCGTTACGCCGACGTAACATGAAAGTGAGACGACAAGAAAAGAATAATGACGATGGGCTGCGCCGCGCCGGGGAGCGCGGACGGGCGGGCGAGACGCGGCGCCGGGCGTCGCGGCGCCGTGCGACCCCTCGTGGACCTCGTCAGCCCCGCGCGGCGCCCCTGACAGCCCCTCGCACGGCGCCACAACGCGCTGCGATTATTCCTTTGTTGTTTGGTTATCGTTTTCTCACGTGCAAAAGCAGCGCTCCGCAAGAGTAAAATTCTTATATTAAAATAGTTTTAATAACAGCTCATTTCCAAAGTGAAGAATCTCCAAATAATACAAGTTTTCAGGAAGATAACGTATCCAATTTCAGCTAGCTCAATAGTTCTAGAAGGATTCAGTGGTTCTCGGATACCGATTAACAAAGCAGAAATGCCTTTTTTACCGCAATATTTTCAGCATGATGTTGAAAAGCCTTAAGAATATTATAAATATTTAAAACTTGCAAATAAACGAATTGGAGATATGTCACTGTGGAAATAAATTGCGAGCCTCTAATCAACACTTAAAACATTTTAAACTACTTCTTTATGGTTAATTTAAATTTTACGTATTGATTGCTTATTTATTTATTCATTTATTTACTAATTTTAAAATAAATTTGTTGGTAACATTTATCTTATTTATTTTTCCTTGTTTACTTTTATTAATATGTTTTGTTAATTTTAAAGTATAGTTATTTGTATCATATAGACGAAAATTAACGAGTTATCTTCCACAATAACGTTATAAGCAAAGGGGGTTTGTTAAAAACAAGTTCAATATTCTGTTTATAAACATAAATATGTTTTAACCAAGATTGTTCAATTTAGTTCGGCATCACAAAAAGAATACATCGAAAGTAATTAAATAAATGACATGTCTATGTGGAAATTATTTACTTTAATTTTCTTAATTTACTGTGAACGTTTTATATATTATTATTTAATTAATTGTAACTAGACACTAAACGCATTATTAGAAGGAATATGAGCTTGTTTCCTGTACAGAATAAAACTGCGAAAGTGTATGTACCACAATGACAGCAAAAATGGAAATTTTATTTCATTAACTTAACGATATATTTAAGAAATAAAATCAGATATTGTTTGCGTCCCCTACTATGGTTGCCTTAGATAGTCTCTGGAATATGGCTAAAACATTTGATGGATTATTTTCATTTAATTGAACGATATCTCATGAATTTTTGCATGACTCTTTAGTAATATTTACATCCTTCTTGTGTCTTTTAACTATATTATCTAAATACAAAGGAAATCGTTAAATGTTTGTTTAATTCACTCTCTTTGACATTTTACGCCATTCATGAGTTACTTTGCATAAATTCACAATTTAACTTAGTTCCCATGTAATCATGTTTCATAATGCTTATCCATATATTAATAAAATATTGCTGACATTGTCTCGGAGTATGCATTATCGAGTTGACCAGAAATAGACCTCCACTTAAATGAATTAGGCCAGACATAAATTTGATTATTAATATTTCACTATTGTCTCACTGTATATCTCCGTTCATTACCATGATCGTTAAACGTACTTTATTTTTGGGGCAATTTATAATTAGTTTTTGACGTCATTGCCGATTAATTCACGTTCCATAAAACCGATAAACAGTTAATATAAATTCTTAGAAAACTTTACTCACTTCATTTATTACTTTGTGTATTAAATTTGCTATACACATACATTATATAACTACTCAGAACTAATTCAAAAATTCTGAAATTGAGATTTGGTACGCATAAATAAGCACCGTACTAGGTTAAAATGTTACTAGACAATCACATCAAATGCCTTTAGACTTATCAAATTACTCTTACTGAATTAAATGTCAGAAACTGAATATGAACAGGTAATTATAACATTATTTCCGACATCTAAAGTTTAGACTTTTTAAATTTATGTTAAGTCCAATTTCAATATTTTCTGCACGATGCAATACAACGTTTCATGTATGTTTCCAGTGTGAAATAAGCTCTAATTTCTCCACATATTTATCCCACATAGAGGTTGAGTAAATGTGTGTAATGAATTTCTAACCGTTAACACACTACTTTGCATGAAACCGTATTTCACAAACAGAAGTACTACTAGGATTATACGAGGCACCATTGCGAATTAATGATGCGTGGCACTATTTCCGCGTTAGGGTAAAATATTTCTAACGACTGTCTGACGCATTTACAGGGAACGGCTGTTAGCGCCGGACTGTATGTATTTCTCTAAACAAGTTGATAACTGCACACATATTCGGCTGCCACGTGTTCCAGATGGTGTCACGTCAGAAAAACTACACGATATAGCGACACACATGTCAAAAATTTGTTATATTTTTTAATACACTAATGTCAAGTAAATTTGAATCACTGCTTTTAAAGTAAATCTAGTATATTTGCAATAACTGTTAATACAAAATAACGCATTGGTCATTGAATTCTGTAATTTTTTCTTACAACAAAAATTGAATGATATGGAACTAGTAGATACATGCATCAATAATTAATCAAAATAAGTAACTTTTGCTTGCCAATTTTGAACACTTTCTTTGTAATTAACATCAAACAACATGGAATGCATTTCTTACTTTTGAAATTGGCCATTTCATGTTTAGTTTGAAAGAAATACTACACTGGAACTTTTTTCGGACGAATGATATTTCCTCTCTAGTTGAGATGTGTTGTTGTAGTCACGCTGTAGACACGCATGCCGATGAACAGTCCTTATATTTGTATACGAAAGTATTCACTGCTATCTATCAACTTGACACAACATTTTACAGTTACACGGAGTAGCAACCCGTTTAGAAGTATGTTTACGATACGCTCTTGTATTGCAAATACAAATTGATTGAGGGAAGAAATGACGAGGGAATTTAAGATAGGTGTTCACAAACATTAAGGCAATAACACACGTCTCACTCCTGTCACAAATGAAGCCAAACGACCACTGTTGACGCCGTGTGTCAGTGGGGCGTCCGCCCTGAGCGGGACGGCGCCCGGCACCCACCTGCAGGGAAGCGGTGCGGGAAGATGCGTCCGTGGCGCGACAGCAGCCAGGGGTAGAGCGGGTAGGAGTCGCGCGGCGCGGCGGCGGGGTGGTGCGGGGGCAGGTGCGCGGGCGCGCCGCCCCCGGGGGGCCC